>VZTR01002726.1:0-149510 GCA_013400775.1 Chaetops frenatus
GAGGATGGTGAAATAAAACCACTGCACTGGGAATTGTTTGGAACCTGGGACTGCTCTCTTGGATTTGTGAGGAGAACAAGGAGGCTGGGACATTTCCAGATCTCAGCTGCACAGGTCAATAATATATATTTGGTGTTGTTCTGAAGGATTATTCTTTCAGCTTGTGGACTGCTTATTAATGTGATGGATGCAGTGTGAAACTTGTGAATGAGGGAATGTGAGAGAGCTGCCAACACTCTCTTCTGAAGCATTTGGGTAATTTGGGAGCTGCTGCAATGACTGATGGACCTGCCAGGCCCTGGAATAACATTTTTCTTGTTATCCACTGGCAAGATCATTGACATCTCTTAGTTTCTAGAGTGGTTGCCATTTAATGTCTGTATTTCCCACAAGTTCCATTGTGTGGCATCCGACTTGGATCAAGCTTTATCCAAGGAGTATATTATGTAGGGAGAACATGTCACCAAGCTTTAGTCTATTTTGTGAAAGTATAGGGACAACTGTTTGCTTAAAGTAGTGTTTTGAAAGATCACTAAGGGAATGGGACACTGGAATTCAATAGGACTTGGATGTCAGATTCCCTGTAGATTCATTTGAAATCCCAACTTGAGTAACTTGGCAAGGGGAAATAGGATTCTGTTTATTGTAATAGGAACTTTGAGTGGCAGTTGGATCACTGGAAAGGCCCACGGTCAGTGCAAAAGCAAGCACAGACCTCACTGCCACAAGGAGCCATTTCCACTTAATTAACCAACCATGTGCCCAAAAGCATTCCCAATAGGAATATTTTCTTCAATGGGGTTTTGTTTTAAGACTTGTGGGCAAGTCTGCAAAATAGGAATATTGCTTAATTTAAGGAGGTGTCATAAGGTTTATTTAATGTAAAACAGAGACCTTCTGTATTAGAAAAAAATGTAGAAGAATTCTACTTTTGGAGTTTGTTTTCTATATCATCCAAGTACATTGTATAAATTGTAGATTTTCTGAGATGCTGTTATTTTTAATAACTTTGCATCAAACTATTTCTAACTATGTGATAAAAAAGCAAAGCCCCAGGGTCAGGTGAATTTTTTCCTATTTCCCCCAAATCTTTAGGATTAAAGCATTCTGAATGTTTTAGTTATGAAAAAAGCCCCAAATTAAGTGCAGTGGCAGAGAAACTCTGGCCATATTTTTTCTTGTTTTAGAAGAAAAAGGGTGAACCCAATGACCTTATGGTGCTGCCAGTTTAAAACTAATTAAGTAGAATTTTCACAGAGCCTGCAGTTAAATTACTGCCCTTCCTGCTACAGGATATTGAGAGACCAAAATTCTGGAGTAGCTTATAAAAGAATCCAGACAGAGCCATACAAGAAAGCTCTGCAGGCAGCTATTAAACAGTCATTGCACAATCCTAAATGACCCTCTGCCAGAATCTGGGAATGTATGGTAGTGACAAGACTCTTCCTTACAAGCCTTCTTTGTGAAGAGGGGATATTGGGCTATCCAGGCACTTTGATGGAGCTAGCACAGGAGATCAGGTATTCCTAGGAATTTTGTTTGCTGGAATAAAGCAGAAACAGCACCAGAATGGGTAAATAACTGGGGTATGGGCATCTAAAACTTAGGACAACCGAGTGGGGCCATTCTTCTGTCCTCCCTTGCTCCCTCCCCTCCCATGCAATTTTTGCTTAGAATATATGCACATATGCTATTTCCCAAACTGCAGGCACCTAAACTCCTCTGATGCTTTGGGTGTCAGATATAATTGTATACTCTGTCTCTATCTGCAAAGCAAGGGCTTTCTTTCTTTTCCAGTTCCAGAGGGTAAATATATTTTTAACACTCCAGAAGCACAGAGGTATTACAGTAATAGCAGAGATAAGTGCTTGCTAAGAAGTAGCTGTGTAATAGGCTGCTCTGTTAAATATCTCTGAAGTGAATCTCAGATTATGTTACAGCCATTTACCTCCCCTGGAGTCAGGCTGATGATCAGGGGCCTTTATCTTCATATTTTCATCCCTTTTCAATTCCCATCTGAGCATCAAGTGTCTCCCCAGATCCTGCACCTCAAAGAGGTGTCCCCACTTGTTCTCTGTCCAAGAAGAAAAATGCCAAACTCATGTGTTTTCTATGCAGTTCTTTGGCTGGATTCTTATACTCTGAACATGTCACTGATTTGGAGCCAGGATAATTGGATGGGATGAGTCAGAATTAGTCATCAAGACAGGGAATAGGAAAGTCAACATACCATATTTGAACACCTCAACATCAGCCAGATCATTCAGAGAGAGGCAGAACCTGCCCCACCTCCTTCTGTTTTACACTGTCTATGTTATATCCAGATAGAAAAATATCAAACCAGATCAGCAGAGAATTAAGCCAAACATCTGGTTCCTTATTGTTCTGGCACAGAATGAGTATTCAAATAGTTATAAGATCTTCAATACCCACATTTACATCTTTAATAGTGTTACTCATGAGCAAAGCAAGAAGTAGCATGAGCCTAATTTGCCTTTCCTTCAGAGCAGATAGTCCCTCAGATTCCTGTACTGAATTACTTGCCTTGCCTTTCAAGCCCTTCCTTGCCTTGTGTTACCTTGCTCACCCCTGCCCCACCTTGAATTCAATACCCCTTTACTCCTGCTATTTCCTGGCCTTGCCTTGCCCTGCCCTGCCTGCTCCTCCCTAGGGCTCTCAAGGCCTTCACAGACCCTCAGTGTGTCAGAGGCAGATGAGAGGCAGCCCAGGGGAGGTGACGTCCCGCCAGACACATCTGTCCTGGAAGCTCTTGTCTGGGACCAATCCCTGCAGGGCTTGAATTTTAGCTGTACAATCCACATCTCCCCCTGGGCTCTGGGACCAGAAAGGCAATGCACAGTGGCAGTGTTCCAGCACCTTCGTACGAGATCAGTCCCTGAGGGTTTTGTACTTTGGAGGGGAAGAGCTCTTTCTTTTGAGGTTGGGCTTATAGTTCCCCTCTTTGGCAAAGAAAGGAAGTTTGGATGCACACATTATGTGGTCATAGAGGATTTAAAGGCTTTTCCTAATAGGCAGATCTATGGGTGAGAGCTGTTGAACTGCTGAAGTGGGAAGGCAAAAGCCAAGCTGTTGGAGCTTTTTGTCCTGGCACCTTTAGAGGCTGAGTAGTCCCAGGTGCTGTTCAGTTTAGATCCTCACTCTGCAAGACCAAAGGATTATGATGCACAGAGCTGAGAAGGACAGTGCAGATGCCAGGGGGTGTGCTGCTAGCTTTCTGGCTGCAGCTGGAGTTGTAAGCAGCAAGAGCTCTCTCAGCTGGCACTTTTGTGAGCTGTGTTTTTGCCGGATGTTTTCAAGTTTTCAAGATGTTTTCAAGCCAGACTCTGCGAGACTGAAAAGATTTTCTAGGGCAGAGGAGTTCGTGTTGCCGTTTGAGTGTGGTGCAAATAGGAGTTAGGAAGATCAGAGAAATCTTCTTGTCCTGACACAGTGGATTGGAGAGCAGCGATGTTTTCAGCTTGGCTCTGCACGGGGGGTGGTTGAGGGCAAGGCCAGGTGCGTTTCCTTCTTTTGCAAACCCACATCGCCATCGTCTGGTTGCTTTGATGGTCGTTTATTTCTTCCACCATTACATTCTACCTCTCTGGCAGTCTGCCTCTAAACGGAAAGGTTTGTGGCTAAATCTCGCACAGACGAATGCACCAAGACAAGGAGCTTATTCAAACTATGCACCTTAGGCGTGGAAACATGCATTCATTCCTCAAGTGGAATGCTCTTTCCTATTGTGTCGTATGAACTGCAGTCTCACTCTGCTGCTCTGCGATTTTCTGCTCATCTTCCAGCAAGGTGATGCACTTTCAGATTTGCAGAGACTAAAGCATCCGTGTCTTTTTGTACACAAACGTGTTCTGCATGAGAAGTAGGTGGGCACTGGGCACTCTGGGAGAATGAAATGCATGAAGCTTCATAAGGCTGGGAATGAAGCCGTGGAGCACCGTGCCTGGTGCGCAGTGTACGGGCTGCAAGGGGAGCGTGGCTGCCACTCGCTTGCCTGCCAAATTCACTTTAGTAGTTGTAAGGCTGAACGTCTGCAGCTGCTACCTGTGCTTTTTCTTCTACAGCCTTTTTCTATGGGATCATGTGCCAGACATTGGAAAAAGACCTACAGGAATGGAAGAATGCAATGGCACATATTTGTGAGAAGCAAGGTGCATAGTCCCAGTACCCTGTGCACATTTCCAGGGTTGCTAGAAGAATGGGGTTATTT
The DNA here is from genome assembly GCA_013400775.1 of Chaetops frenatus. Classification (NCBI taxonomy): domain Eukaryota; kingdom Metazoa; phylum Chordata; class Aves; order Passeriformes; family Picathartidae; genus Chaetops; species Chaetops frenatus. The sequence goes on from VZTR01002726.1 coordinate 4,229, forward strand.
AGGAACACTTTCTGTCCTGACACTTCCTTCTCTGTGAGATAGAGCTGCTGGGACTCGGCAACACTGAAGGTTTGTGAAAGTGATTGTGCTGCTACTATCAGTTTTCACAGGGAAGAGGGAAGGTCAGCTAATGCCCTCTCTCCTGGCACACGTTTCAGTCTGAATTGCAGCTGGAAACACATCGTTTAAGTGATGGACTCTGCCAGTTTGAGAGAATGAGATACTAGCTATATAGCTGAGAAGGAAAGTGCAGATCACTAAGTGTGTTTGGCCTAGTCTACAGCCTGCAAGGGGAGAACACCAGCACTGGCTTTTTGTTCTAGGATGTTTTCTTTGTGAGCAGCTGCTGGATGTTTTGAAGGGGCTCGGAATCAGCTGAGCGTGAGAGTGTAGAGTGATCCATAGAGCTTGCAGGAAAGTGCACATCTGCAGGGAGTAGGATGCAGCTCAGTATGTGTGAGTTACCTGTTGAGCAGGTGCTCCCACATAAAAGGTTCTAAAAGAAAGAGGCCTTTTCTTTGCAGCCTATAAAGTGCACAGCCAGCAAGGCAACGATTTCTCTTCCTTCCCAGCTAGCTAGGAATCACATTCTTTCAGTGTCCAACAGCCACTAACTGCTCCCGCATGAATGGTGCCCGGCCAGAAAAGTGCTTGGCTTTCTCCTGGGCGCTGTCAGCGCGCATCAAAGCAACCAGACGATGGCGATGTGGGTTTGCAAAAGAAGGAAACGCACCTGGCCTTGCCCTCAACCACCCCCCGTGCAGAGCCAAGCTGAAAACATCGCTGCTCTCCAATCCACTGTGTCAGGACAAGAAGATTTCTCTGATCTTCCTAACTCCTATTTGCACCACACTCAAACGGCAACACGAACTCCTCTGCCCTAGAAAATCTTTTCAGTCTCGCAGAGTCTGGCTACAAACTTGAAAACATCCGGCAAAAACACAGCTCACAAAAGTGCCAGCTGAGAGAGCTCTTGCTGCTTACAACTCCANACTATGACCACATAATGCGTGGAACAAAAGTTAGTTTCTTTGGCAAAGAGAAGAACTGTAAGAAATGTCTGAGTGGAGTTTTCCTCCCTATGGTACCCTATCATCTTCTGGCCAAGGAAAGGCACTCCGAGTCATTCTCTGTTGCCTTGCCTTCAGTGCCATTGCCTGGTTTTTCCTGGCTACCTTTGCTTTGCCTTCCCTGGCCTACATCTCCCTTGCCCTGCCCTGACTACAACTACTCTGCTTTGCTTTGCATTGCCCCTTGCCTTGCTTACCACCCTTTGCCTTGCCTTGCCTTGCCTTACACACAGGCAAAGCAATGCAATCAAAGTCTAGAGAATTCCAGGCAAGTCAAGGCAAGGTAGGGAAGGTGCAGCCAGGGAGGGGGAAGCAATTGGGGTGATAGGTGGGAGGAGGACCAGAAATTGTAGGTGAGGCTGGGCTTAGGAAGGTAAGTGCAGTGATGGGTAGGCCAGGCAGGGACAGGTAAGGCCAGGCAAAAAGGGCAGGCAAGTCAAGGCAGGGAATGGGTACATAAGGCAATGTGAGGCAGGGAACAGGAGGCAAGGCAAGAACACAGAAGCGTTGGTAGGCCAAGGCAAATCAAGGCAGGGATGGGAAAGACAAGGCAGGGCAAGTGAAAAGCGTTGAAGGCATGGCATGGCTAGGTCAAGGAAGAAGGCAGCAGGCAGGGGCTGGGTTCAAATGGCTGTGCAAGGCAAGAGAAAGCCAGAAATCTGTCGGAAGGGAAGGGAGAGCAGAGGAAGTCCAGTGATGTGTAGGCAAGACAGTGATAGGGAGGAGTAGGCAAGGGAGAGCAAGGCCAAGTCAGAAAGCAGCTCTAATGTCAAAGTGGGTGAGGGTTATGCAAGGCAATGCAAGGCAAAGGAAGGGTAGCCAGGACAAGGGAAGGGAATAGAGTGTAAAGCAAGGCAAGACAAGAACACAGAGGGGTCAGTTAAGGGAAGGTGGGGGGTGTAGGAATGGCAGTGATTGGATATGCAAGGCAATGCCAGTCAAATGTGTGTGGGTGTGCCTAGGCTAGGCCAGGGAAGAAAGTTATAGGCAGGTCAAGGTGGGGGGATAGGCATGAAAGGGAAAGGAGGGGTAGCAGGGCAAGGCAAGAGTTGACTAGGCAAGGCAAGTGAGAGTTAGGGAAGGGAAGGGCAGGAAGGGGTCCGTAAGGGAAGGGAAGGTGTGGCCAAGAAAGCTGCTTCCCTTTTAACAGAGTGGGTTTCAGTAATTAAACTACTGCTGTTCAGAGCAGGAAAACTGCAAGAGAGGAGAAATCTGGAGTGTGATTTTGAAACTGGAATTCATTTGAGAGCTAGTCACCTATGGACTGTTGTTACCATCTGTGTGTTGTTAGATAGAATTATTAATAGGATAATTTCACTTTTTTTATATACCGCTATCAAAATACTGTGTCAGAATCTATTACCACAAACTATTCACAGGGCCACAAAGTGTTATTTCACTTATCTTAATTATCTGTCCTCTGGTTATTTTAATTTTTAATTTAGTACATGGATTTTATACTACTCTGTGTACAACGTAGATATATTATTGTCTTATATATAGTTATATGCTGTTAATGTAGTATATGCAGTATATTCTAGACAAAATATAGAATCTAAAAAGATACTAACAAAGCTTCCAAATGACTCAGATTTTACTACTTAAAAACTAGCATCCCCTCCTCTGAATCTGGCTCCCAACTAAGTACTGACTTACTTACCCTAGTTTCTACAGGAGTAAGAAAATGTCATAAGACCAAATTGTCATACTTGCTTTAAATTTAAAAAGCCACATTTTGAAAACTTCTAAGACTGTTATTCCCCCAGCAGTGCTTTTAGAAGTATCATTCCCTTGATGGGATATGCACAGCTGGCCTATGGCTGTGATTGCTTTGACGGAAATCAGGACTTTTCAGTACAGCTTTGACAAAAAAAAGTATTGTTATGGGTGCATGATTTCACAGCTTTCAGTCAGACTAGGATGTCAAACAGTGTTTCATGCCATCTGCTCAGTGATAATGCTGTGTTTAGGCTTGTTTAGGCTATACAATAACAGCAGTTTCCTGAAAAATCATAAATCTTCAAATACAGAAAACAGAATACTCTGTCCTTGTACAACATTCAAAATATTAATTAGAGAATGTATATCCTACTTGTTGTACTTAGTAATAACCATCTTTATTTAAGATCCTCAGGCCAGCACTCTCATGGATACACAAATAATCAGTGAGAACAAGCCCAGGGGGGATGTTTTCACAGAACCAAGAGAGCAGGGTGAGGCTTTTCCAACCTAGATGGTTCTATGATTCTATGACCCTTTGCAGGACATGGGTGTTTCCAAGTATAATTTCATTCATCTTGGAATGGTATTTCCTTGTTGTACTTGCAGGCTAGATTTTGGGGGTTTAGTTAAGAAAGCAACTCATGCTGAACATATTGTCAGGACATCACTTGGCTTTCAGGAACAAGGACTGTGCTCAGCAATGTCCCTTTATTTTGGAAGGGAATAACCCCTTCAACCCACTGGCTTAGCAGATCAGAAGCACATGCAACAATGAAATATAGCTAGGGTTAGAGCAGGGTCTTTTCTCACTCTTTCTTTTGCAGTGCAAAGATAGAGAGAGGTGGGATAAGGAGGTAAGAGTTGCTCTACATATTCTATTAGTAGGACATTGTTTCTGTTCCTGCCTTGGCCACTGAGATGCTGCCCTGGGACTCCTCCCTTGTTTCCTTGTCACTTGCAAAATTGTGATTTGGGCACTGAGCCATGACAAGTACTAGCAAAACTGGTTTTACCTGACAAAGAAGGGGGCTGGATGTGAGCAGTCTTTGAATTGAAAATGCAAAAGAAATAGGTTAATATTAATTAGAAGCATAAAGGATTCTGTTGCATCTGCCCCACGTTTTAATAATTCTCAAAATTACTGTTACTACAGTGTGTAGTTTAATGATTTTCATTTGAGAGGGTAAATTTCTTTTTCCCTCAGACTTCTCTCATGTGTTTCTTGAACTGTAACTAAAATCTTTTTGGGAAAAACGATGAGGAGGAACAAGTGGAGCTGGAAGTGCAAATATGCAGAATGAACTGCTCTGGAAACTGTCTCCTGGTTTTTAAGGAGTGTGGTTTTGCCTCAGCATTAATAACATTTCTCCAATGGCATTTGCCTAAAGAAAAATTACAGTCAAATTATTGTTGAAGTAGTGATTTTATTTACAAAACATGCTCCTAAAAAATACTTTTGGCAGAGTGAGGATGAAATCCCTCATGAGAATGTATGTTTTGGAGAAGATATGGAACTCTTTCTGTTTTTCTGTTTAACTTTCTTTTGTTAAACCATTGATTTAATTTTTTTTTTAATAGATCTGTGAAATCCTAAAAAGTGCAATAGTGGGTTCAGTGGGGTAAATGTACTGTGAAGAATAAACCGCTTTTACAGTTGCATTTTGCAAGTCCCTTTAAAATCTCTGTTATTTCCAGATTGATCTGTGGACCCTAATTTGAAAGTGGCAGTTGCAAAGACGCCAGCCCCTTTCAAAAGCAAGGATTTTAAACGCTGTGCTTTCTTCACAAGACAGATTCTTGCTCTCCTTTGTGTCTGCATGGTCTTGTATAATATTAACTTTAGGAGCCAAGATCTTGGTTGAAATCCTGTAAGCATTTAATCTTCATTTAAACAGCTGAACTGAGTTGCATAATCATTTATAACAAATTATCCACAAAATACCTTGGATTACTCTCTAAAGCCCTAATACTCAAACCATACACTCAGAAATGTAAACCTTTATGTGTATTCCCCCAACGAGCTTTATGTAAATAAAGGGATTTTAGAAGCTTTACATGAATATTCATAATAAAAAAAAAATATACTATATAACAGTCCAAATGCCATTTCAGTGACTTCTTCCTGAAACATAAGATTATACCAATTGAGACTTTCTATTTCTTGATAAAGTGGGATGGGGAGCACAGCTTCTGGGAGATGTTGCTTTCTGATTGTTTATTTATAGTTTGGTTTTCTTCTCTATCTGATCTCATTTGCTATGAGACTCCAGGTAAATTGGGAGTCCACTTGAGCCTCCAGCCTTCCTTTATCATATCAGGAAGGACTTCATTGCTCTCCAGAACTCCCTGACAGAAGGGTGAAGTGAGGTGGAGCCATTCTCTGCCATGAGAGGACCAGAGGAAATACCCTTAAGCTGAGACAGGCAAGATTCAGAGTAGTTACTAGAAATTTTTTTTCACTGCTCAGGGATTCAAGCACAGTAAGGGGCTGCCCAGAGATGTGTTGGAGCCACCATCCCTGGAGGTGTCTGGACATGGCACTGGGTGATGTGGTTCAGTGATTTAGGGGTGACAGTGGCAGGACTGGGTGGGCAGTTGGACTGCACGATCTTGAAGGTCTCTTCCACCCTTGGTGCCTCTGTGACTCAGTGATTCCGTGGGACAGCAGGTTGTGTCAGGACCAGCAGAGCCCCAGTCCACATAAGAGTGACAGGAGATCCATCCCCAGTGATGAGCAGGAAGAAGTCAATTGAGGTGCCACAGTTAGGACTGTGAAAGTAGGTTTTATCATCATCACCAGCAGCAGCCTTTTTATTGTTCTGCATGCATATAAACCTGGAAACATATTCTGACCTAATTTTACCCATTTTAGTGAATAAAGCCTATACTGGCAGAACCAAATCAGAATCTTTAGGTGCACAGTAAGTGTATAGCAAGAGGAAAGCTGGGTAAAGTGGTTTGATGTGTTTCCTTATCTGTCCATCAACCCTTATGCCCTACATTTGCAAAGCAGACCACAGCTGTTTATACATTGAATGGCTTAAAGGATAGATATATATTAGAAATACTTGGGGAAATGATTTGGCTGACATCTTTGAGATGCCAAGGAAACTGGCACAGTGTTGTGGACACTGAAAACATGCAGAAGTGAGAATCTGACATAGCTCCTACTTCCTAGAAATTACTACCAAAAAGCCATCTCTCTGTCTGTCCTGTAGAACTGTTCTGGTTGGCAGTGACATCAGCCAGGATGTCATTCCTTTGTTCACCATGACTGATCACTGTAATAGTCATTGACACTCAGACTCATGGCTCACAGACATCTGAGAAGAAAAGTAAAATACTGAAAATGCTCAGACAGTTTTCAATGGAAAAATTGTTTCTCCTTCCCAAAAGTTGGAGGAGTATTGTGTAACTTGTCCTAACCTAGATATATTGACAGGAGAACATGCCAAAGAGTTACTGTAGAAAAAAATACCATTATATCATCAGATTTGGACACTGCTCAGGAGACAGATGGTTGAGAGTGTTCTTTAGTGATCAATTGCCAGTAGAAGACTAGTAGGGTTGCCAGGAAGATATGATACTAAGATTCAGAGGAATCAGCATCACCATTTATCACATTCTTGTATAAAAACATAGGGGAAAAGAGGAGCAGAGCTACAGAAGATTCACAATCACAGTAGTACTTCTCCCCCAAAAGCTCCTGGGGAATTAAACAAAACAGAAGAAAGGATGTGGCACTAAGTGCCATGGTCCAGCTGACAAGGTGTTGATCAGTCAAAGGCTGGACTTGATCTCAGAGGTTTTTTCCAACCTTCCAAAGCACACACTTCTTTTATTGTGGATTTCCTTTCTCAGATTGCTGGTGGGACTTTTGAGCATCAAAGCAATGGTAAAGAGAATGCAATGGAAAATACCTGCTCATGTCAGTATTTACTTACCAGCCTCTTGAGGCAGAAAAATCCACTTTTTGTGTGTTTATAGAAAATAATTTCTACAGTAACATCAGCTAATGATTTTACTTGGTAAACATGCATGTGCTTCTGAGTTGCTGAATTCTGTCATTCTTCCATTCATTTCCTGGTGGAATCATCAACAACCATTTCTTCAGGACTGTATTTAAAGGCTGTTTACTGGGTCCAGAACAGGGGGTTTCTCACTTGTTTTTTGACTATAAAATAGAAGTGTCTCCAAACCAGCTGTTTCATTATTTCCACAGCACTGTTTTTAGATGCTCTGACTTAACTAGAACTATACTGTAATTACCCAACTGCATTGTGGATTTACTTAAAAAGCTATGATTAGGTAAATCAGGCTGAAAAGAAAAAGGCATTTCTAGAAAGTTGGGGTTTTTTAAATGAAAGAAAAAACTGCATATATTGCATGCAGGTCACTCATAAAACAGATGTAGCAATTTACTTTTAATGCAACTCTTCTGAAATGCACTGGACCCATAATTATATATTTCAATTTATAAATGAGTGATATGGGAATTTATCATCAGTAATATGGGTTTGTTATAACCATTATTTCTGTGACCCAAACCAAGGTATTTAATATTTTTATTATAAGTCACAGACTCTATTAGTGTATTTTCTAGGTGTGTTGTAGCTCAGAGGGGCAGCCAAATGAATACAGGTTTGGATCACAGACTGCGGTTCAAAAACCTTCAGAATATGTGTATTGGTGAGTATATGCATAAAGGAATTCACCCTGCCAAATTAAGGCCTATCAGAGCTGCTATGCCTCAGAAGTTACATATTACTGTGAATAAAATAGGCAATTTATTTAATATGTTTAATAGTCTCAATTTCATAGTGTGTTAAAGCTCCTCCCTTTTAAAACATGTTGGCATTTTACATGGGAGACATGCCTGTCTTTGAGTTGTCCCTGACAACCTATCTGCATTTATTTCATTCTTTATTTCTTTGTGATTACAGTTTTATTCCAGTGTTTACTCTACTCGTTGCTTTAATTTCATGCTCATCATTTAGCTATTGTTGATAGCTAATAGCATGATCACTGCTCTGTTGTATATAGGGCAGGAAATATGAGATGTCTTAAGGAATTTATAATTGAAAATAGGCTGACAATCATAGTTACTGCATTGCATTCCGAAGCAATCTTCCCTGGATTTGTTTTTTTTTTTTTTTCCCCTTCTGGCTTCCAAATATTTCACAAGCTGAACTGAATTTAGAGCATTGCCTCTGTGGTTCATAACTGCTCACCAAATACCTTCTGCAGCTTTTGCAGCCTCGTCTTTACTGGGTGTTGATGTAAAGATTTGTACCTGGGTTTTACATTGCTACTTTCATAGGGACAAAAAAATGTGGTACCCAGGCCACATAATTTCCATTCCCTCCCTGAATATGCACCCTGTGGTTTGATGTGCTGGGGAGAGGGGCAGCCTTGTCATTGTCAGCCTCTCTCCATCCCACGTGCTGGTCAGCAGCCTCACTGGTAGGACATCACCTCACTTACCCCAAAGACAATGAGTATTTTTTCTTGTTTCTGCCAACTGATCTGATCCTGCCCATGGCTGCATAATCTGTATTAGATCCAATGAAAATAGTGGGAGGATACAGCCAAGAGAGGAAAGAAAAGGTGAGGAATAATATTAAACTACACCACTGAGTCACACTGAAATCATTAACATCATTGGTAGGTTTAAAGGCAGTTGTTCTGATCAGTGGCTCCTAAATCCTTGAATAGGAGACTAGAATATGGAAAAAGAATTAATAAAAAGTGACTAATGTAATTATTTACTTACCTGTAATAAAGTTTTCCAGAATGCAAGTTCAAGTCAAAGATACAAGTAGACAATAAAAGGAAAGGTTGTGTAAAGTGTATGCCATTTCTTTTGGAGAGCTCATTGTATAAGCATGCATCTTTTATAATTTTAATTTCAAACAGGAACATAAGACTTTCTTCATTTTGTGAAAAACAATCTCTTTTTTTTGGAATTTTTGAGAGTTTTGTATCAGCCAGTATTTTTATTGCTGTCTAGATTTAATTTATCTCAAACTTGCCTCTCTTCAGGTAAGGAGGCACGTCCTCAGGTCATGTCTGCATCCCAAGGCATGAACAGTAACTCTGCCAGCAGGTCAATGTCAGTATTCCCATTCATGATCATATTTCATCTTTGCTTTCCTCAGTTTCTTTTTTTTTGCCTAATCTAATGATAAGCAGCTTAGATGAAGAATAGGTTGACTCAGGAGAGTTTGGAGGACCCCTGCATGAAGTGATGTAGGTCTCTTAAAATATATACATCCTGTTTCTTTCATCTGCAAATCTGTCTGAAAGAGGGCTGTCTCAGGATGTCTGTGAATAGAGCAAAAAGCAAAACCTGGCACATTTAAAGAACCAGTGAGTGTGGCAAGGATTTAGGATTGTCACTTGCCATATGGGCATGCCAAGTAAAGAAATGCAGCAAGGTGCTTCTGCCTTCTTTGCTGTGGGGGAGGCTTAGGACAGATACCTTAATTGGTTTCTCTTCTGTTGCATTTCAGTTTTCAAGCATGAAGATTTATTTATGTATGTATTTATTTGTGTTAGAAAATTATTTTAGAAGCCCGCTGCCCTCACTGTTTACTGGCCTCATTTTTAAAGAGAGAGAAAAGCAGGTAAATATGAAGCAAATTATTATTTCACTGGGATATCATTAGAATTCCCACCCTGGCTGCAGATGGCTTAAGGTCTTGTAGCCTAATTTTTGGCAGCAAGAGAATGGATCAGAAGGCCTCTATTTTCACATCCACAGCTAATACTTCAGTAATCTAAGCAGCTTCTCCCATGTAATTTTTTTTCAGTTTGTGATGAGCATCATATCCTCAGATTAGCAGAAAGAAAAAAACTAGCAAACTATTCTGTACATTCAACACAACCCTTTCTGAGGCCAAAGAGATGCAAAGATGAGACGTGTGTTAGCAATCCCAGCCATGAACCTGTCTTCATCTTGTGCCTGAAAAGAAATTAAATGAACCACCATAGCTGCTCTCTTCAACTTCTTTGCTTGGAACTGTAAATGCAAGCAAATATTTTGCATTTCTAGTGTTTTTGTAGGGACTTGTGTAAATTCCTGAAGAGGGAGAGGGTTTGATGAAGTAAGAGAAAAAGCCCCGCACAACTTGAGGTGAGGGTTAAGGAATTGCACGTGATGGGACAAGGTGAGATCTCAGTTAATGCTACAGTACATGGAGTGAGCCCCATGACACAGCTTTATGCAAGTATGAGTGTGCTAATGATATGTTGTAATTGTGACATTGTGTGGAAGGACATTTAAAAAGTAACTGAAGGCTAAAGAAGATGGAGTGAGTTCTTGGCAGAAAGATCCCCCTCACTCCAGCACTGAATAAACCAATACCTGCTCTATAGCTGTCTGACTATAGAGGTTTATTTTCATGCCCAGTTTTGGGATTCATGAGAAGAACTGAGAATGAAGAATTAAAATTGGCTTTTCTGAAGCTCTTCTGAGCTGGAATGAGTATCAGCAATATGATACCTGGGGTAGGGAACTGCCAGGATCTGCCTTATTGGAGTAGAGGAACTTCACAAAAAATCTCTCATGAATGTCACAAAAGTTGCATTTACTATTCTGGTATATTGTCCTGATTGTGTCTTAGATGCAAAAATCTTATTTGTTCTCTCCATTTCCTTTGCAGAGTCACTGTGGTGGGAGTAGGATCAGACATTCGTTAAATATTTTGTTCTGTGCTCTGTCTGCCTGCACCCCCCTCTCTCATGCTCCCTTTAATCTTTCTAAGTAATTTTCTCTCTTCTTGCAGGGGTGACTGAAATGATCCTTTGAAGCAACCAGCTTTGACGTTTGGAAAAAAAAAAATCAAAACCAGAAGAATGCTCTAATTAAGGAAAACATCAGTTAAAGCTCAAGAAGAAAACTAAAATTTTGATCAGTTCTTTCACGTATGCCTGACAACTGCATAGCATTAGAGAGGGGCTCATTAGTGGGTGCTTGCCCAAAGTCCAGATGAAGGAGCAGAAACACCCGTGAGTGATATGCAAGGCTGCTGTGTGGAGGAAAATTAAATATTTGCTACCCTATAACCTGTTGTGATCTGCTGCCCAAGCAGTTCAGGAAAAGAGAACTCTTGTTTACAGTGGGGTTATTTAACACTGTTTCAGAAGAGAAAATGGGTATGTTCTCCACTGTTGTTTTCACTGATAATCAAATCCTCTGTGTCCACATGCTTGCCCATGTGTGTGCTTAATTGTACCTGCCTGACTTAACGAATATACGGCAAGATTAAGAAAAAGGTTTTTCAGGCCCATTTTCTTCTTTGTTCAAGTTTTTTGTTCTTCCCCAGTGTCATTCCTGTCGCAGGGGCTAATATTGATACCTTGATGCTCACAGCATGGTAGGCTGAGGAAGTCCTGAGACTACAAACTTTACCTTGTGTCTCCGTGTCTTGTGGCCACCTGCTACAAAATGCTGAATTTGGATGTTGTGGGAGCTGAGTCAGCACTTCTGCACACAGGATTCATTGTTCCAGCTCTGATGCCATTGTGGATAAGCAATTTCTTTTATTATGAAAATTATACACATTGTAATGAGATTTTGTGAAGGGTCTCTGCACAGCTGTGAAGGATATCAGGGGCCAGTGGTGCCTCAGCCAGACAGTTCACAGAATCCACAACAGTGGTGGGATAAAGTTAAAAAATGAATAATTGTGGCATGCCCACACAGCGCCCTTTGAAAAGCTGCTGAAGTGGAATGATATAAATCACTTGCATTGTTTTACTCACTTTCCTTTTGTTGCTGAGTGAGGAATAATTTTCTGCAGGGAGGTTGTGTGCTGCTGAGGCTTCTTGCAGATACTTTCTTAATTAATTTAGTGGTTTTGGGTGAAAATGCTAGCAAGATGGGTGGAACTCACAGAAGCCCCTGGTTTCAGCCAAATTTGGGTGTGTCCAGTTCCTGGAATGAACGGTCTTCATTTAGCTATAGGGCTTCTTGCTCTGGCCCTGTACAGTTAGTTAACTGCATCTTTAAAAATACAACCACAAGCCCTCCCACTGGAAAGCTGCACGCCCACAAGAGGCACAGTGGATTAAATGAGCACAGAGGCAGAAGGTGACAGCACTTTGGCAGTCCCAGGAGTTTATTTCCTGCATTATTAATGTGCCTGCACAGGAGTAATATTTTGAGAAGTGATGGCTTGTGGAAGTAGTACCATGGTGTGAAGTCTACTCCTGCAAGAATCCATGGGCTTTATCCTTCAGTGTCTGTTTGTCATCAAACACCATCCCAGGGAACTGGGCAGCCTTTGCCTGGCTGCTTCAGGTGCTTCTCTTCAGATGTTGCTGGCCTTGCCTGGCTTACACATGGTTGTAACACGCTCTCTGCAGGGACTGCAGGAGGAGCCTCCTCAGTGTGCAAAGACTCTCAACTGTCAGGGGAGCATTGATGGGTTCTGGTGTCTTCCTGCTCCTTCAAGGGCACCTTGCAGAAATAGCACTGCTGGGGCTGAGCAGGAACCTTTTCCCCTGGGCAGAAAGACCTTTATATGGACAATGGTTTTTTTCTGAGGACAACAGATGAGACAATTCCTGACTACTCTGGTCATAAGACAACATGGTGCTTATGCAAGTGGAACAGCTTCTACCCACTTTGCAGTTACCATGGTGGTGCTCCAGAGATCTCCATAGTATAGTTGAGATGTGGATGCCTGTGTGGCAACTATTTTCCCATGCTCAAGTACAGCATAAGTTAAATAAAGGTGCTTTCTGAAAAAAAGTGCCCTGAAGTACTGAAATCCTGAGCTGCTAGCAGAACAAGGAAGAGATTGTTCTTTACTTCTTCAGTCATCAGGCTTTTGCTGACAATTATTTTGGCATGCATAACACACACACACACACACACACACACACAATGACTGACCATACATTCATGCAGCCTCCTGAGAAAATGAAGACTGTGCTGGTGTGTGATTCTGCAGCCCTGTGTGATGCCCATTGTGACAGACAATCAGATCTAATAGAGTAAGTCTTGTTTTAGTTTAACAGCTCTCTCCCAGAACATTTACCAGCAGCAGATATGGTGATACCATTTTGAAGTTGACTCCTTTGATATCTTCCATTAGATCTGAAAAAGAAGTCTGTTCCCAACAGATATTTGTTGGGGCTTCTTGGCTGAAGCATCTTCCCAATCTTTTGACAAATTCAGTGTCTCAACACTCTTAATCTAACACCCACCACCCCTAAAATACTGTCAAAGCTAGTGGCTTTCTTTAGAAATGCCCTTTTCCCAAGTTTGGGATGCTGCAAGTTCCTCTTCAGATGCATTAAGTCTAGCTTGTGGGAGGATCTGATGCTGTCCTCCTTCGTCTGTAGCATATCAATTGTTTCTGCCCTGTAGCTTTGCTGGCTGATCCCCCTCTGCACACACCCCTCTGGCCTGCCTAAGGGTACTAAGGAGGCTGGAAAGTGAATTTCTTGGTGCTGGTGCTGGTCCTGGTCCTGGAAGCTGCCACTGTCGAAGGCTGGAAAGTCAAGTCATGTCACCAGATCACGTGGTGATCAGAGAGTAACAAATATTATTGCAGTCTGCTGACTAAGAGTGACAGTTCTGTGTGACAGACAGCATGTATTTTGATTGTACTTGCTTTGGTGATTATCTCCCTGTAAGAGGAGAGTAGGTGGGTAAAGAGGTCTCTGAAAAAAGAAAGGATGCTCCTTCCCTCAGGAAGCAATTGAATCTGGCCAAGGGAGAGAGATATTTGGATCCTGGGGTAAATCAGAGGAAGCAGAAGCAAAGCAGCAATTTGCAGCACAGTGGAGAAATGAAAGGCTGCTGAGCAAAGCTGTGAGCACACTCCAAGCTCTGCTTATGTAAGAGGAAATGTCTGAGAGAGCTGTGTGCATAGCTGCAACTCACCAATAAACCCTAAAAGACAGCTTGAGAGCAATTGTTTGCTTTTCTAGGACACAATGGGCAGGGAGAGATTAGTTTATAAACCTCTTGAATTATGCCTCTGTCCAAGTGACTCCTAGGCACTCGTCATCGTCTGATCTAAAAAGTCAACAAGTCAGGTTTTTGGTGTAGGGAAGACTAAATTTGAACACCTTCTAGCTTGTCTTTGAGGAACTCCCTGTGAAAGAAAAAGCCAATGGATTTGTATAAAAGCTAGCTCTAGTCTGGAATTCCATCTCACAATCTGGTGATTTTCATAGAACGAATTAGCAATCTGACTGGATTTACAGTAATTTTTAGTAGTAAATGACACCTTGTTCTCATGTTACCAAAAGTTTTGAAAAATCCTGGGACTGAATCATCAGCTCACCATAAAGATAATGTGCTTTTCCATCCTCCGTGCCTGATCTCTGCAGATCTGCTCTGAGGGCCTTAATCTTTGCACAGCAGTTGAACACCTAATTATCTCCTCCATCACGGTATTGTACACCTCAAGCACTGAGAACATGCCTTCCCAAAATGTTTCTTCTCATTTTGCAATGTTTTGGAGTGGGCTATGCTTTCCTCTGTCCTGGGGGGTAGAGGGCACTGGGAAGTGCCTGGAAAAGTGGTCACATTAAGTGTGTGAACCTTTCCTTGTATGGCTTTTCTTCTCTCCATCTCTGCTTCACTGGCATCTCTTGGGGCACAAACTGTCTTGTAGTGTGAGAAAGAACCGCAGTAAAGGGAAAATAGGTACTTCCCACAGAAAAAACCAAACATTAACAGTACACAGTTGAACTTGAAAAACGTTATACAAATCACTTTGAAACTCTTCAGTGGATTTGTAGCTGTTCTAACCAGTTTTCTACATCATGGAATCTTTCCCTACATATTATTCATTAAACAAAGATATTTATTAGAGCAGCATGTGGCACAGATAACATCTCTAGTGCAGAGAAAAAAAAGCTCTAACGAGTCTTTAGAACACACCTTGCTTTTGTGTGAATGGCAGGTACAACCTATGCCTGAGGAGTAGGTGCAGGATTCCCACCATGGGAGCAGGTAGGAGCCAGAAAATGCCCTGCATTTGCTCCCACCCACCTCATTCATCTCTGGCTGTTGCTCTCAGGATGCTTTTCTACCTCGTTTTTCTTGGATGCTCCATGCAACAAACTTCCAGCTGCTGCTCAAGGGCAGCTTTTTAAATCAGTGCTTCACTTCTTTCCTTGGCGATTTCTGAGTGTCTCTGATTTTCAGGGGTCCACCCAAAGGTAGAAAGACAAAAGCCATCCTCCTGGCAGGTGGGTTTACATTCAGCATGTAGGAGGCTGCAGAGTCACTTGGAAGATGTTTCAATTGCAAAGCTAAAAGGAGGTTGAAAAACCCAGTTGAGGTAAGAACAGGAGGGTCATACTTGTAGCCTTGTATGTTTTGGCTGCTGGTCATATTGGAGCCTTTTCCAAAGGAATCAAATTAGACAGGCAGCATTTCTGATGGCACACAGGCCTTTCCTTCAGTTATTTGGGTAGGTTGTTCATTTTTCTGTACTGATAAGCATTTTTCTCTTTTAAATTTCTTTGAACTATCTGTCCTCAGGATATCAGAATGAAAAAACACCTTAATGACTGTACCTTGCTCCACCATCAAGGATGTTTCTCTCACACAGAGCTGTTCTTTGCAAATGTCCTGATGTTTTGACCAGGAAGCTGAGTTGCCCATGATGGCAAAGTTTTCCTTTAGGCAGGAATGCTCCATTCCTACCTACATTTGTATTTATCTGCATGGACATGACTTGGCTTTTTGAAAATACAAAACCTACCTTGGTTCTTGGTGGAGTATTAAGCTACCTGCTGACATTCTATTTTGTACAGCTTCCAAAGTCTTCAGCTGCTTCCTGGAGGAAGTAATGCTCATGAGCAGCTGGAATTTTCTCAGTCTTCCATTACTGCCCCTGTCCCTCACAGTGAGTTGTTCAAAGGTGTCTGTGCTGATGCCTCACTGCTTTATGGAGCCAGCAGAGGCCAGCAGCTTAAGCTCAAAAAGCTTCTAACCTTCAAATAGATACGATTTATATTTGCTGTTGGAGAAAGGTCGGCCACAGGTGCTACTGCAAACAAGTGTTAGCCAAAGGATAAATGAGGTGGAACAGATCTGAAAAGTTCTGGGCAGCCAGTAATAATGGAAGCAATATATCTGGATACACTGAGAGAGCAAACACTTTGTTTGTTTTTTTTCAATTTGGAAAAAGTAGTGGCTGTTCAAAGACAAATATGCTGTTGAAGTCTTACAGAAATTTCAGATTTTTTATGGTAATTTTTGGAAAAAAAGGTTTCAACAAACAGCAAATATGTCAGGATTTATGATTTCATTGCTTTTAGTCTAGCATCAGAGTCATAATGTTATTTATTAAGGTCATTTTGGAATGTATTTTAAAGAAGATATTATCATTCCCTACACCATTACTAGTGTGCTGTTATTAATATTTAAAATCTATTATATAGGGCTACTGTAAGTTTGTTCTTCAGTGTACTAAAAACAGTACTTAAAAAAGAAAACAGACTCCCTCAAGGAAGAGCCTCAGCAGCAATAAACAAGTTGTTCAAAAAACAAATAAAAAAATATAGAATGAAAAATATTAAAATCAAGGTATTTTTGTAGAAACTTGAAATCCCTGCAAATGATACACATGGGCTCTTTAGCCTGAGAGACCACTAGCATTTAAACATTTAATGATATGAGATGTAAGAATCCCTTTTTGTAATCAGGGAAATGCAGTCAACACTGGCATGGAATGTAGCAACCTCTTAGTAACAAGGCCAACAGCAGTCCCAATTTATTAATCACCTAAAATCTCAGAAAGATGCCCAGAGGAATCCTATAACCAATTCCCTGGACCAGAGTAAGTGACTGATTTGGAAGGGCAAGAGCAGGAAACTCCCTGCACCAGTATGGGCAGCAGAGCACTGCAGAAACAGCTTTTACCTCCTTCAACACTTCAGGATTCAAACTATTATCTTTTGTTTGTTTTGATTTTTGTTGTTGTTGTTGTTTTTTGATTGGTTGGCTGGTTATCTTTGGTTTGTTAGTTTATTTTTATTAGAGCTGCTCTGCTTTTGAGGAGGTAATGAGACAGTGTCCTGGCTGGCAGATGTCCCCATACCTGCTGACCAGGGAGAGGCAGGGACAGTGTAGATCCCTGTGGAACACGAGGGAGGTTTGGGAAATGGAAGGACAAGGGGGCACTGGTGCGTGCAGCCCTATTGCAGGGTGAGGAAAAGTGCCCCTCTCTCAACAGGCCCTGCCAGTATGGGTGGGAATGGGGTCAGAGGGCAGCAATAGCTCCTACAGATGCTGTGTGAGACCTGCCTGCAAATTCAGCAGTTGAATCAAAGCAGGACTTTGGGTCCCTGACATTCTGGACAAGCATTTTCAGCCCTCAGGTGCATTGCATATTCTCAAGGCAGACTCACTGACTGGGAACAAAAATTTCAGACCTTCCTAATGAAAAAATTACCCAATCCCGGTTAGTTTACAAGACAACACTGAAGACAGGAAGATCTCTCTCCTCACTGTGGTTCACAGTCACCTCCTGTCTGGGATGGTGGGTTTGTGGCTGTGGGTCCTTGCCAGGCTTCACCGAGGGGGTGAAGCAAAGCTCTGTGCAAAACGAGCAGAGATCCCAGCCAGCACCTCTGCAGAGTACTACAGTGCTCTTACAAGGAGTTTTACTCAGGCTGACTGAATTGCCAGTGAAAGAAGGTGCGATGCTTCCTCGTGGCCTTCCAGCTCCTCCAGCACTGGAGCACCTGGAGCAGCATCATTTCTCCTTGACACAGGTGAACGCGCTGCTTGCTGGCCTACACCTGCATCTTTCTCAAAGGCACGAAGTGTCTGCATCGCTGCCTGGCCGCTACTGCCTTGTTTCTCTGTGCCTGGAGCAGGGAAAGGGTCCATCGGCCGGGCTTGTTCCGCAGGACAAACCGGGGGCTGCACGACAAGCCCAGCGGCGCCAGGCCAGCCGCGACACAGGACCCGCCGCGACCCACTCGGGGTGGGAAGGGGCGCCCCCGGCAGCCCCGGCGGGCTGGGGCTGGGCGGGTCTGGCGGCTCGGAGGTCCTGGTTTATAGCCGGGTTCCTCCCTGTCGCCCCTCCCGGGGAGGGCCCGTCCCCGCCCCGCCGGCGTGGCTGCCGCGGCCGCGCATTGTGCGCCAGCCGCTGCCCCGGGCGGAGCTTGGGGAGTGGTCGCGGCCACTCAGCACCCCCGACCCTCCCGGGCCGGGCCTCGCTTCTCTAGCTCTTCCCTCGGAGGCGCCGTCCGGGGTCGGGCGCGGTGAGTGAGGGTCGTGCGGTCCGGGGGGAAGCGGGTGATGCCGCCGCCGGGTCTGTCAGCCCGGGGGGCTGGCCCCGGAGAGCTGGGCCATGGGAGAGTGGGTCTTTGCTCGGCCCCCGCCTTGGCGGACGTGGGATGCGGTGCCGGGGGCTCGGGGAGCGGCTCCGAGCACCCCCGGGCCGGGCGGCTCTCGGTGGGAGCAGTGGGCGCGGGGGGCTCCTGGCTTTGTCTGTGGCTGTGAGCTGCGGTGAGACACAGCCCTGGCAGTCGTTCGGAAGGTCCCTGGTAGCGCTGGAGCTCGGGCTCGCTGGTTTTACCCTCTGCGTGAATATTCAGTGTTTGTGCAGACGCTGCTCTCCTCTTCTAGTCTGCAATAGGTCTCAGGTAACCGGAGTTGGCTGTAACTGCGATTTCTGCGGTCTGACTGCTGTTAGCTTTGTTCACGCAAGTAAGACCTCCATGCGCGAGTAAAATATTTTTTGCAGAATGATTTTGCACGTTTCCACACCGAAGTGCAGAGTCTGCGATGGCTCCTGCAGGAGCTGGGCTGGTCCCTTTCAGTGTATGCGTGTGTGTGTGTGCGGTCGCTGTTAGTTTTGGCAGCTCCTAAGATATCATTGGTAAAGGTCGGGTGTCTCCGTGTTCTCCAGGAATGCGTTAGGCTGGATGTGTACCTGTCTTTTGATATTGCGGGAGCAACAAGAGAGAACAGCCTTAAAAAAAGGTCAAAGAAAATTGTTTAGCTTTCCTAAAACTTATCATTTCCAACTAGCATACTTGTAAGCAAGCCATGGTAAATTGCAGGAAACAATCAGGTCTTGTATTTGTTAGCACGTGGATGAACAATGAAAAGATAGGTCTAAAGCTAAATTTTGATGCTTCATTTAAAATAAATTCTTGTCATTTCTTCTGTCTCTTGACGATTGCTAGGTAATTATTAGGCGGTTTTCTTAAAACTTTAATTAAAGGAATAGTTCACTGCAGGCCAGCTATAGAATAATGGACCCACTTGTCATCTAGTGTGTAGTTGAATGGAGAACTGTGGTACTGCCTGGCAAAACTGTTCTTTGTCTGTAACTTCTCCCGTAGCCAAAGCAGAGCTAAAACTTCATTCTAGGAGTCAGGTGAATACAGTGTGTAAATCTAGTTCCTCTGTGGTAGACTAGTGGTAAGTGGCTTATTATGAAACATGTATTGACAGGGATTTCATATCTATAATATACATCGTTGATTGAGTGACTTAATGCTTCATCTCTCTACTTCTTATTAATAATCTAATTACAGGAAAACTCTGGAAGGAATATGGAATTAAGACACAGTCCCAGTGGAACTCAGTAAAAAAGACGTTGCAGAGTAGACAGAGTGTAAGAGGAATTTCCAGAAGTAGTTACTCGTCACCCAAGACAGAGCCAGATTTTGAACACTCCTAGCTTGTATTTAAGCTCCAGAGTTTATTGCTAGATTTTCAGGTCTTTCTTTTCAGTATTCAAAATTTTATATCCAGGGTGCTTTGGGAGACAGTGAGGAAAATGTGTCTGTGTAAGCCAAATTCTCAGTCTTCAATGCATAAGAAAATCACACCCTGAGCACCTAAAAAAATCTGATCCTTGGGTTGCATTCATATAACTCCTACCACTTCCACTCTGGAGGCACTTCCATTTAATTTTACAACAGATGGAATTACAGTTGTAAAATCTAGCCACAATAAGGCACGCCAGTAAAATTGCTTTATTTTTTTTTTTTTATGTAGAAGTCATTGGGATTGATGAATAGCTCTCTAAATACAGTAATAGACTGTATATGGCACTTAATCTCTGAACAAAAGTAATAGGTAATGGCTAAAAATAGTATTTCCTCTTTCAACACTAGAGTTAAATATGGATATTAACTGCAGCAAGATACTTTGGTCCAGAGCTGGAGGCTCAGATCATTCATGCTTGCTGACCTGGCCTACTTCTTTATTTTCCTTCAAAGTATCACTTTTGTGTGTGTTTGATAATAAATCACAAATGCAAATCAGAAAGCTGTTCTTTAAAGTGAAAATTGGAGCTTGTTTTGCTGCACCATAAAGGCACGGTAATTTCTAGAATGTGTTTGGATCCCATGTAGATCAGCACAAAGTGCTGAGCTGTGTTCAGGTTGTGCCTCCATTTACATGAGTGGCTGGTCTCACATGTGGGCAACAACATCTTTGCCCCAGGGGAGAACTATTAGGTTTGGTTCTCATCATTTAACGCTGTTTGAAGTGGTCCAATGTCACTGCTCAATAAATGCCTTCATAAAAGGGTCAGTGAAAAATTTGCCTCTCCAATAGCTCTGTCACAGCCTCTCAAGGAACTGTTGAATTATGAGAGCTGGTGATTATCTGCCTACATCTGTGGCCCGGGACTCATTGACACTGAGCACAAAGAAGAGGAAAAAAAAGACAAATGCTTGTCCCAGCAGGACATCTTCTTGGAGATGTTTGCTTTCCTACAGTTTCATAGGATAAGACCGGTGAGTTTGAGGTGTGGCTAAAAGAGTGATTAATTAGCTTGTGCATATTTAGCCCTTGGAAGATGGAAAATAATGTATGGGGATGATTTGAGTTTAGTGCTGTTATTTCCTGCTATTAAAGAAATTTGTTGCCTGCTCTGTGTCTCAAGTTGGAGATGTAGGCAATTTTAAAGTATTATTTAAGCGGTGGTTTAGGTTTATGTAAACTGAAGGGCGAGGGAAAGTCTTTCTATGGGAAAAATAGTTGGTAAAGATTTTCATTTTTAAGCCTATTTTATAGCAGCAGCATATCTCTGTATATGGGAATGAGGAAAAGGGAGTTGAATGGAACCGAGCGAGGAGCTGTCACGTGAGGTAAAATTCTGATATTGTTCTCTTATGCCATCCTGGAAATACATTTGCATTTAAAATTTCCAGGCGAGCCAAGCTGTAGGACCAGTGCAGAATGCTAAATGAAACCTGACAGCTAACTGGAAACGCCACACGGTGGTGCTGGACATTTCTCTGCTCAGACTGTTGAGTTAAAGATTGTTTCTTTTAATGATTATGGATCTGAAACGAAGACTGGTTCTGAAAACAAATGGGAGATATTTTCACTTGAAAGATGTTTGTTTTCTGTCACATTACCTCCAGCTGCTTGAAAACTCAAACTGTAAAGTCCAAATCCCTTCCTGCCCATCAGATAGCCACAGTATACTGCTTGGTCTTGCTCAGGCTGAAGTTTAATCTGCTTGGGAGGCTGATGATGGATTGGCACAGTTGTGATCCCAAACACACTTGTTATCACCACAGAGGTACGTTTTTGTTGCTTGTGCGAGCAGACAAAGTAGCAGCTCTTCCTGGGAATGTGGTGATGCTTTTTCTGTACAAGAGTAAAACACGTTTCTGCTCAGGGTAGTGAGGTGTAGAAGCCAGGATGATGGCACCTGGGGAAGGAATGTGGAAGGGCATCAGAAGAGATGGGTGGGTTTTACCTTTTCAGGTGTCAGACTTCGGTGCCTGCAGCTATTGGCAATAAACTGTCCCTGTGCAGACAGACCAGCGATGCAGAGCAATCTGAGGAGACCGAGGGCTGGAAAGAGAGGAGGAAATGTATGATAGGTTGATGTGTCTGTTGGGTGTGAAGGAGCACCTGCAGTCACAGGGCTGGAGCAAATGGAGGGCCTGTGCTTGGCCGTGGCTGCTGCAGTGGTATGGACAGCACAGTGGTCTGTGATACCCCAGTTATGAACAGAAGAACAGCAGGCTTTTCACTCGCAGTGTGGATGCATTGTCCTGTTTGTTTGCCTTGCTGTACCTAGACATGCTGGTCAAGAACTGTTACTGCTTTTCCCGTAGCTTTGGCTGAAAGCCCCTTAATTTCACAGTTACAATGTCTTGGAGGGAAGGGGGTCATATTTTTTCCATTCCAAGGGAGGTTCCCACCTTCCTTGGCAGATACCTGGCCTTCAAACCAGGACACCTATCACTGAAGCACTGAGTCCAGTTCACAGTGCAAGGAAAAATACATTCTTGTGGTAATTCTGGCATCCCTGGGGACAGAAAGTATTGGAAAATTTGAGAGGGACTTTGTTCTTTTATAAAATATCCAAGCTAGTTTTGTGTAACTGAGAAGCAGCTTGAAAAGTTCAGATAAGGAGCCAGATGTTGGCCCGAATTAATGAGATTTGCTTGCATGAATCAAATTTGGCATTACAGCATGCTTCCCAAATTAATTCTGTCATGTATAATTCCAGCGTGAGTTGATTTTCTGTTTTATTCTGCGTGACTTCTGTTCATTTATCATTATTGAGCTATTTCCTGGAGATACTCTGGCTTAAGTGTGTGCTTGTAAGACTACCAGAACTGTCTGTAGTCACACAGACAGAAAATATTAATTCAGGTTAAAAGGTAAATTTTTCCCATCTACTGTGTATACTGTGTTTCAGTCACAATTTCTCAGTTTACCTGAATATTTTATTCAAAGAATTATCCCAGCCATGAATAAGATACAAGGTTTATGCTTAGCTTTTTGTACTCATGTACAGTAAATTATTTCTTTTGCTGTTTTTAGGGTCAAGTTTTTAACATTGGTAATACACTCCTGGCATCATCTCTTTTAATTTTTTTTGCTGGGAAAAGAGTATGCAAAAGAATATTTATTAGCTGATTTAAATTCAATTAACTTCATTTCCCTTTCATGGAGTTTTTAACAATGCTTAATGAGAGATGTAACTGAATTGCAGAGCTGTTACTTCCCTCTGAATATATCGAGATCTTTCCTGAATTCTCATGAAGGTTTCTTGATCATTCACATTTTAATCCCAGCCTTTGTAATTATTTTGTAGCATGTGGAAAGTCCTATAGATGCTAATTCTATTAGCCTTTGTCATGCTTATTTAACAAATAGTTCCAGTTCCTCATTTATCTGCCTTAGTATCTGCTGTTTATTGGTAATTTTCTTCTGCCTTTAAACCCCTGGGTTGAGACACTAAGACCACCCTGTGGTAGGCAGTGCATAAACACAAAGCAAAGTACATTCCCTGCCTTGTACATTAACACTTCTGTTTTATGGCTAAATGAGGGAGATTCCTCTTTGCTGCCTTGTACTCAGACCTCTACAGACACTCAGTTGCCACTTCAGCAGCATTTAGGAAAGAAATCTTCAGCTTAGGGAAAAAAATAATTAAAACTGAGCACCACTGTTGCTGAAAAAATTCTTGTGCTTGTTGGAAGATGCAAGAATTTAAGTTTGTAAAGACTACTGATCATCTGCGTGCGTAGGCAAAAATGTGGTGCTCTTTCCTCTCTTCTCTGCCTTGCTTTTCCTCTCGTTCAAGCAAATGGGCTGATAAATGCTTGGAAGGTGTGTGTCCCTCTTAGTAGCCTCCTTGTTTGCTTGCTGCCTTTCAACAGCTTCTCCTCCAAGTTAAACAACAGGAGAAGAACACTTAAAAAATGAAAATACTCTAATCGTGTAATCCTGTGAAGGGTGTCCTGCTTCCCCCACAGATGGTCAAACTAGAAAGGTTCCTTTCTTGTCCTAATGTCTGTTATGGCAAGAAGAATGGTAAAAACACACTGAAATTGCAAATCATTGCATTGCTGTTCACAAACTCCTGTGTTTGGAGCACTCTGAACTCTCTGAAAACTTCAGCCTGGAGTGCGATTTTGTGGGCAGCGAGGGCTCAGAGGCAGTTAACTGAACTAGGCTTTTTTCTGTGCATTTCTTAGGCATTCCTCGTTTTTCCTTTGGTTTCCCATGCAGGGACACAGATGAAGATGGATAGACATGCAGACACACAGTGCTTACAGGCCGAGTGTGGTGGCTGAGCCACTGAGCTCAAACCAGCTCTGCTGGGCGTGTGCTGTGTCCTCCCTAGGGCCTGCTGTCACCTTGTTTGGGGAATTAAGTGGAATATGACTCCCAGGAGGACACACTGTGTATCTGGATGATGCATTTCTTGTACTGACACAGCTGGTGGAAAATGTGTATGAGGCTGGCCATTCTTTCCAGCCAGGAGAAGGCGTGTCCAGGCAGACCTTGGCTGGCCTCTGCAGTGATGCTCTCAGCTGCTGGGAAGGCTGGATGCAGCTTTGAACCCTGGGACATACCCTTGGCTGCTCCTTGCATTCGTGCTGTTATAGGGAACGTGGAGGATGCTGCAATGGCCGTGAAGGCCAATGGAGGAGCTGCCACATCTCTTGGGGTTCCTGCTCGATCCAGCTGAGCTGTGCAAAACCTGGTGAAATATGTCTGGTAGAGAGAGCTCAGAATGGCTTTCTATCCTCAAGCCCTGCTGAACAATACATACATAACCTAGGGCAGTGTTCTGGTCTTTGGGTATGACCCAGCTCCTTATGGGATCCCATAAAGTCTGGAGGGGGGTTGTGGTTTGGGATGGCCACAGTCGTTAGGAGACCTCCGGGAGGGGTGTGAGGGAGCTTAGGCAGTCATTGCTGCTGCTTTGGCTGGCTGCAGAGCTCCATGCATGGATTCAGAGATCCCAGATAGAAGCAAATAAAAGACTTTGCTTTGGTTCTCCCTTACTGGTGGTTTTGTTGTTGTTGTTGGTGGTGGTTTTTTGTTTGTTTGTTTGTTTTTAAATTCCTGCATCTGCTATGATGCACAATCTCCTGCCTGCCTCTACGAATGAGACAGCAGTGGGGCCGATTTATTAAGCTGATAAAGAACAGGAAAAAACAGTGGATTTAGTGGAATTTGAAGGCAGTTCACACCACTGAGCAGCACAGTATGCTGTGCTAGAACAGAGTTGCTGAAAGATGGTGCCCTTGGCCAGGATTTGCAAAGTCATAGGGGATATTTGAAGGTGTTTAAGAGAGACTTGCTTTGATTATGCTTTAGAAACACTTTATTTTGCTGACTACAGCAAAGCCCTTATCTTTCTACCTTGGGAACAGAAATCTTTAGCATGTGAGTGCAGGTCCTGCTCAGACCAACATTTGTTCAGGTTTTAAATTACTTCTGCTACTTGCACAGGGTTGTCACCTGCTTGCAACAGGACAGTGGAACTAGTGTTTAAAAAGCTCATAGGTTTGTGTTCTTGCCCCATCAGAAAATTGCATAGGGGCTTTTGATGGATGACTCAGATAAAGCACAGGAAAGGTGCTGCACTGCCATCAGCTTTGCAAACTACTGCTTCCAGTTAAAATATGGAGAAGCCCTTTTGCCTTGGCTCTTTGGTAGTGCCCCTTTGCCAGCAGTTAGCCTTGCACGTGTCTGCTGAGCAGAACAGAGCCAGTTGAGCTAAAATCAAAAAAGTCAGGTTAACCCTGGGTAGGAGAGGCTTTGCTGAGGGTGGCTGTTTTAGTTCTGCTGTGGCTGCTCCTCTTCTGGCCAGGCAGGAGGCATCCCCAGGCTCGTGACTGCTTTAACTCTCCTGCTTGTACCCACTAAGGGATCTGTTTGCACAGGGTGACAGTGTCCAAGCAGAAGCTTAGACTGGTTTAGATAAATCCATTTAACTGTTCTGGCAGAGCTGGAGGGTTCTTGTGAGCTTGGATAATGTGTTAGGCTGCAAAATGTTTACCTTTATATTCCTCTCCAAATGGTATTGTTTTTCTATCAGCTCTTTTCCTCTATTTTGCCTGGTGAGAAGCTGATGCTTGAGGCTGAGTGTCTTTTTTGTCCATGTGCCTTTGTACAAGTTCACAAAGCTCACAGAATGCCGTGTCAGTAGCAGGAGGCCTGTGTTCTCTCAGGAGGTCGTAACTCTTCCTCTGCTGGAAACAAACTCATCCATCCCTTCGTGTGTGAAAATTTCAGTGGTCTTGGAAATT
This sequence comes from Chaetops frenatus, assembly GCA_013400775.1. Taxonomy (NCBI): domain Eukaryota; kingdom Metazoa; phylum Chordata; class Aves; order Passeriformes; family Picathartidae; genus Chaetops; species Chaetops frenatus. The sequence continues at coordinate 30,043 of VZTR01002726.1, forward strand.
TCAGTAGGAATGACAAAGGACAGTGAAAGTCTTTGAGGCCAACCTGGCAAATGAAAATGGGAAAGCAAAAGACACCACCACCCAGACTGAAAAGGGTTTTATCTTAAAAAGCTTGACGTTGTGTAGAACTTCAGCCAAGCCAGCAACCTGTTGGGGGTCCAAGATAACTTGTTGCTTTATCAAGTGAAGGAGAAGGGGGAAGAAGTCTTAGGTTGTTCTTTATATTGACGAATCGGGGTTCCTTTTATTACCTTCTTTTTGTGGTGAGGTTGTTTATCTTTAATTAATCTAATACCAGTCTTGCCCTCAACATGATCCTGAGGCATTTGTGTCTGTGTGCCCACAGCCATGGCAGCTAGATGCCAGTGAGGATCTGAGAGCCTCCTTCAGCCCTCCTCCAATAAACACCCAGTGCCAACTGGCACAATCCAAGAATTACTCGACTCATCCATTAGGCTTTTCTCTGATTAAACCACCAGCCCCTCTGCTGGAGGTTTAATCTGCTGGAACAGCTTCCCCATCACACTCCCCTCTGCAATGGACAGGATTTCTTCCTTGATGTCTTTGCAGCTCGTGAGCCAAACCAACATCACACCTGCCTGCCATTCATCTGCCAGCGCTGCTGGTGCCAGACCAGCTGTGCAACAGCAGCTGCTTTCTGTCTGGGATGAGGACAGATTGCTACTACAGAGACTCAGGAAGTGATTGCATCGAAAATATAATTTGCTCTTTAGGCACACTGAGGTCCAGGTGTATCTCCTTCCCCCGCCAAAAGAACTGGGGGGAAGAGGGGGTTTGGAGAAAAGAAGATGATAGGAGGGAGATAAAGGGAGGGAGGAATTGAGCTGCATCCTCACCATCTGTCTGCTTGGAGTGGTGCAGCTGCTCTGCTGGTGACAGGTTGCTGTCTCTCCACTCAGTGCAGACAGCCAAATGACTTGTATTGTGAACACAAATAGCTGAAGATTAATACTACTAAATAGCCTGGTCACAAAATCTACCCCTAGGCAAAGCCTCTAGCTGCTTGAAAACCTTGAGAATCCTCTCCCTCTCGTTTAGCACTTCTCTTCAGAGACTTTTAGAATTTGGAAGCCAAACATTTCAGCACACATGCTTTTTCTGGATCAAATCCTTTGCAGCAGTCAGTTTTGAAACACTGATAGGTTATCTAGAAACAAAGGGGAATGGCCAGTTGGAGCTGCAGTGGTACTACTACTGTGCTTAAAATTAGTTAAGGATGTGTTTAAATGCTTCATTAGCTCAGGATCTGTCTGCTCCTCAGGGCTGCAGTTTCTGACAGTCCCAGCTCCAGGGGTATGTGGAAGATGCCCTCCTTTTAATTTGAAAAGAAAATGTTCTTTGCATCAAGTGACATGGAGAACAGGCAAGCATGAACTGCAAGGTAACAGACACAAAACTAAACAAAAATTCCAAAGGTGTAGTGTGCTCTTGTAAATGGCTGTAAATGCCTTTGCTGAAATCTCAGCTGGGCACTCAAGAGGTATCTGAGGGGTTCACCCAGGGCAAGGAATGTGGGGTTTACTTCTCTCCCAGAGCCACAGGCTCTTTGATGTGGTCTCATGACAATCTGGGTCCTGATCCAGTAGTTGACATCAATAGAAGAATACTTTGTGTACTCAACCAAAAAAAAAAAAAATCCAGCACAACACAATTTTGGATACTCCTCTCCTGGTGTTATTAATAATGATAAAGATTTTCCAGAGATGATTCACTGGCAAGTGTCCCTTCCTGAGCCTGAAGTACCATTCAGGCAGTTGTTAATCCCTGAAAATAGCTCTGTGCCCAAGTCATTACTGAAAATCTGAATGTGGTTTAGGGGCTCAAGGTGTCTCTCATAACTGTTCAGGGAGATTATGATGGGATGGCAATCTTTACATCACATATATTTGAAGTGTAGGACTATAAATTAGTGATGGCAGGAGCACGAAAAGATAGCTGAGTTGAATCCAAGTGCTTTTTGTGATAGCCCTGTAATTGCTGCTACTCCTCTTTAGCTCTTGTTAGTTTATTTCCCACAAAATCATTCCCTACCTACTGCCTCCAGCAGATAAAATCCCACCTTTGGTGCCTGGCTTATCCAGCCTCTGGCTGGTTTCAGTTAAGGAGAATCAATGGAGCCAGGACCTTGCCAACCTCTGTGCAAGCCCAAGCCCTACACTCACACCTCCCCAGACTTTGGGAACCCAGAGGTGAGAGACCTCGTCCTGCAGTTTTTGTTCCTGCAGAGTTTGTTCTCTGATGTCCAGGCATATCATCCTCACTGGAGAGGAGGCAAAAGCCTTTTTTATATCCTTTTCTTCTGTTATTCCCAAGGGGTTCAGGCAGTAGTGTGTGCTCTGAGAATAGCAGCAGATGCAGGCTATGTTCTCATATTTCTGGTTTTCCTGGGGAAGCTTTTGACCAAGCAGCTGCCATCTCATGCAGAGTCAGAATCTGAGTCTGGGAATGTGATAGAAATGTCAGAGGAAATACAAGAAGTTGCTGCCCCCAGCTATTTGCTGCCTTTCTCCAAAATCTGCAAGGCTGCTGGAGCAGAAGGTATCTTAGTATTGCATCTGGCAGCTTCAGAGAAGCTTCACCTCCCTTGGCATCAGAGCTGATACCATTGGATTTACACAGCAACTGTAAAACACAGCCCCGTGACCATCCCTGCTTTGGTAGGGCAGGAGGAGGAGCAGAAGGGATAGCAGTGGCATCATTTCTTAAATTTCTCTTTGCAGACTTGGAAAGCCATCTCTAATGAGCTTAGGATGAACTGCCTTCTTAATAACCTTACTCATTTTTTTTTCCCTGTTTCCCTCATGCTATTATATGCAAGTGACAGTTCTGTTTTCAGGATTCATGACAGTAGAGTACTGTCCACGTAAGGATTGAACTCTTTATTTTTCCTTTTTTTTTTTTTTTTTAAATTTCTCTGTTGTCATAGTGGCCCTGGAAATTGAGAATGACAATGTTTTCCATGCCTTTTGCCCAATCCCTGCCATCCACTCAGTTTTTGCTTGCTGCTGGGGCCTTGTGAGCATCTCTTGTAAGACTCCACGACAGATTCTGCATATGCCTCTATCTAGTGCTATTGCTAGCATTGTCAGGCTCTGCCATCCCCACCGTGGAAATAAGCAAGCCCAGCTCTGCTTTGAAAATAGAGCCATATGAGAGGTGAGTTCCTGAAAGGTGGTGTGCCAGAAGCCTGGTGGTTTGAGTAGAGATGCTGATGATAACTTTGGTGATCCTTAGAGCACGTTCAGCAAAGTCTACAGAAGTGTGAAGAGAGACAGCAAAGTTGTCAAGGGGGTTTGTGGGTTGTGACTTAGTAATTCCTTTTTGCCATGCAGACTATGGGTTCCTGCTGCAGTGCAAGTCACTCTTGGCTCTGCTCTGCTGCCAGGTGCCTCTCTCCCCCTCTCCTCATGCTCCTTCCAAAGCTTGCTCGCTGCTGACCATGCCAGGAGCAGTGGCTTGGATGGGAAGGGTGAGATTTGTTTCTCTAAGTTGGCTGCGAGTCCAAGTTGCCCAGGATCCATCGTGTCCTAATCTCCTTAGAGGGTTGCTATTGTTCTTCATAGGAAGCTGCTGTTCCTGAAGATGTTTTCCACATGTGGTCTGACACCTCAGCAGACAGGCTGAGCACTAGGCTTATTGGGTGAGGGTGACTCTGGGCAGGACCTCCCCACTGTGCAGGAATTGCTTATAAATAGGAGGACAAGTTGGCATGTTCCCTTTTTGTTTTCCCACCTCCCACAGTTCTTGGGAATGGGGACGGAAGCCAATAAGAAATGTTGGCATTTGGCATTTCAGTCAAAAGCAAAGGAAGATGAAGTGGAATGCCTTTTTTTTTTTTTTTTTTTTTTGTGGTGGGTAGAGAAGTGTTACTGCAGAGGTAGTGCTAGGCTGCTGCACAAAAATTCCTGCCTGGATTTGTTCAGTTTTCAAATTCAAGGGGAAGACTGTTGACAGTTCTTGTCTGTGAGATTCCTTAAGTGACTGAACCAGAAAAGGAGACCCAGTGGGTTCTCAAGTGAAATTTTTAAAAACTGACTTTATTTACACTCACTGCATCCTCTAGCAGTAAAACCGTTTAAATGCTACTTCAAAAATTCATGAGTTCAAGTGCTTTAACAGAAGCAAAGGGGATGCCTTCCTGTTTTGTCCTGAAAGAGCTCATGGAGAGTTCAAAGGGAACTTTTAGTGTCTAGTTATGCTGCACCCACCCATCCAAGAGCTCTTCTCCTTGAGTTAACGTGAAGCTTTAATGTTTTATTGAAATCACTGTGGGATGTTGACTTAAATGTGATACTGGTAAGTGGGCAGCCTGTAAACCAAGGCACTAATATGTCAAAGGTGAATTTAACTTCAGATTATGCACACTATGAATAGGATTTTCTAGTCTTTTCCTGCTGAAATAGTTCAATATTTTTCTATGATTTTCATTAAGGCGATGCTAAGGCAGTGCAGAAAAATTTAAAAATCTCAGTCTATAAAGACATTTATGAATTTGAGGAACATTGCCATCATGATGGGTTTTTTATCTGCTTTGTTAAATTGTAGTCCACCCCTTGAAAAATGTGTTACTCTTCTACCTCCGGGATTAAATTCACAGCCTGCTTGCAGTGTGAAAATGCTGGCGATGATGCAGTTGCATTTGGAAGCTTTGCTTGTGAGATTTTTCACTTAGCTGAATATGAATTAAACATGGGGTGCTGTGAAATGCAGTTCACTAGGTGCTGTCTGCAGAGTGGAAGATCCCCACTCTCAGCCGTGCAAGCAGCTGGCAGGGATGTGTGCAGCATTGTTCCTGGCATCAATTAGTCCTTATTGTTCAAGAGTCAGTCTATGGGAAGTGAAGAATGAGAGAGATTCTAAACATGAATTCCTGGACCTGTGAGTGTGAAGAGAGTTTTAAGTAGGAGCTTTGAATATTGAAAAAGTCATAATCAGAGATAAAATGGGGGATATATTGATGCTTTTAGACCATACTAGTCCTGTAATCAGCCCTTTAAATTTTCATTTTTGTTTTTAGTACATTTGAACTTTCTTTTTGTCTCCAGAATTAAATTTGACACTTTTTAGTGCAGAGCTTTCTATAACTTTTTCATCTGGCTTCTTTTAACAGTAGCACAAAGGATTCTCAGGAGAATTATTTCCTTTATGTTTTGATCTTTATTAGTTTATGCCCTCAGAGATATAAAAGCAGATGAAGTGTCACTAATGCAACAGAAAAGAAAGTCAGAATACATGCAACAGAAACAGGCCCAGGTGCTCAGGACACCAGTTCAAGGCTCTGCAGCCTCCAAGCTGAGAGTGACTTCTCCAGTTTTGCAGCTCTCTGCTGAGCCTCTTGTGTTTGTGCTTCTGAACTCATTGCAGGCAAAACGTGCTGGCTCTGCCCTACACTCTGACTTAAGCTAATACCTCCAAGTTCAGCTGAAATAACTGCTAACAGAATGGAGCTGACACCCGTGGAGCAGACAAAGGTGGGAGTATAAGGGGATTATTTAGTTCTCTCAAGCGCAGGAAAGATTAACTTTAAAATACGTATTTTTGAAGACATGCAGTCACATCCTTGCAAAGTGAGTATGAAATGTCACAAAACAAAAGCAAGAGTGGTTTATACCCAGGGTGAACCAAAGAGGTTCAAAGCCAAAGAGGACACCTGTGTGTTTTTAGTTGTATTTAGCAGTGTGTTACAGCTGTGCAGAGCACAAGGCATGAAGAACTGTACTCAGAATGTGGGTGCATGTGAATACCACTGTGTATCTGCCTCTATGGTATATGTATCTACATATATATATATATATGTATGCACACACACACACGTGATTTTCCTAATAGTGTTCTATATTTGCTGACCAGTTATTTGCAAAAATAATCTTTAAATTACAAAGGTGTTTATGTTGGGGTTAGAAGTCACATCATTCTTAATTCTGTGCTGCACCAGCTTATCCACTCTGGGGTTATTAACTGTGTTAATCGGAGGGGCACTTCAAGAGCAGCCCAGGGCAGGCAGCAATATTGCACCCATCATTTGAAGCCCTTAAGAAAGAATTCCCAGTATTTCTAAATGACGTATTTAAGACTTTCCTGGGCCTTCCAGGACATCTGCTCTCCAAAGCTGATTACAGTAGATCATGCAGCATATTTCAAACCTTTTTCTGTCTCCTCCTTAATGTTGGGACACAGAACTGCTTATACTGTCTGTGCCCATGGAAACTCTCTTGCCTTCTTTAGACATAAGTGTAGCTTTTAATGTTGGTGCCAATGAATTGCTCCCCATGAAGAAAATAAAACAGAAAAGGGAAAAGTGCAAGAAGAATTATTGGATTTGGCAGTGAGGTAGAACAGCACTGATAATTGTGCTTATTTTACTTCGGCGTGTGTCACTATGGGTTTATTAGTGCACTCTTGAAACATATTGTAAAATAGCAATATTTACAATACTGATCTTTTGTTCATCTTTTGTTACAGAGCTGACTTTTTTGCAAGGGCCTGACTTCTTTCAACCAGTTTGTATTGCCTGTCAAGAATTTTCATGTTGACTCTTGGGAACCTGCTGCAGAGTCTTCCCTGTTTACTATTCAGTCCTGTTTTCTTCTTCCTTTAGCAGGTAAGCACATGTTTCTGCAGTACTAATTCCAACTGGAAAATATTTCCAAATTCAGACACCTGGAGAGTTCATTTTGTTGGACTCAGTAGGGTTAACATCTCTCTTCCAAAATTTCTGTGTTTTCTGCCACAGGAAAATACCTGAATAATAGTGCAGTACTTTGGAGTCTTTAGCATCAGTGCATGTCAGTCTGCATCCATCTAGCTTTAATGCAACTTAAAAAATGCTATGCATGGACTTTCAGCTGGGAATCTATTTACAGCTGAATCAGGATTGTGAGCAAGCAGTATAGAAAATTGCTTGAATTGTTGCTGTCTGAGAGGAGCCTCTAAATAACTTTGTGTCCTTGAGGAAAAAAAGCCCTGAAGAAGAGAGTGGGTGATGGGAAAAGCTGGGGTGTCACCCACCACAGTGCCCTCAAGCTGAATGAGAGAATTCAGCTACTGTTCACAAAGATCACAGTCAGTGTTGCAGAAACAGATTTAGCTGCCCTGGCTGGCTGTTCACTAAAGCAATGAGAGATTCTCAAATGAGCCAGATATGATTGATATAAATATGGGTGTGGCAGGAAGGGACACTGAACCAGCTGAGCTGTAGGAATGTCTTACACAGCTGCAGCTTTTCTACAGGGAGGGCTGGCCAAACCTTAATATTTATTGTTAGAATTGGATTGGTGTTTGAGATTCAAGGATTTTAGCAAGAAAAACATTTTTAATGATTTCTTGAAATCACTTTCATTAAATGCTAATCATCAAAGGAGAGTGTGTATGGTGGTGTGCAAGTGCATTTATGTGAAAGGGAAGTAAATGTACTTACTCTGTCTTTGATGTTGTTCTGTCTTTTAACATTATCATCACGTGTAGAAGCTCTTGTTTATTTCAAAACAACTTAGAAATTTTCCCAGAAAACAATTGTTAGTTTCCTCCTGCAAAAGAATTTTCTTTCTGAACGTGTAGAGATTTATTTACTTTATCACTAAACTGAAGAATCTAACCTCTGCCATGGCTTCAGCTTTTTTCCTGTGTTTTTTAAGGAAGAGGTCTTTTCTAAGAGGTTGGCTCTTGAAAACTTCTATTTCAATTTACTTGGTAGTAATGCATGCTTTCTTCCCAATCTGTATGAAGTGGGAACGGTGGGAATTCCTGTTCTGTGCTACTTTATTGCAGTGGTAGCTGGATTTTCTTGCAGTGTTACTTGGTCTCATCCCAGGCTGCAGGAGCAAATGGTCCCCTCTAAACTGCAGTTTGCCAGAACCTTGAATGGCTCTGATCATAGTGACAGTGTTGGGTTAGAAGGGACCTTGAGGATCATCTTGTTCCAATCCCCCTGCCATGGGCAGGAACACTTTCCACTAGACCAGGTTGCTCCAAGCCCTGTCCAGCCTGGCCTTGAACACTTCCAGGGATGTGTGCAAGGCTGAAACCTACAGCAGAATTTATCTTGTTCTCTAAACCGGGAACAAATGTTTCAAACTGAGAGAAAAATGAGCTGGCTCATCTCTACTTGTGCTGCTCTTTTTGTCCCTTAGGATTTGCAGGGGGCTGTTGAGGTACTGCCACTCTGCACTCCCTGACACGTGAGTTAAGGATGTCAGTAGCAGAGAGGGGCTACAATGGGAGCTTGATAGTCACAAGTCATGAGGGATATGAGCAGCACTTTCCTCTTCATAAGTGATTCATCTGGAAAGGTGAGGGGAGAATTACTCAGGCAGGAAATCCCTGCTACCTCTGCCTGCGTTATGTCAAGCATACCCAGAAAATTTCTGCTCCTGAACTTTACAATCCTTCCTAAAACAAATATCCACATCTGCTCTTAGCTAAATTAAGAGTCTATCAGCTAATCTACCAAACATGAGTTGTGTCAGCTGCAACTCCAAATACAGCTCCTGGGAAGATTCAGCCACTGCCAGGAGCACTAAATGCTTCACTGAAGTACTTTAAACATTCACTGTGTACAATCCCCCTTTGTTTTGTTCATTGTTAAACTTTTTATTCTTGGTATTCTAAATAACTCAGAGTAAAGAGAGACACGTGTAACCCCTCTGTTCTTAGTGCAGCATTTGCAAACTATCCTATTATAAACTGATGATAGATTGCCATGTAATCTGTAACCTTACTGTGATGGACAGGCAGATCAGAGTTCCCACCATGCGAGGAGACATTATTAAACATGATGCCTTGAGCAACTTACCACCACCCTGACAGAGTGTTTGCTAACTGGAAATATCAATGTCTTGTGAAAAATCACTGCCTTCCCACTGCAAATCCAGTATTTTATAACCACTGGTGTTTTTTTCTTAGCAAAAATGCATTACTTGGCGGGTAATATAGTAAACTTTAAGCAATGCTTACAGTTTTATTGTATTTCGATTTTATATTCTAATATATTTTTATAGTTATAAGTATTACTTGCTCTTCATTGTGGTATGCTGTAATTTAAAGATCTTAGGAGTCTGGCTGTACTTTAACAGGGGCCATAGAAAACAGGTACTGAAGGCTTCAGGTCCCTGTTAGTTTACATCTGCAGGCCACAGCCTTTGTAAATGTTTGTACATAGGTTTTACTTTCTGAATGTATCCTGTGGTATTTCATGGAAATGTCACAGGTTTCAAATCTAGCACATGCAGGAGCCTTGGCATGTCAGGGCTGATCAGAAATGGCAAAGTGACACATTTGCTGTCTTCATGAGGAGACAGAAGTCAGTAGGAGAGTGTTGAGATAATAAAGGAGGTCAGCAGGGTTTACTGTGGCACAGCAGAGGAGCACTCATTTTTATAGTAATTAGTAACATGGGAAATTCCTGGCAAAACTGTAACTCTTTCTTTGCTCCCTTTTTGTCCTCCTCCAAATACAAAGAGGAGGACTTGACAGTATTTTCATTTATTGTTCAGTTATTGTTCACTGCTGGAGGGTGTAACTCTGAGCTGAAGTCCCCCTAAAATTTCATTTGATTTCCTAGCCAGGTTCTTAGCCAGTCTTTCTGTTGAGGCTGTCTCATGAAAGCCTTTGTCCTTTTTCTCTCAGTCTCTCAATGCCTTTGTTTAGCAGCACATTCTCCTAGACATACTAATTAAATACCTTCCAACTTTTGAAATACCAGCTGAGCTTGTACCAGTGATAGCTCTCAAAGATTCCTTCATGCAGGATCAGAGCATGGTTTCATGACCTTTTATTTCTGCAAGTAGAAATGTGTGAACTCACTTGGAATAAATGTGAATCAAGTCAAAACATTACACAGGATAAAATTAATTCCAATTCTGACCATTCTGAGACTGAGGGGAGGAAAAAGAAACGTTTTCTCCACTTTTCTATCTTTTGACTGATGCCCCTACAATTTGAAAACACCACAATATGTCACAGCAGGGACTAAAGCTTTAAAGATGCAGCAAAACTGGAAGGCTCACGGTGCTGCATCCACTGTTCAGGTAAGTACAAGGAGTGTGGTGGAAAACTCAGTGTTCCATATGTGGAGGACAGAGCAAAAGTGCAAGGCAAGGGGGTTTTGTTTGTTTGCCAGGTCAGAGAATGTCCTGGGAGAAGCATCTCACACCAAGGGAGGGGTGCTGGCCCCAGATTTTCGCCCCATCTAAAGAGGGGATGGCACTGGGCTGCTCCCTCAAGCTGCCTAGGGGAGGAGGGTACCAGGGTTTCCTGTTTTCCTTGCCTTGCCATCACTGCCCCTTCCATGCCAGCTGGAAAACTCAAAGAGGGGCATCTTTTGCTAAAAACCCCACATATGACAAACAGCTGTTATTTATAAACCTTTGTGGGAGTTAAGCTGTTTCGCCCTGTGAGGGGCTCATCAAAGAGTTAAAATGTAGTTAGAAGCAATATCCTAGGGAGCACCTGTTCACAGACAGGTGCATGTTTTATTGGGGGTTTTTTTGTGTTTTACATGGCTGTTTTCAAGGCTGCCTCCCCACTCACCTGAGGGGACACAGCCCCAGCCCAGCCCAGCTGCCCTTCCAGGTGGCCTCATCACCTCAGGTGTCACTGTGTTCCAACCTTGCACAGATGGGCCTGAAATAAAATTTTAGAGAAAATAAGTTGACACAAACGGTTTTGCCAGGTTTTAGGAGTCAGGGTGAGCAAAGGCTGCAGTTTTTCCACAGGACCAGACTTTGTCCATCCTCCCGTGATCCTTCCCTCACTGTGAAGATGTCAAGTTGGTGACATTTGGTGTAAACCTCTTTATAAAGACCAAAGTATCTCAAAAGGACTTGAGACAGAGATTTGAATGTGGCAGGTACCACACTCCAGGCTTCACCACTCATTAGAGGTTTTCAATTTATTTCTTTTTTCTGATGATACTCCCAAAATGGAGTGTGCTCCACAGGAAGCAGTTCACACAAGTGCTGGCTGCAAGTCTGGGACTACCTGGCCTATAGCTGTCTGTATGAAGGAGTTGTGGAACATTGCTTTTTGCACCAGGATCCCAGCAGAACATCTGGGAGCCTTGCTCAAGTTAAGTCCTTCAGCTTTTCAGAGTGTAGGAGCTCAGTCTGAATGGTCTTCAAAACTGCTGGCCCTAGAGCAGCCAGTCTGGAAACCACTGGGTGGCTCAGAGCTCCCAGTGCCATGAAGACTAAAATGTTTATGGTTCCAGCAGTTTTCTGAGGGGAACCTCAACAAAAAAAACCACAACAAACCAACACCACACAAAAAACAAACAAACAAAAAAAACCCCCCGAAAAGAGCATGCCTTTAGAGAGCTTGAACTGTTTTGCAATGTAAAGTTACTGTAGCCCAAGATTGGAGAACAGATCATTTGAAATGATGAAATGGAGCCTGGTGAACATAATAGCAGGACTCATCAGGAGAGAGAGACAAGGGACATGCCATAACACAGATGGAAACACACAGATCTTCTGAATGGCACCTCTGTTCTTCCACTGCATCCCCCAGTAGCTTGAGGAGGCTGGTGTTTGCTGACTTTGGAGGAGTACCTCAATTAAGTGTCCAGTTGTTGCTACCTTGTGGGGAAAAAGATGTTTTCTGTAAGGAAATGTCATGGAATGTGCTTTACCTCCGTGATAATGAGGCATTCCTCCTAGGTGCTGACTCAGATGTTGATGTCTTGTTGTGTCTGATTGAAGACTGAGACTGGCTAATGAGCTGCAGTGACAGTGGAGAGTTCTTCCAAACCTTGCTGCGGAGTCTAAAAAATTCCATCGCTGCTGTTTGAGATAAACTATTTCCCAGAGCATCCTGAGAAAACACTCAGAATGTGATACATGCTGAGAGGTCGTAGTACTGGGCCTGCTGACCTGGTGAAATGAAGATTTAAAGGTACAAGTGTGAAATTATTTGTGCAATTAAGGCTTTTTTACTCTGGCTGTTTCCACTGCCAGATATCTCAGTCTGCAGGGACTGTCTCAGCCTGAGAAAGTGTGAGGGATGTGTGTGTGAAGGATGGCAAAAAGTCCCCATTTTTAAGTTCCTGTGAAAGTTCCATCTCACTGAGTGCTGCAGGGTCCAAGTGCACAGATAGATGTTGCAATTTTGGATTGTCTTTTAAATCTCTCTGGCGATTTTTCCATTCAGAAAGATATCCTTGTGAGGCAAAGGGAGAATGATGACTTTTCTGAAAGAATCCATTTGTACTGATCGCCAGGCTTTTGTGATTCTTGCAGGACTACAGGATTTGTTCCAAAGAGCTATCGTGCCATGCAAATAGCAGCAGTGTAATACCAAGAGAGTCAAAGATTCCCCAGGTTTTGCATTGCTTGGGTCTGAAGTGACCTCCCTGACTTAGGCACAGGAGGGGACAGTAATCTCAAGGCACAGTTCATGTTTCTAGCCATGCTCAGAGGGAACATTACACAAGTGATACCATGGCTTTGACAGAAAGACAGGAGAATGACTTGTAACTAACCCCTGCCTACCAGTGCAGTTCATTGGAAACGCAGTTACTGAAGTGGGTGCTTTAGATTGGTGACCTTCCAAGGCAATCTGAGCCCTCTTGGAAGACCTTGAATCAGAAATGTTTGGATATAAGAAAAATAGCACTATGCAGCACACACTTCTCACCTCTCAGGGTTCACAGATTTGGAAGGTATAGTACCATATATAACTGTAGAAACATCACTGAGATACTGTAGCTGCTGCATCAAGGTCATGGTGTTCTGGGAGCCAATTAAAATTATGCAAGATAGGCAGTTTAGGAAAGAATTCACATAGAGCTCAGGAAGGCAAAAATTCATGTGTATTATGAGCTCAATTACTTTGTAAGATTAGTTTTCCACTATCTCATGATCTTGTAATAAGAACATGAAGTATTTATAACGTTTGATTTACTTATTGATCAGAACTCTTGAGACCTTACTTTCTAAATAAAAATTTAAGATTTTACTTCCATTTAAGGGCAAAATTGTGAGCTTATCTTGTCTTGATTACGATGGGCTGTTAATTCACTGGGTGGGCAACAGCAATACCTGAAACAGGTACATTTGGCTCTCAGAACCCCATCTCCTTTCCTGGGGGCCTGTGAGTGGAAGGTGGTAATGCCACAGGTCATATAACCCACAGCATTGGTCCTCACTTCCTCCAGCAGAACAACTGCATTATTTTGGACTACTGCACTGTCTTTCATTTCCAGAACCTTTACAGAGATAACTAGGAGCAGTACTACAAGTCAGGAGAATTGATGTATCATGGAAAGCTTGATATTTTGGATGGGGGTGTAACAGGCCTATTCCTGTCCTAATTCTCTCCTAGTGCCTTTATCCTGAAGAACAAGGAAAAAAAAAGAAGATTTAGCTGTCTGCTGTATTTTAAGAACTGCTTGTATTGCTATGCTCTGTGAAGCCAAAAACTACTGCTGACAAAGGGGGTGGGATTTCATGGATGCTTTCAAGCAGGTATTGCTCAATTCACAACCTGTGTTAGATTATGCTGGGGACTGAGGTCTCTATCTGAGCTCAGGGCTGTTTTGCTGGCTGAAGAACAGACTGAATCCCCAAAGTGGAAAGGGTAAAGAAGAGCTCACAGTCCAAACAGGTGAACTGATGCCTTGATTCCCTGAGACTCAGCTGAAGAGTGGTTTGCAAATATTGTGTCAGTACCAACTAACTGTTTTCCTTTCCCTTTATATTTAAAAACTGCCTGAGGAAGAATCAGCTAGCCAAGAAAGACAAAAACATAGGGAATACAAAAGCAAAGGGTGAAGGAGAAGCAGGAAGGGAGCAAGGTGGGGAGGCTGAGGAGCTCAGTGTACAGGTCATCCATCAGCAGACTGTGAAAAGAAACTAGAATTGGGTGGTTGCTGCAGTCTGGATGGTTCTTTGCACAGATGCAGTTTTCTCTGGTGAGAAAATCTCCTTGGCACAATCATGCTGCTCTGCCTCACACTGAAAAACTTCTGGAAGGGAAGGGCTAGGCAATGGGCCCTGACTGTCTGCAGGTTGCTATGGCATGGATGGCCATGTGTGGTGGAAGCCAGGGTATCTCTGAGGCAGCAGTGGAACTGCAGCAGCCGTGGGTTGCCTGGAGGTCAGGTCTGAAGCTTTGCAGGGTGGGCTGTTAACTGCAGAAGTAGCAACAGAGGGCAGAGCATCCCTTTCTAGCCCTCATCAAAGGAGCTCTTCTTGTGTGTCACCTTGTGATTGCTTAGGAAGGAGATAGTGTCACCAGCATTTCTTTGCACAACCTAAAAGAAAAATGCCAGGTGTGAATCTCACATGGAGGTGAAGGGGCAGAAAGGAAGGCAGCTGTGGTCATGCATGCATGCTTGGTCCCAGGATGCAGAAGTACAGGAGTTCCAAAGGTTGGGAAGATGTCTCAGTAAGGCCAAGTCCTCTCTTAGAGATCAGTTCTTGCCTGTGGTGAGGGCAGAAATAAGATAAAGGAACTAGCAAACCAAGGCTGTCCTAGGACTAACCTCAGTAAACAAAGAGACGTCCTTGAGAATCCAAGAGGATCTCTTCAGAGGCTGCAGAGAGTCACTGGGATGGAGGAGGAAGGGTGTAAATAGACCCTGTTTGGTTTCATACTTTCTTTACTCTTACTCTTTGTTGTCTGATGATAAAGGAGCTTTATGTAGATACTGTGGCAAAGGAATTGATGAGTCATAAGGTTTACAACTTCATTTCCTCCTGGCTCTTTTTATTTTTTTTCCTGATGGTTGCATCTCCTTCCTTTCTGCCTGGCCCCTCGTCTGCTGGCGTGGCAGGATGTGCCTTTAGGAAGTGTTCTGTCAGAAGACTAATCCCTGAGCTTTGGCATGTGTCAAGGCATGCCCAAAGTTTTGTGGTGTAGTTTATGTAAAACTAAAATGCATTTTTCTAGGGAGATTTTTAACTCCTTTCTGCCACAGAGCCACTTTACTGTTCTCTTCTTTGATTGCAAAGTATTCACCACTCAGCATCACTACAGGAAGTTCTGCTCTCCTCTCCAAAAGAGATAGGGAGATAAAGTGAGGTAGTGGGATGCTTTTCTGTTTTCCAATTAAAATTTTTATTTGTTGAGTTGTTTTGTTTCATGGCAAAGCTCTGAATGGTGAGTAAAGCTGAGGTGGCAAATTCTGTTACTGTTATATCCTCCCACTGCTACTGATACCACTGCAGTGCTCACCTGTCACTGCAGTAGCAGAGTGGTGTAGTCTAAAACATGTTGACCCATAGCAGTCACAGCTTTATTATGAATTTCATATATTGTGAATTTCTTAATGTTTCCCATTGTGAACATTGCTTTTTGCTTCTTTTTCCCTCTCATCACGGTCAAAAAGAAATTTGTAAGTAGACAATACAGTAAAACTGTAAAAATTAACATTAGGTAAATAAAATGTAAGGTTTTTTCTTTTTCTCTCTCTTTTTTTTTTTTTTTTTTTTTTTTTTTTTCCCCCCCAGCAAATCTTATTCTTTTGAAACCAAGTGTGTGCTTGGGGAGGACTGCCTGGATTTTTTTTCTGGTGTTTCCTAGGCACAGCAGTCTTTAAACCACAGGCCCCAGAAAGAACGTTTCAGACATAACTGGTATATCAGGAGGTAACTGTGGAGTAACCCTTGTGGTTTTAAAAGCTGTGTTTGATACAAGGTCCTGGATCTATCTGTATGTTAACATGGTTTTCTAGCAAAAACATAAATCCTCTTCAACTTCCAGCCTGTATTTATCTACCTGTATATTGTTTTAGGGCTTGAGATAGAAGTAAGTCCAGGTGAGCAGACATTCCCCTATGACTCTGGCACTGTGGTGGCTCTGGGACTCGCTGTGCAGTCACCTGTAGGACGTGGGCCCCACAGATCAAAGAATTCTTTCTCGTAGAGACAGGCCTGTTTTTACAAGGAGAAATACTGGGGGTGGGTAGAGAAGGAGCTAGGGCTGGCAGTGCCTTCCCCACTGAGGTGGTTGTGTGGCTCTGGTTAAACTACTTAACCTTTGAGCTGCAGGTTTTGTTTGAGCTAAATAGTGGTATTAATACCATGCATGGCATGCTGGGTTTAAATGAATTAACCTACCAGTACTTTACAGTCTCAGCTCTGTGATTGTGCTGAGTGCAGTTGTTCTATTTAAGAAGCTTGTGGTGCTCCTTATTGAGCCTTTGGGAGGTCTCCTCCCAATCCCCAGTCCTCCCCTCTCTCCCAGTAAATCTGACAGTGCTGTTGTCTCTCTCCTTGGCCAGTGGTGAGCAATCTGTGCTGCTGAGCCACTCTGGAAGCAGTGCTGTACTGGCAGCTCTTCACCAGGGGCTGCAGAAGCACAGCCACAGCACAAGCCCTGTGAGGAGTTCTGTCTCCTGCATTGCCACTGGGGCCCCAGAAATCCCCAGCTACCTGTTCCCTGCAGCATCCACTTGTTCCTCTGCTGGAATGGGAAACAGAGGGCCAGGATCTCCTGGTGTCCCTGCCACCTGCTTATGGGGTCACCTGGGCAAGTCATGCCACCTCTCTCTTCTTCACCCTTAACGCTGAAGTGCACATTTTATCTTCTCCCTTCATACCCAAGAGCTTCTTGAGCCAAGTTAATGAATGACATGAAGTCAAGCATGTCTGTGCACTCACAGCACAGTATAAATATGAAGTATTACTCTGCAATTGTGGGTGGAGGCAGCCCTTGCTGAAAATTATTTATTTTATCATAAATCAACATTTGTGTAATCAGAGAAAGGAGTGTAGAGAAAGCCTGTCTCCTGTTACAAATATTTCAGGAGATTGGAATGCTGGCTCACCTGTGGTTTTGGTCCATGCATTGACTCTGAGTCTAGTACTGGTTACTGAGATTGATGGAGTGGCATATAAATAGAATGACTTCTACTGGTGTAGTATTTCATCATACAGGTGGAATCTCAAACCTCAGCTGAATAGTGAGAGGAATTGTTTTTTACTAAGATATGTCAGTATATGATACACATAGGGCAGAGCTCTCTGTGAGAAATTGAGTTTTCCTGTAATGTAAGCTTTGTCATGTTATTTGGACACCAACAAATCTAGTTACAGCCTAAATCTAGACTACAGGCTATCACAGATGAAAAGAGTAAGTAAAAAACAGAAAGGAAAAAAAAAAAAAGGATAAATTCTTCTATTGCAGCCCCTTTGCAGTGAGTGTGAGGTTACTCTGCAGGGAGCCTTTGTGGCTTTTACCAGACTATTTGTAGACTAAAGCCAGCTGGTCACAGTTCTGGCTCAGTCTGTTGCAAACTATCCCAGAAGATTAGCCAGGCACTCCTGGGTTTAAAACAGAACTGCAAGAGAGTGACAGGGAACTAAGCATGGGGTGGAGTCTTGTAGCAGCATATCCTTCAGCTCCACTGCTGCAGTCAGAGAGAGAAAGATCTTTCCTTTGAAGATAAAACACCTGGGCCTTTTGTGGAAGCTCAGTATGCCCCAAGTTTTGCAGCTGTTATCGCAATTTAAAAATGAAACAAAACCAATGAAAGGCAAAGCATCTGGCTCTTCTGTGCACCACCAAAAATTCCTCAAAATGCTGAAGCCCAGACCAGTGCTTTTCGTTCTGTAGTTATGTTGCTCAGGAATCCTGTGTGTGAGGCTTTGAGCCAGAGCAGCCTCTGAGGGTGTGGGTGTATGAGTGAGAGTGTGAGTGTGCAGTGTCCTAACGTGGCAGGGCACAGGCAGTTATGAAACTTCCCAGTGAAGTCTAAAGTGCGTCACTATTGGTTACTTGGGTTTGTTTTTTGGTTTTTTTCTGTCTGCTGCCCTCCAGTTTCATTTTCACTCATGAGTGCAGAAAGAAGGGGTAGAGGTTGGGAAATACTGCAAAACCCACCCCCAAACTGCTGGAGGAGCCAAGCAGCTCCCATGACAGGTGGAGCATCGCAGTGCTGAGTGGGATTCCTGGGACATGGTGCCCGGGGCCATGGGGAAGGGAAGCCCTCACACTTGGGGCAGCTGTGGTTACAAAGGGGCCCCTTCAATGTGCTGTAGCAGCAGCCAGAAGTTTGACTTATTTTCTGAAAGGATTGGAGAAATTATTAACCACAGTTGGTGACGTCAGAGTTGATCTGATTAAAGGTTTGTTTTCTTGCTGGCAGAGGTGTGCTCTGTAGAGACTGGTTCTCTCTTCTTTTTTTTTTAAGTTTCTTTTTTGAACAGCAGACGGAGGGAACTGCTCGCGCTGCTGCCGCTGCCGCTGCCCCAGCTGCGTGTGTATGTGTGTGAACAGGATGGTGTTTCTGTAGCTGCCACACGCAAACACACATTTGACCATGAGGACTCTTCGCAGGTTGAAGTTCATGAGTTCGCCCAGCCTCAGTGATCTGGGCAAGAGAGAGCAGGCAGCCTTGGATGAGCGGGGGACCCAGCAGCGCCAGGCCTGCTCCAACGCTACCTGGAACAGGTAAGGCCACACAGTGTCCTGGCTCCTGGCAGTCCCCCTGTGCTCCTGCAGTGGGGCTGAGGCTGCAGGCTGGGCTGCCTGGCTCCCACCTCGGCAGGCTCACAGGCTGTCTCGCTACAGAGCAGTGGAGCTCCCGCTCACACAAACACAGGAGTGCCTTTTCTCCCCTTGCTCTTGATCTTTCTCTGAAGGCTGATAACAAAGAGACATCCCTGCCTTCCCTTCGGCCTTCCTGACTGATGACTTCGATCACAGGGTCCAGCTACAAATGTATCTTTGTGTCTATCTAGATATTCTCATTCGAAGTTTATTTGGCTTAGGTTATTTTTTAAAAAATTACGTGTTCACAACTACTAAAATACATGCATTTTGTCTGCATATCTATGGCTGTTGCTGGTAGTTGGTATGGTTATGATAAAGTCTACTAAGTTTACTCATGTTAGTGCAGATAGATGTGTGTGCGTGTGTATGTACACATGCAAGCACCTGCACTTTGGACAGGGAAAATAAGCCCTGACTGTTTTCTTTATTCTGTTTATACGTTTTAATTCTATGGCTGTTTGACAAGAAAACCTATGCAAACGTATTGTTGTGAATATATCAATTAGCTCAGCTATTCAGAAAGCATCTTAATGTCAATTTTGGTGACAATCTGAAAAGGTGAATCCAAGTCTGTAAATTGTTAGGAATTAAATTCTTAGGTCATTTTTGAAAATGAAACGTCACCTCCTGGATCACAGGTTGGAAAGTGTCATCTGTAGTATCTTATAATTTGATGGTAGTACAAGTATAGGAAGAAAAATCCCAGTGAACTACAGACACATTTGCTAAAATTCTGAGAAAAAAAAAATCATATCTTCTGTCCTTCTCACCACTTGATTTGTGGTTTCATGTCTGTATTAAGAATTAGTTGTTGAATGCCAACAGTGCACTAAACTCTGAAACTGTGCTGATCACAAAAGAGACTGAGTTTCTTCTCAAATATCATGCTGTTTGTAGTATGACCCTGAGTTGTACCTGGTGTGTGAATGGATGGTGATGGTAGTTCAAGGATAGATGGGGCCACCTTGAGTTGTGCCATTATTTGGCCAGTAGCCCTAAGGGAAGCAGCAGGGAGTAAGACACTCCTGAGTGGGGATCAGGGTTACAGAATACAGTCCCCAGAGCCTTTTTGTCATGGTGTGCTGACAGCTTCTGTTGGCCAGGGTTAGCTTTTCCAGGTCTTGCACGTGGGGAGGGAGCTGTGGAAGCAGATGCAAACGGAGAGCAGGTCAGGCAGCTGGCTTGCTGCGAGGCAGAGAGTTCCAGGCTTGGGGCTGCTGATACTCCAACTAGAGGATTTTCCTAGTTGAGATGAAGCAAGAGTTTGTTACTTTTAATGTGGAGGGGACAGGTGCAGCTCTGGCCAGAAGTGCTTGCCAGTCAATGAGCTGGACATCTGCACGTTTCATCCAAACAGTTACACAACTGGCCCTTTGCCTGTTCCTTGAATAGGGGTCCGTGAGTCCCCCTGTCACTGCTTTGCATGAACTCAGACCTAATGGTGCTTCCCAGCCCTGGGCTGCCTTTTCCCAGTGCGTGGATTGCCAGGTTGTCCTTTCTGCTGGCATGTTCCCCTGAAACACCTGAGAGCACTGGTGGGCTTGTCATGCAAGTCAAATGGGCATCGTGTGCCTGCGTTAACAGCTGTGCCTAGAGCTGTGCCAGGTATTGCAGATATCAGCCAGTTGCACTGCATGGGCAAAGGGAAGGCCCTTTATTTCCTATTTAACTGTGAAAGGCTTTCTTCTGAGTGAAAGAGAGAGTGATGGTAATTCTTTCAGGCTCAGAAAGGCTTGTATCATCTGTTGCTTCTAAGAAACACAGATATTCTACAGGCTGTAAAATTGGGTCTTTATCCTGAGGAAGGTCAGGTCTTAAATTATACTGAATTAGATGGATTAAAAAATTATCCACTGTAGCTTCTGCCTATCACCAGTGCATGCCCATCTTGACATATATAGCAAGATCTGGTCTCAAGGGAATCTGTTTGTCTCTCCTGGGGAGACTAATGTTCCTGGACATCTAAAGCTTGACTCATGAGAAATTTGGTCTGGGTTTTTAAAATCTTAGGCTGTGGAATTTCTTTTATTTTTCTGCTTCAAAATTGAAACAACCCAACATAGGACACTTTGCATACTTTGGTTTACAGGAATATTTTCCCTTCCAAATGAAATGATTGCTTGTGTTGTTTCATTCTGTGTAAGCATAAGAGCTTGCTGATCAAGGAAGTCAAGATGCACCAGCAGAGCTCTCCCCTCTCACCAAGCCTGGCTGTTCTATATTTAAATGTCTGCTGTTTCCTTGCCTCATGTGAGCAGGTGTGGCATTTGTGTATCTGCTTTTCAAAGAAGCTTTGAATCAAGTTCCTGAGAACTGAAGTGGGGAGAGTCAAAGCACAACCCACAGCAGCTGTGGCCCTACACAAACCAGCCAATCCCATGCTGAAAGGCAGGTCTTTGAGGCAGAGCAAGGATGCTGCCCCTGGCCACGAGAGGGACTGAAAAGCTGAAGTGCTGCTAGTGGGGTCTTTTGCAGGACAGCAGCTCTGTCACTGCGGGCCTTTTCAGAGGACGGGGTGGATGCATGGCTGCCCTTCTGCACTTGTCCTGTGTGTGGCCACCGTGGCCCAGTGATGTCCCCTCTGCCACCTCTGCCCCCTTCACACCAGTCTCAGCTCAGACTGTTCACACCTGAGAATTCTGTCTGCATTTGGATACCAGGGGAGGACAACCTGAAGGAGCCTAATTCAGTTTCCTGGGGGAACGTAGCCCTGTGGTAGCAAGGAAGGTCACTTCCTCCCTGATGACTTCCCTTCATGTCTGACCTAAAATGCAGTGAAACTTCTCAGCGCTGTTACATCAAAGAGAAATTGGTGCCAAGCTGCTGTCTGCTATTAGACAAATGAGACTTTATATCATAGCTTTTTCAGAGCCTGCTTTCCCATGAACCCCAGATCTGTGCAGCAAAACACTGTCAGTGCAGTTAACTAGCAACCAACAGCAACATAGCAGAACAATACACTTCATTACGGCTCACAGAATTTGCATTGGATTAAAATAGTTTAGATTTTTTCACTAGCATTGCCTTCAGTTCTTGTTCTCCCCCCAACCCCCATTTCTGCTTCAGGCAAAGAAATGAGGGCTGAATGCTGACTAAACCAATTGGACTGAGGAACCCAGGGGTTTTAATCTTGAGCTCACACGCCAGGGGGCCCACTCAGGCCAAATAAAATTCACGGCAGGCTTTTCATTCTGACTGAGCTAGTGCAGGCTGCCTAATCAGGAGCTGATACTGTCTGAGTTGTGCGCTGGGAAAGCCTCAAGTAAAAGGCTCTTAGATCCTCTTTGATGTAAGAAAATATGGAAAATTCACAGAGACATGAAGGAGTAGGAGATAGCAAAGAAGAGGTGAAGAAAACAGGTAAGTTTCTTGTGACATTAGTGAGATCAGCAGTAAAGCTGAGGAGACATACCAAATCAGAAAGAATTTTATGGCCTGGCCTAGATTTTACAGGGTTGTAACAAGCACAAGAACTTGCTGTAAAATAACTTTTACAGCCATGAAAACCGTATTTCATCTCCTAATTCAAGAAGAATGTTTTATCAGATCACAGGAAAGCTTTTCCTGTGGAGAAAATATTCCAGACCAGCATATTTTCCTCTTTCTTGAGTTATTTAGTTTTTATTTAGAAATCTTTTGAAATATTTCTGCCTGTCTGAGGACCACCCTTTTTTTTTTTTTTTTCCTGACCCTTTATTTGAAGCCCTCTGTGGAGTGTTTGGTTCTCTGTGTGCATTGTGGGGCAGACAGAATCTCACTGTGGGGTGGGAGGGAGAACGGGGCTGGTGAAGGAGACTTCCCACTGGCCCAGCCACCACTGCTCCATGGAGCATCTTCCAGCCATGACTGCAGTAACAGAAGGTGGTGGTGGCTGTGGGGAATTGCTGCTCCCCATAGCCCTCCAGAATAACTTACACTTCCTTGAATGCAGGAAGCCAGTCTTCTTTGTCCTATACTCCATAGAGATATTAACTCTTAGTATCACCTCCAGGGAGCCCCCTCACCTGTCTGTCTCAATTTCCTGGTGTGGAAGAGCAGTGATTATATTTGGTGACGTGAGTGAACTAATGCCACCCAAACTCTTTGAAGAGGGAGTTTTCCAGACCAGCTTATTTTCACTTGTATGACCAAGTGCTTGATTGCAGCCTATCCCTCTTTGCAGGTTGCCTTACCTTGGGTAGAAATTCCAGGAACATAAGTGAACTAGCATCTGCAGGCTTATTTTGGAAGGGTCAAGGCCTTATGGAAAGCTGGTGGAGTTGCAGCTGGACTGAAGCTGTGCTGAAAATGGGCTCTTCCCAATTGGATTAAGCTATTTCAGAAAAATGATGTTTTACTCTGGAGCAAGGATGTCTTCAATCAGGTTTTGATGCAAGTATATCAGGTTAATTATTGTTAATTAGCTGTTCATATAATGGTGCAGAGGAAATTTGCCCTAACTGCCCTTTTGAAAGTGAAACTGTTGCCTTTAACTGCCTGGTAGTCAGAGGGTGTGATTATTTACAGGGCATTGTTTTATCTTCTGGACTTCACCTGGAGCTCTGGGAAGGGAAGAATTTGCACACACTACATGAAAATCACTCTGATATTTTCAGCTGTGCTGTTTGCACACGTAGGCAGTGACTGCTTTAGAGAACTGGAATTATCTGTGTGATGTTCATGGAATGTCGACGTTGGCCAGTCCTGCTGCTTTTTCAGGAAGTGCTGAGCTGGGAGGGCCATAGCCACAGTTGAAACACACGGAAGATCAGGACTTAAAGGACTTACAAGCCCAGCTTTGGAGTTGTTCCTCATCTCTGCAGTCAAACTGATTCTGACCTGGCAGAAAGCTGTTATAATTGAAATAGTTTTTCCTTCTTTGCTTCCAGGTGTCAGTAAAAGAACAGTTATGGGTGGTGCTGGAGGGAGCCAGGCTTCTACCTCAGTGGTGTCTGTATGGACAAATGGCAACTCAGGGGAAATGTATGTTTTGGTGGTATTGAGCTCTATAGGCAGTAGCCTATAATAGATTGATACTATGCAAAAACCAGAATAATCCACCCCACCCACCTTGACCCTGTCCCTGTTGGGCTGGTTGGGAGTGCTGTCAGCAAGCATCCAGCTCTGTGCTCCAGGGATTTACACCTTCCAGATAATTTCATGGTGAAGCTAATGGTGGGGAAAATGTGCTGGACTTGCCATTCCCCACATTTTGGACAGCTGGAGCCACCTCCTCCTCTGGAGGTTCAGCCAAATGTGGAATGAGTTGTCTTTCGAAAGAGGTGAAGTTTCCCAGGCTGCTGAGTTGATTTTTGTGGCTGTGAGTGCTACCTTGGTTGTAGATAGTTTTCTTTTGCAATCTGTAGCTACTGAGGGATAGGGATGTACAATACATTGCTGGAGCCATCTGTAATTTTGTTGTCATTCTAAAGGCAACCCCCTAAAAAACCTGCTCAGTTTTCTCATGCTGATTTCCCCTCCTCCTGTGAGTCTGCTCTGTAGAGTTTTTTGGGCTCTGCAGTACTGTGTTCCTGGGCACACACTTACACACAGAGCAACTACAGAGGTGTTCACAGTAATAGCTATTGCAATATAAGTTTAATAATGTACTTTACTGGCTTAAGCTTCAGTGAAAGCTGGTTGCAGGCGCAGGCAAAGTGAGTGATGCCACCTCAAGCATCTTGCAGGACTTCTGTGTGTGAGCAACAGCTCGGATTTTCTTTACACCAGAAGGTTGAACCATTCTGACCAAATCTTTTTAAACAATCGCTTGTTATAGAAACCCATTGATTTAAGCAAGGTCTGGGTTTGGGTTTTTTTTATTAGCCTAAGGTAACTAAGAAGATTTAAGCAAACTTTTCATTATCCTGACACCAACTGAGGCCACCAACAGCTTGCCAGTTATTCTGACTCCTCTGTGTGTGCTCTTAAGCAGGTGTGGAGGGCCAGTTCCAGTGCCATTCCCACATAACCTGCAGGCAGGGGCTATATCCTGCACCCTCCATACAGGCACTGCTGTCTGTGATGGGAAGGAAAGGCAGGTGGTCAACTTAATGAGGCCAAGACTTGTTCTCCACACAAGGATATTGTCTCTCACTACAAGGGGGATCCCAGGAGACTAAAAGTTCACTGCTACGATGTTTTATGTAGATGCTCTTCTACTATACAGACAATAACTTAAATCTTCACAACCTGTCCCCTTTAATTCTGGTTTTAAAAAAAGCTTGCTCCTTCTTATTTCTTTGAGGAATAATAATGGACCTGTTAAGCTGGGGAGAGAAGACCTCTCCCTCATTTAGAAATGGGTGCCAGAGAGAAAGAGAGAGAGCACATTGTCTTTTAGGAGAGATATTTAGTCATTCTTCTCTGCAGAAGTCTGGCAGAGAACATTGCAAAATTCATTTCTGAATCAGAAGAGTGTGTAAAGACTGCTTGTTTTATCCACTACATTAATCTTATTTCCCATATTACCTCAAAATATTAAAATGCACAAGTCATTTCACTGTATACCAGAGACATTTATCTGCCAATTTTCAAATAATCATAAATTGAGTGTGTTTCTATGAGCCAGCCAAAATAATCTGGGTTAGATTGTGAATGTGTGTCTGTGCTTGTGGGTTTAGGGGTAAAGAGGAACTGCTGTGGCAGCAGTTGTGTGTAAGGCCTCAGAAAAATCTTCAAAGGAACCAAAGAGAGACGAGGATAATGGTGCTTATTTCTGTCTGCATCTGTATTTCTCCACAGCGGGTCAGACCCTCCACCTGCCACTTTTAGTTTCCTTTTTCCTTAGATGAAGGTGTCTGATCTTTTCTGATAGTGCATCTCTTTGCTATTGTGTGCCTGCATTTTGAATCTCTCAGTGAAGTGTTGAGTTTACCTTCCAACCAGTCCTCTGCTGGCAGCAGGCTTTGAAAGGAGCTGTCTTACCCCGGGCCTGGGAAGGTTTAACGTGGACACTGGCATTCCTGAGGCACTCTCTGCTGCTGCCTGGCACAGCTCCTGCAGTAACATCCCCTTGCAATGGGAGCAGCCCTGTGCAGCTGCATCTGGCCCTGGATCAAGTCTTCCAGCACCTGAAGGGAGCCTACAAGAAAGGGGGAGAGAGACTTTTTACAAGGACATGTGGTGGCAGGGCAAGGGGGAATGTGTTTAAACTGACAGAGTGTAGAGTTAGATTGGATATTAGGAAGGAATTCCTCCCCGTGAGGGTGGTGAGGCCCTGGTGCGGGGTGCCCAGAGAAGCTGTGGCTGCCCCATCCCTGGGAGCATTCAAAGACAGGTTGGATGGGTCTTGGAGCAATCTGCTCTAATGGAAGGTGTCTGTACCCATGGCAGGGGGTGGGACAGGATGATCTTTAGGTCCTTTCCAACCCAGGACATCCTGTGATTCTATGATAAGCTCTTCCACCAGTAGGGATCAAGTTTCTTCCCCCTGAAGACCTTCTGAACAGATACCAACCACCTTAGCTCTTCTTCACAAAACACAGCAGTCCCACACCCTCATACCTCCAGGATGGGAAGATCTGGTCCTTGTCCTGCTTTCCAAAGCTCTAAAGCTGATTGCAGCTGCCTTGCACAGACTCCAGTGCAGTGGAAGCTGTTAAGTGTCTCTGCAGCGAGCCATAGAGATAAAAACTATACTTTGGTATACGTCAAATATACTTAATATGTGAATGTATTAAAAGCTATAGTTGACATACTTAAAGTACTTAAAAATATTGGCCTGAGTTTTTGAAATTACCGATTTCAGATGTTGAAGTCACTGAGTTGAAACAAATCAGAAAGAACTGATTTTCAAAGATGTTACCTGTTTTCTAGGCAGTAATTTCCGTTAAGGCATCTGGGATGGGTGGAGTACCAGAAGTCACCTATGGCTTTTAAAAGGTCCTGAAGTGTTTAGACAGAAATGCTAGGATAACTGTGGAGGTGATACCCTTCTCGAATCTGATTGGGTGCTAATGACTCGTCATGTCCTCTTTCAGTATCCACAATGGAGTGATAGCGGTATTCCAGCGTAAGGGTCTCCCAGACCATGAACTTTACAACCTCAATGAAGGAGTCAGGTAAGAGACTTGGTTGCACAAGGTGTTCTCAGCGAGGTGCTCAGTACTGTTTGCCAGCCCACACGCTTTACAGCTTCTGCAGAGCGTTAAGGTTTTTTCCCCAGTGGCAGTTTCCACCAGCACAGTCCATTTTGCCTCAGCAATCACTGCTGCTGATGTGTGTCCACGTCTCCCTGTGGGCGAGAGCTGATCCCTCCTTCTGCAGGAGGAATTCAGCCCTGAGCAGTAGGGTTTATTTCTGAGTCTCTCTTGATGTGCTGGTTTAAAACTAAGTAAGGAATAACCTGGACCCCTCTAGTGATTCAGGCCTATTGCATGGCAGAGGTACTGCCATTTCCAGAGGTGCTGCTCCCAGGTGCTTCCCTTGCATCCATGGAGGAGGCACAGCCTGCGAGCCCTCAGTGAGACATGGCAAGGAAAGGTGTCCTGCCTGGTGGTCCCTTAGACCTACTGCTCCTTCCACACTGCATGAGTGTATGTGAAGTGACAAAGCTGTCCTGTTAGCACCATGGCCTGGGTAACACTGTTTATGTTTCCAGCTTCTTTCCCATATTATGATGTCTGGGCCTGCAGCAGAGTAACTGTAGGCCAGTGAGATGTATAATGGGAACTTTCTTCCTTTCAAAGTAAAGTGAAAATTCTGCCATTTGAGTTATTTAAGTAACAGTTGAAAAGAAAATTTACCAAGATATAAGCTGATATCTGGATTTACAGCACTTTGCATTTTACTACTTTTTCAGTACTTATTACTTACCAAACCCTCTCACTGGCAAGGGCAACATAGCAGATTTCCTTATAGAAATTTGTCCAATGCTTTATAAAATAAATGGTGGAAAAGAATCTGTACTTATAAAAGACAGACAGCTTATTACATTCCCTAGCTGTCTTCAGATATGATCCTTAGTTATTCCCTTTCCCTTGCTGCTTATTGCTACTCTGTCTGGACACTGGAGTCTGACTCTCCAGCATATTCCCCAGAATACCTAGATATTCTGGGTTTATCTATCCTTGTCTGGTGCCCAGTCTGGGATACTTGGCCCAGTCTGGCTCCTTTAATTGTGAAAATATCTTCAGAAAAGTCCAGCCAGATGATATTGGGCCTGTGTTTGCTCTTTTTGAAATTAAAATAAGCTTACTCTTCAGTTATTTCTTACTTCGCTGGTGAGAAAATGACGTACAAAGAATAGCTTTTCTAGGATGTCTGTCAGTTAGCATGATCCATCAATCATGTTGAGTTACTTACTGGAATAATGGTTAACCACTATTATTGTAAGTGCTGTTAGGATTATTCAGCTTTATCTGAATGACAAAAATTGGTACTTCTGGACTGAGATTTCTTGGCCCAATGCATTTCCCTTAATATGCCCATCTCCTGGTGAGGGACAGGAGAGGAAAAAATTTTCTGATGATGTGTCAGACAAATATAATCTGCTATGAACCAACAAATAGATAGAAATGTGCCCAGATTTTGCTTTAATTTACTTGGCTACCCTGCACCATGATGATGCTTGGTAACATAGTTGAGTTGAATTTATTGCAGCATCTCATGTGGCTGAACAGGCAAGCTGACTAGAAATACATTTTGACTTTTTTTTCTGTTTTATGAAGGGCTTTGCTGCCACTTGATAGGCCCATTTCTTTTTGTTTAGGTAGGGATAATGCTGCTTTTTGGTATCTCAGCTGATAGCTCACTTCAGGGAGAGTGCCTGGTGCCTCATACCTGAGCTGATGATGAAATTACTGATTTGGTACATGCCAAAAATACCTATTGTACTGCTTTTGTTACTTATTTCAAAATAACTTTCTTTGGGTTAATGTTATTACTGAGTGCAAAAATAAGTGATTCATAAACGACCTCAGGAGTGGAACAAGTGTATACTTGCCTTAAGATTGCTTTAGATGCATTTTCCCATGAGTAATAAAAAAGGAGAAGGAAATTCATTATTTCCACTGGGCAGAATTCAAGTGTAGAAACATTCAGGTAGATGGTTAATATTAGTTAGTTACTTTTCTGAATAGTTACAGGACAGTAAAAGAAGTTATTTTCCTGCACCACTTTAATTAGAGCAGATTCTGGAAAATTTTTCATAATAAACCCCTGAATATCCAAGTTGACTGAAAGATCACGTGTAAATATTGAAACAATATTTGCACACCATTGTTTTGTCTCAGGAATACTCATGTATGCTCAACCACCACGTGCCACATAGATGCAAATAAATATGTAAAACTTCTGAACACACATCTCAAGGTTTTGAACCTTGATTATTTAAGGAAACATCAGTGGGTACAAATCTGTACAGTACCATTTACCTTCCTTTTAGGTTTGGCTCATAAGAGCTGTCACTTGTTTATACCAATGCCTTTTGACACCATTCTTGCATTCCTGTGGCAGTAGAAAGTGGCCTTAAATACGGAATTCCATGCACAACCCTCAGAATCCCCATTGCAATAAAACCAGTGTGGGAGTTGAGTCTCTCTCCCACTGCTGGAACTCCTGAATTCCTCTGCTGAAGCTGATGAAGCTCAGTAAAGTCCCAGCAGCTGGGAGTATGTGGCCTGTGCATTCCTTCTTCTGGGCCCTTACTGGGTGATTTATTAGGAGATTGAGTCAAAAGTCTGGTAATAAAAGTCTCCATGCACATATGTACTGTTTAGTTTTCTCTTGGTCTATGTCTGCAATATTAATAATCAGATAGTGTTCTTCCCTTTTTCATTTCATGTACCGTATGTCATCTCAAAGTGTTTATTTTGATGGCTTTTAAAACAAAGAAGAAAAAGAAGCAAATGGAAACACAGTGGAAGCTGGATGTCCTGTATTAAAGCTAATACATATTTATAGCTGCCTCTTTTCTGAGTCTCAGGATACTGATGTGATGCAAACAAAGCACATTTTAGTGGCATTTCCTCTTCTGCAGCCAGAATTCAAACTCAGTAAACTCACTTTTTTTCTTCATTTAACTTTATTTAACATCTATCATACAGTGTTACACTTTCCATTATGAGTAATGTTGCAAGAGTTAATTTTAAAATGAAGCAGCATCAAAAAAAAAAAAATTCAAGAGCTATTCTAGCATATTTTACGGGAATTTATATTATCATCTTAATTTATTAGGTCATTAAAGAGGCAGTGAAGACCTGATATCAATGGTAGAGAAGCTTTATGAGTCCAAAATGCCTGGTTTAAGAGTCAGACATACTTGAAATAAGATCTTCTATCTGGTCAGGGATCTCTTTTAGGTTTAGTCAGATTTTTACCTGGATTCCACCATGATGTCCACATGTCTAGATAAGGTTGGTCAGTAATTGAAATTATCCAGAGTCTGCCAGCCTAACTGTTTTTTGTTAAAGGAAATAAAGCAAGGATGAAAAAGAAATTGCAAGCAATGTCTTGGATCCAGTTTTGTTGTGGATCTCTTTTAAATTAATATATACGAAGAATATCAAACACCAGTGTTCTGATCTGGCCTGAGGGCCTTGCTGTTTCACTAGAAATTAATTAAGTAGCTTGAAGTATCTGTATTGTTAGGGATTCAAAAAGCAAGATGCATGAATTTTGCTGTCAGTTCTTCTGCCCTGTAAACAGAGATGTTAATGTAGGCATAGAGCTGCCTGGTGTGGGGCAGTCCAGTGCATGTAATTATCTACAAGCTGGTGGTTTGATTTCAGTTGAAAAAAAATAGAAATGTGGTGGGATCTTGTTTTATCAGAGAGGTGGCTGTTGGAGAAGTAGAACATAGATTTTTATTTCCTGACCTAAATACCAGAATTTATCAGTAGAACCTAAAATACTAAAAGAAAAGGTAGTTGCACATCACCTCTTCAACACTGTGAGGAATCCATCTGGAGCTGCTAGCTTGAGGAAAGGGTAGAAAATTAAGCAAAATCTGTCAGCATAAAGTACCAGTATTTTTTTTTTTTAAACAGTGGCATGAAGAGATCCATGAGAATAAACTGTCACTCTCGTAGGAAAATTCAAATCTGCAACTTTCTTGTTAGTTCAGCCTAAAAATGGTCAGTCTATCTATGTTCAAAGCAAGATGAACCTTTGGGGTCATCACTTGTGATTTGGGATAAAAAACCACCTCACTGGACAGTAAATCTCCACTTGGAGTGAACACACTACAGTTTGGCTGTCACAACCTTGTTCTCCTTGGCTTTTCTTCAGGCACTGGAACCTGAGCAGCCTCTGAGGGAGGTGGGTTTTAACCCCTGCCTAGGGCTTGTCAGAATTCCTGCTGAGGGCAGAGCCTCAGAGCTGTCCTGTCCCACACATTGCACCGCATGCCGGGGGGAATGGTGATCTAACAGCTCTTGATGACACCAGGAGGCCCATGGATAATGCCTCAGCTGGCTTTCAGAACTTTGGTCCATAAATAGTTTGTCCAAATTAATCAAGTTTGCAGCTGAAAAGGACTTTGATGCTTAGGAGCGTCTGAAAATGCCCTTCCTTCTGTTTATTTTATGTTTAATTTCTGCCTAGATCTTCCAGAACTGTGGGGTCAATCTGGGCATGTGCTTAAGGATAAATAAACCAAGATACCATATTTCAGTCTCCTCAAAACTGACATGCTCCTCTCTTCCCTGAACTTTCAGGAGATCTCAAGAGGCTGTGCTGAAGCATGTGTTGTAAAAACATCAGAATCAAGTCCTGTAGACTTTCATGGAATATAGGGATATGCTGGATTTGGTTTGATGTCTCTTTTTTTATTAGTTAAATAATTTGATTAATCAGTTGTCAGTTAAAGATATAACACAAAGGGATGGCTACATGCTATTGAATATATAATTCACATAATTACATAATTGAAGTGGGTGTTTGGATTTTAAGTCACATTTGACCTCACTTCTTTATGGGACCTGACATGGTCATACAGACAGATTTTCAAAAGAGATTTAGATATGTTCAGAGAACCCAGCTGGGACTACGTTTCTATAAGGTCTGAGCTGTCATTTATTCATCTAAATAGTGACCTGACTGAAGAGAAGTATTGTCTAGCATCCAGCATGTGAGATTTAAATAACACAGCTTTTTAGCCATGTAGTGAATTTTACCTGGATAAAGACAGGCTTATGGACTGGGCTGAACTCAGTTTCTGAATTTGAGAGTTTGTGGGATTTTGTTTTGCATTGGAGTTTCAGTCACTCTCTGAGGTTGCTTTGTAGGTTTTAGTGTAGAGGAATCATGAAAGGCAGAACTAAACTGTCAAATTCCTACCTGCCTTTTCATTGAAACCATATGAAACTTCAGCTGTCTTGAGTCTCCTGAGTAGATGTAGGATGGAAAGCATCCTTTTTTCATCAAATCTTTTTTTTCTTTCATATGTGCAATCGAGGCATCTAAAATGACAGCAGATATTTTTCCAACACGCAAAAATGCTGGTTTGAATCTTGGTATTGTTGACCCTGTTTTCTCTCTTTGTAGTTAGTCAATGACAGTCTCTGTGCTCATACTACAGTAATTTGTCATTACTGACTTCCCTCATTCATGCAGTGCACAGCTAATGTGATTTGCTGATTACACAAATTCTTTTCTTGCTCTTTTTTATACAGGCAATTACTGAAAACAGAACTGGGATCATTTTTTACCGAGTATCTGCAGGTAGGCCTGTGTTTTCTTTATTTAAATCCAATTCTGTTTTATGCTACTGAGAAAAGTAATTTTGTCCCCTCTAAATGATGACCTGGAAATCCTTGAAACCATTCAGAGATGTCCACTGACTTCTCTGTGTTTTGGAAATTAATGGATTAATGAGATTTGGATTTTATATACATACATGCAGTTGGATAGTGAAAGCCCAGCCTGTTACTGTGTTTCTGTAGGTCATTGCTGTTTTTCTTGAGGTTTCAGACTTTTTTTTAGTGTAAAACTGAAGTCCTTGAGCAAACCAGTGAAGTTCATTGCAGCAGAGGTACTAGCAAAGACTTTTAGAAGTACCTCCGTCTGTTGAAGCAATATTCTTTCTGCTTCTCTAAGTACATGTTTTGAAGGTCAGTCATTTGAAGTTTTAGAAGCACTTTGTACTGCAAAACATACATCCTTTATCCTAAAAACAGCAGGTGATTAAATAATTTCACAAGTATCCCAAGTGATTTAAATAAGATGGACACAGCAAGAGTCCTTTGCTGGTTAATTTTTATAATAAAAGACCCCCTTCACTGTCTAAAGTTAAGAATGAACAAAATGTGAAATATAATGGCTGTAGGGAAGTACAGCATTGAGTAATGGTAGCCTATATTTTATTTCCAGAATCAGCTGCTCACAAAAGGCATGGTGATCCTGAGGGACAAGATCCGGTTTTATGAAGGTAACTTGGATTTTAGCACAGCTCTGTGTGTCACAGGTGTTCCAGCAAATGCACTCTGGAGGCACTGGCATGCTTTCCACTGTCTTCCTGGGACTATGGATTAGCATGTCTCAGTCCATTCCTACAGTCTGTTGTTGGGTCCTTGATGTTCTCATTAACCTTCATAAATGGGAGGTGATTGCCTAGAGCAGCATTGAGGGAGTCAGGGAAGGATTGCCTCCAGCAAGGACACTTCTTTCTCCTTCAGTTGTATCCTGCTCAGGAAAAGTGAAAATAGACTGAGATACGTAATAAACAAAAAACTAAGCACAAAGATCCCAGTTAGTTTAAGTATCTAAGTCTAAAATAATGCTGTAGCTTGTTTTAAGAGTTATTCTGGAGTCATGCTGACATAAATGAGGTCAGGCACTGCCTCTCTTGTTTTAAAGTCAAGGCTCCATTTAACTCTCTACACCCTCTGGAGGTTTCACCTCTGGAAGTAACATCAAGGATAAACCTCCAGCTGGTGTGTTGCTTTATAGTCACCAATATTTTGTCTGATGCTATAATGTGGCATTTAGATGTGTTGCTAAATATGCTGTCTTGTCCTAGATTTGGCATGCAAGTTGTGCCAGGGGAGGTTTAGGTTGCACGTTAGGGAAAAAAACTTCCTCACCGAGAGAGTTGCTCAGGCATTGGAACAGGCTGCCTGGCACAGTGGTGGAGTCACTAACCCTGGAGGTGTTTAAAAGTCATGTAGGTGTGGCACTTGGGAACATGGCTTAGAGGTGGCCTTGGCAGTGCTGGGTTCATGGTTGGATGTGATGATCTTGGAGGTCTTTTCCAACCTAAAGGATTCAGTGATTCTATACGTCAGGTGGTGAAATGGTTTCATAGTAGCTTCAAGAATTATAGCCCATGTAAACATTCTGAAGAACTTTGGGTAGTGGAGGCAGTTTTAAAGAAATGCAGCTTTCATTTTCCAAAGCTGTGATCATAATGTCACTTAGTTTAAATATACTGCTTAAGCAGGAGCTTGGAGACAACTGTTTCCATTAGTCTCAGCTCTCTATAGACCCTGGATGTGACCTTTCATTACTGACAGCACAGTTGATCAGATTAAGGTGGTGTTATGGAATCAGGCTTTTCTAGTGAAAAGACAGTAGCCCTGAACACCACAAAAAGAGAACCAATATCACATAAAAAAAACCCCAAAGCCCACAAAAAAAGTACTGAAAGTCCTTAAGCTGAACACCAAATTCCACAGTTACATAAAATAGCAGCTTGGAGAGCAAAGGGAGCTATAGGGATTGCAAGGCCTGCATAGCCTTGCATAGCTTCATGGCTTTGTAAATCACAAAGGAAGTTGTTTTGTAAGTATCAAATCAGCAAATGATATACAGGCCTACCAAAGTCCAATCCTTTTTTTTTTGCTTGAAAATCAAAAACACTGTATCTGATGTTTGAGATCAAAGCTTAGATGAAAACCTAAAATGTGAGACCACCAGGGGACTTCCAAATATAGAACCATGTTTAGGAAATACCAAATTTCAGCAAGCTGTTGATTTTAAACTTACTTTGTTTTTTGATTTAGTGTATCATTTTGTGGTTGCCCCTTAAGATACGGTCAGAAATTCTGATAAGGTGAGAATTAAACTGGTCATGTTTTTTCCAAGTCTATCCTCAGAAATGTTATCCCTCTGAAACTGGCAAGTTACAGGAGGGTAGCAGTAATTCAGGCATGTGATTCAGAGGCAGAAATGTTTCTGACACACAGCTTTCCTGGGGAACTTTTGCTGGTGGACTTGAGTTTCCAAGGCTGGAATTTGTGTTTCTTGGCAGCAGATGCAGGCCTGCCCTAGAGTCCATCCTGTAATCAGTGGCCCCATGGCTCTCAATACACCCAAGACAGAACTGGAAGCGTGGAAGTCTTGGAGCTCCCACTCTGAGCACGTCTTGCCTCCTGGGTCTGCAGAAGCAGCAGTCCTGCCCTCAAGTCCCAGGTTGTGCCCATCCCATGGTTTGAGTTTCCCTCTCCACTTGATGTTGAAGTTTTCATAAGAGAAAAAACCCAGCATTTTGGAGGAGTTTTGTCCTGCAGAAGGTTTTGAAAACCACAGAATCACAGAATGGTTTGGGTTGGAAGGGACCTTAAAGCTCATCCTGATCCACCCACCTGCCATGGGCAGGCACACCTTCCACTATCCCAGGTTGCTCCAAACCCCATCCAACCCAGCCTTGGACACTTCCATGGATGGGGTGGCCACAGCTGCTCTGAGGCAGGGCCTCACCACCCTCAAAGGGAAGAATTTCTTCCTAATATCTAATTATTTATTCTTATATTTCTTTCATGGATTTCAATTGACTTTTAGAAGCCCTGTGAAAAGTACCAAATGCATTTTTATGCCATACAAAATTGCCTGTATTTTGCTTCATAAAAATGAGCATTTAGAGTAACCCAGTTTCCTGGAATCCAGCAAATGCATATGCTAAATGTAGCAATCTTTGCCTGACATTAAGTAAAGGATCTATCCTTCATAGCACATGTAAGTCACATTCCTCCATGTGAAAGATGCTCATCATCAGCAAATCGTAGGAATTCTTCCAGAGCCCTCAGTAAAAGGCCTTCCCACCTAAGTCATTCAACTCTGCAGCCTTTCTGAGTGGCTGTGCAGAAATCCATTACATCTCAAGATAAGCTGCCCACAAGATGGAATAAGTGTGTGACAGTAAAGGCATGCTTACCTCAACAGAGTAATTTAACTTCATACTGTTCTAGCAGCAAGATTTGAAAAGGACCAGATTTATAAGGGCTTTTAACCTCACCTTGTGGGAACTAGAACTAAATTTAACTCTTTAAAACTCTGCCTTTGGGGTGTAGTGGTTGGGCTTCTCCTTGGTGATTGGATTTCTATCTTGGAAGCACTGTGGTATTTCAGACACTAGTATTGGATGTTAAAATGCAAGGTTATTGTCATGATTTAACCCCAGCCAGCAGCTCCACCCCATGGAGCCACTCACTCGCCTCCCTCTGTGGAACGGCAGGGAGAGTTGGAAGGGCAAAAGTCAAAAAACTGGTGTGTTGAAATAATGACAAGTTAATAGGTAAAGCAAAAATTATGC
The DNA here is from genome assembly GCA_013400775.1 of Chaetops frenatus. Lineage (NCBI taxonomy): Eukaryota > Metazoa > Chordata > Aves > Passeriformes > Picathartidae > Chaetops > Chaetops frenatus. The sequence continues at coordinate 66,008 of VZTR01002726.1, forward strand.
ACACAAGCAAAGCAAAATAGCATTCATTCCCCACTTTTAATGGGCAGGCAGGTGTTCAGCCATCCCAGGAAAGTCAGGTGACTTGGGAAGACAAACACAATCACTCCAAATGTCCTGCCTTTCTCTGTCTGCTCCAGCTCTGTATGCTGAGCATGACACCATATGGTCTGGGATGTCCCTGTGGTCAGCTGGGAAAAGCTGTCCCAGCCACGTCCCCTCCCAGCTCCTTCTGCCCCCCCAGGCCCTCACTGGTGGGGTGGGAGAGGAGCAGAAAAGGCCTTGGCTCTGTGCATGCCCTGCTCAGCAAGAACTAAAACATCCCTGTGTTATCAGCACTGTTCCAGCCACTACCAGCTACTGGGAAGAAAATTAAACTTATCCCCGCCAAAACCAGCACATGTTTACTATTACTATTACTACTACTGCTATCATTGTTATTATTACTACTATTACTGCTACAGATGCTGGAAATTTTTGGACTTGGTTCCCTGCTGTATTTCATTAGAACTAATGCAAAACAGAGTTTTTTAGAAGGTTTTAAAAATGGAAACAGAGAACACCCTTTTCAGTCTTGCACATGAGTGTGGAGGACAGAGAGAACTCCTGTCTGGTGGTGCTGGAAATAAGACCTTGGTGTAGTCCAAGCAGCTGCAGTATAGCATGGTGGTCCACATCTGTCACTGAAAATACTTAAAGTCATCAACCTGGAAAAGATTCAGGAGCTGCAGGTTCACCAGAGCTGATGCTATTCATCATGTGCTTAAAAAGGCAGGGGGATCCAGTATCCCACAGTAAAGATTGGCAGTTGGGTAACTTTGAGTGCAGTTAGCAGTGTCAATGCTTTCATGCATAATTGCTTTGTGATATGTGTTCAGTTCTGGGCAAAATACTCCCTGGCTGAGGCTCAAAGTAATGCCCTAATACAAAAATTAGGAATAGGATCTCATTCTGACACAAACAGTAGTATTGATTGATTGCTACTCAGTTTGCTTCCTGGTAAGTCATATTTGTCTTGTCTGAATACCTCAGAATCTCTGATGTGTTTATCTCCATAACACTTGCTGGAGGAGGTGCAGGGGCATTGCTCTCCTCTCACAGTTGGGTTTGGGGCATAGGGATGTTTTACTTTTTGCAGCTAACTGATGACAACCAAAACTCTTCACTAGATTGCTTTGTGTTTCTGCAGGGCAGAAACTACTGGATACCTTAGCTGAAACCTGGGATTTTTTCTTCAGTGATGTCCTGCCCATGCTGCAGGCTATTTTCTATCCTGTGCAGGTAAAAAAATTACTCTATCATCATAGAAACTTGAAAAACTGGAAAAAGCAACTTTATGAGTTCATCAGCAGGTTGATGCAATCCTTAATTCTCTCTCCTTGGGCCAAGCTCCCAGTGCAGCTGTTCTGTTTAGTCATGTCATGCAAAAAAGTTGCTTATGCAAATGGTTTGAAGTGCTTGGGTGGAAAAGATGAAGGGGAACTTTGAAAACAAAAGTGTAGGCAGGGAGGCTGGTTAGGGTCTGCCAATCACACTACAAGTCAGAAAAGGCTATGAATGATCAACTGAAGTGTTGCACAGTGGAATAAGTGGGGCTGTGTTGATTAAAATATATGCATTTCCTTTGCTGAAATGTGAATTTTGTCTTTGAAGCATCTCTGCTTTTGAAAAGGAATTGTATTTCTAAGATCAAATTCTATTCTATAGCAAGTGGACAGCAACAAATGGAGTTTGACCAGTTTAGATGAGCACAGATTTTGACTCCAGTAATTTTAAATACACAATAGATACTTGATCTTCTAATGCAGTGATAGCCAGAGAGTACTGGTTATCACTGAAATCTCAAGGAAATCTGTACCAGACAAGTGCAAGTAATCTTTGCAGTTGCTCATAGATACCTACAGATTTTAGTGGGAACACCATATATATTTGGGGAATAAATTTGGGGAAACTTCAGAAACCTTCTCCCATTTTTTCAAGTGGACTTTATGCCTAAAATGATTGCCCAAATGTTAACAATATTACCATTTGCATCTTCAGTATGAAGTGTGAATTTAGAGGAAAAAGCTGCTATTTCACACTGAATTTTATTCTGAAAGGGAAGAGCTCAGAAAACATACATGGCTGCTTCACCCAAAGACTTGTGTCTTACCAGTAGAAATTCTAAAGTAATAGAAATAAGATGTTATTAAAAACATACTAGAACACAATGGGAGATTTTTCTAAGTGCCCTGTAATTTAAATCCAGGTTATTTGGACACCTGGAGACATAGGTAGGCTCTAAGCCTTTTTTTTATTAAGCACTTGACTAAATTAGAACTCATTAAGTTGTTTTTGAAAATTGCACCAAACATCCCTACTCTCTGTTGTGTTTCTGAGGCCTTTGAAAATATTTTGGTAACACAAGTCTTCTGCCCTATCAGATGGAAATAATTAATTGAATTTCCAAAGGAACCTTGAGGGTTTAAGAGTGCTAAGTCCCAAGTAAATTCAAATAGATCTAGTTGCTCATGTTCTGAGGTTTCTTCCAAAACCCGATTGGTGCTTCTGTGCTCTTGTAAATTCTATTAATCAGCAACTGAAGCAGATTTGGGCCTTCTTTACTTCAGTTTAAATAATTTAGAAAGTGAAAAGAAATGGGTAGGGTTGGGTCAGGCTTCTTTGTTCCAGACTTAAGTCAACACCAGTTGAATACCCAACCTTCCATGTGTACAGCCACATATACCCAAGGAAAAACCCCTAATGCCAGAAAGTTTCATGGCCCAACATAAGGCAGGCACTGTTAATCTCTGCAGACAGAGCTGGAGCTTTATTCTTCAGCTGGGAGTTTTCCTCAGTGAGAAGGTATTGTTGAACTGAAAACAGATGGCTTTGAAAATGCAGTATGAAACTTCAGCTCTGCTCCTGCCTCAGAGTGGAGTCTCTCAAACTGTATAGGAAAAGAGGATCCACAGGTGGGCTGAGTCAGGATTCCTGACAAATTTAAAGACAGTAAACAGGGAGTAATCAAAATCTTACAAAATAATGGAAATTGAACCAATTTGCAGCCCTGCTTTTTTTTTTTTTTAACTTCTGATACACTTAATTTGTGATATACTGTTAAAATACAAAATATTCATATATCATCCATCTGTCATCCCACCCCAACCCTTCATCCCATCCACATGCAGTCACACACAGTCACCATCTGTAGAGTTCATTACTGCCAAATCAGATTTACTGTGCAGACTTGGGGCTGCTCTCTGTCCTTTGTTGTGATTCCTTCCTGTTTCATTTAGGTTTGCCATTCTTGTAATCCCTCAGGAGTGGAGGAAGGAATTTGAACAGAGGATTTTGAAACTCATTGTCACAGTGCTTGTAATCTGTCTTGCTTTCTTTCTGTTTCCAAGGGAAAGGAGCCCTCAGTTCGGCAGTTGGCTCTTCTGCATTTTAGGAATATAATTACCCTCAATATAAAATTGGAAGATGCATTATCCCGTTCCAGAGCCAGAGTTCCACCATCTATTATCCAGATGCTGTTAATACTTCAGGTAAGTTGGTTACTTTTCTCAGCCTGTCTTCCTGTACTGCATTGCTGAAGTCTTCTTAAACAGTCTCTGATTTTGCTCACTCATTGAAAACTTCTTACCCAGAATGCTAGAGCTTCTGTGCTCCTGTGATCATATTACCTAAATCCTAATATTTTAGTATCTAAATATCCTAATGTCTAGGGTCTAAAAAATCTTGTTACCTGATACCTAAATTATCCAATAGTATAATATTAATATACTCTCTATTAATATGTCATATAGTACAGAATATCCAATAATATAAAATAATAATAAATAATGTGTCATATAGTGGTATAATAAAATAAAATAATATTTGTAATGTCATAATTATCTAGTTATCTAATATCTAAACATCCTATTATCTAAAAACAAGGACTGTAGAGATGCTGTAAGATCCAGAGGGTGTGAGAGTACAGACTTGTTTTAAAACTAGGCCTTGAAACATGAAGTTTTGCAAGCTGACAAGTGTGTGGTGGTAACGTGATTTCTATTAGATGCTGTGTGTTGCTGCATTAGCAGTTCAGGATATGAAGCTTCACATCTGGAATAGGCATCAAAGTGAATATACAGTTAATGAAACAATGGTTGAATCATGGTCGTATTTGGTCACTGGAACCAAATGCCATCAAAATTGGTGATACAAAAACATTAGGACTAGATACTGGTATTTGCCTTCAGTGTTGGATTTTTTTCTGTGTGCATGTGTGTGTAGTAGTAGGAGAAACAAAATGAGGAATTTTAAGGCAGTTTTAAGATATTTTTATTTGCTTAATTAAAAAAAAGCACGAGGTATGATGAGGAGAAAAGGAATGAGGCAGAAGGGAAAGAGAGAACCAGGAGTGGATTTTTAAAGGGTGAGGAAATTGAGATTTTCATGGCTTCTGATTTTTTAGTAAATGTTTCTTTGCTCTTCATCACTGTATGAATTAGTTTGGTATCTGAACTTGTTTTGAAGAGCAGGATAATCTAATGAGGCCAGTTTTGAAAACGGAGGAAAAGAGTAAGATTCTGTTTGCTGGGTCAAGAAATGGGATTTCACCTCTCAGTGAAATCAGTGATGTCTCAGCTATCTCAGTGTCCATTTGCTGGAGTGTTTAATGGTGTGTTTAGCCTGATTGTCCCAGGAAAAGATCCTTATCATATAGGAATGTCTACTTGGTCTTGTCTCCCTTCTCATAGCCCCCACCCTCCAGAAGCTTCCTGAAATGCTGGCTGACTGTGGCACAGTGACAGCAGTAGGGGAGTCTCATGGAAACCAGTGTCTGGAGAGAGGAGAGGAGCCTCAGGGAAAAGCTGGAGCATGGACTTAAGTGTGTAATGAGGCATCAAGGAATTCACAGTGACTGAACATGAACCCAGCTGCTTTAGCAGGCACCAGGGACTCCACACGAGCCAGTCCCATTCCAAAAACCTCCTTCACAGGACTGTTCTTAGGCCTCAACCCTCCCGAGCTGCCCATTCTAAATCAGGCTTCAGCAGCATTGTTGCTAACAGGTCTGCAGGCTTTTTGTGATTACTTTAGGGGGTATGTGTTGGCTGCAGGCAGGTTCTGGCTTTGAATGGATTCAGTGGTGAGCTGGCAACTGAGTAACATCCTGATTTTTTCTTTGCAAATCTGCTTTTTTCAGCAACCCAAAGTGTTAACACCATGGATTCCTGTTTAGGGCAAAGGGTCAAATCCATTCTTGTGGCAAAGCTGTTCATGGAAATCAATAACGAAGTGAGAGGGAATTTGCCCCGGGTGTTTATTTCTGCATACTTTGCCTATGGTTGTGTGGTGGGGATGGTGAAAGTCTTTTCTCAGCAAATAGCTCTGCTAAACTTGTTAGTTTAAAATCTAATGGGAATTGCAGGAAAAGTTCAGAAGAAAATCTGGGAATCAGCTATTTATATACTTAGCAGTGTTAGTCAGTAGCTGGAATTCAGAGCAAAGACTTCCTTCTGAACTCAAATGTTATGTTAAACAAAAGCAAATTTTATACACTAGTTACATAATGGAATTTTCTCAATTTAGTTGAACTGCATGTGTTAATAGGGCTGGAAGAGAGCAGTTCAACTGTCCAACAAGTACATGGTGGTCTTGCAGGCTTTGATTTCCTGGACTGAGAGATGATGTCTTGATGGGGATGTTGTCTAATCCTGATTTGTGTCTACAGTGAATACCTGTTCCATGAGAAACTTGGTGACACTGGAGCAGAATCCCATGAATAGAAGATGATGCCAGTGATGTTGGCTCTGGACCGAGTGTTGAACAGTGCTAGGATTTCCTATTCCTGTCCTTGAAAGCTTCTTGCAGCTGTGTGATGCAGTTAAGGAATAGCTCATGTTCTTTAAGACAGCAGTTGTAATGTCAGAGGTTGAAATGCACCATTCCTGTTCTGTTAGACTGGATTTAAGTGGCAGAGCTTTGGGAACTAATGCAGGGTGCATCTGGTATTGTGTTTTAGCTTGTCATGGTGTAGGAGAAAAGCTCTGTTAATTTATCAGAAGGAGACATTTTCCTTATTGGACAGAAGGGGAAATTTTTTTAGAGGAAATCGCACTGCTTCATTTAAAGGAGCAGAGATCAGTCCTCAGGTTAATTATTAGACTTGGGTTCTTCAGTTCAATCGAGATACTTCTCACCAGTGCTATAACCTGGTGTAATTACAAACCAGCAATCTTTCAGGAAAGAGAGAACTCTGGGAGGAAGGACATTCCTGTTCTGTCAGTCAGTGGTAGTTTTATCACAGCTTGGAAGAAGGGCCTTACATCACTCAAACTGTGAGTTGCCAGCATAGCCTGACTCGGTTACAAAGCACTAACTGGAATGCTAATTCTTTGTGGCTGCTCACAGGCAGCACAAGCTGAAGTCCCTCCAGGATGCTCCTGTTTAAGTTGCAGGGAGTTCAAGAGCAGAGTTGTGGGTGAAGGAAGTAAAAGAACTAAAACTGCTTTTCAACACAGAATGATGACAGGAGCTCAGTTTGGGTGAAATGAGGGTACTGGAGGGAGAGGGGTAAACAGAGGAAGAGTTTAGAAAAGAACTTTCTGAACTAAAGAGAGCAAAACTATCACTCTCTGACTTGCTTCCCAAAGTATGTTGTCAAAGATTACCCTGGCTGCTGAAACTGGAGCATCTTATCTCCAGGCATCTCTCCTGGGGTCTGAGAAAGCTGGAAGATTAAAGAGTGTTCATCTGCATCTTTCAGTTAACGTCAGGATTATTTCAATTCACGGAATCTCTCAGGGTGACCTGACATGTTTGAAAAGTCAGAAGAGCACAATACGGTATCTCTTGTGCTGAGGGAGGACGCCTCACAAAACATAACACAGTATCTCTCATGCTGGGAGGTGAGACCTCACTAAATAAAAGCTCTGAAGAGAAAAATAAAACCTGTGGTTTCCTCTTTGGTTCTCTGTGCCTCATTTGAACTCCATTGCCTGTTGTCTCTGTTGAGGAAGACAAAATAAATACATAAAGCTGCCTAATGTGACCTTTTTGTTATTTCTGCAAAGTTCCTTCCGTTTTAAAGGAGTGTAGAAGTACATTGCAAGATCTGAAAATGAAATGCAGAGAGTGCTGGTTTTCCATCTCAGCAGCCACACATCAAACTAAGGGCAGCATGGTGGTTAAAAATGAAATACCCTTTGCTATCAGAAAGGTGCAGTTATAGAGATGCTCTAACACTGTGATGCCAGTTGCAGTCAAATCTTTATGGCCACAGGTTTTCACAAGTGGTGGTTGCTTTTGGGAGGTTTTCTTACTAAGTCTCTTAGACCTGAAGCATAGGTTGAACAAAGTGGTGTGGGTGTGAGGTTTCCACATGCTTTTATTTTCCCTTTACCTTTGTCTGCGTTCCTGGCTTAGAAGGCACAAAAACAGGAAACCAATAAATAAATATATTGTAGGCCTTATTTAAATAAAAACCACCGTATCAAAACCCTGTGCTTTCTCTGGGTTGTGCATAAATTTGGATTTTTTTTCTTCCTTCCTGGTGAAAGGGTGGTTTGTCTGTGTTGTTTGCATCAGCCCCATAAGGAGTCAGGTAAGAAGTCTTGCAGCCAGGACACAAAGGGAAAAAGCCCTCTGTTGCTTTGTGCTCACACATGCAAAACTGAGAATCTGGCCCTCAAGATTCACACTTCAGAGTATTTTGTAGATACAATTGTGCCTGTGCAGTACTCTCTTTTTCTAGTTTATTTATTGTCTCTATCAGCCAGTACACTTTGCAGTAGTTAAATTAACACAGGTTTGTTATCCTGGAATGAATTTCTATTGCTGGGATTTTTTACAAGGCATAGCATCTATTGTCATATTTGATTTTGAGTTTCTTCATATTGTTGTGTCTCTAGGGGCAGAGGTTGGGGAGCAGTGGTGGTTACTCCTAACCACTCCTGACTGGCAGGGCCTTGTTCAACACTCACTCCAACACAGCCTGTGCTTCTGCACCACAGACCTCACTAGTTCTGCACCCAAGTGGACCCTCTTTGTAACGAAGGATAATGAAAGTCAATTGCCACCTAAAAAGAGATAATAATATATCACTGACCTCAGTGGTCAGAAGTCCCCTAGAGGCCTCCTTGTCCTCTTGTTGTAGGTTGATTGTGGGGCTCCAAGAAAAAAATACATTCCTCATTCCTCCTGTATCACTCATGAGCCTTGTTCAGTTGAAGAGAACAAAACCTTGGAACAAGCTGTGGGATATTTCTATTATTTCTCCTCTGAACACTTGAGAATGGATGTCTAGGCAGTATGAAGTTGATGCAGCTCTGTTAAAGCCCTTGTGTAGTAGAGGTGGAATTGGGCAATAGTTGCCTGAAAAGCCCTAGAATGTGGCTGTACATACAGCCATGTTGATAATGTTTAAAACAGAAACAAGGAGAAGACTTGCTCCCTGGAGGTGGCTGTGTAATATTATGTGGGTTAAATTAAAGCACTAGCCAGCACTGAGGGGAAAAAACCAAACTGTGTTTCAGTAGTAGTCATATTGCCAACAGGTAGGTCAGGAATCAGTTGGTTTCCATTGCATGTAGCTCTCTGTGGTTGTTCTAAGAATTCTGAATACTGCTGAATTTTGCCAGAGTGTGGAGTTGTCACGTCCTTGGCAGGTGATGGATGGGGAAAAGTCAGCCCTTCAGAGCCACTCCTGTGATCACATCCCTAATCCACAGACTTTGTGTTTGGGGTGTGCACTGGCTGTTAACTCAGGTTTTGTATGCTGGTATTTCTATTCTTACTCTATATATTGGGTTGCTGAGAAAGGGTATTGACTCTAGATCCAATCACTTTCCAAGTATTTTGAATTGGCAAAAGACTTTTCTATTGAAATTAGACTATTGTGTAGGAATGTGTAGCTTTCAGCAAAGCTTTTGCTAGAAGCCAGGAGGGGAGCCTCAGGCCCAGGCTTCATCTGTCTTCTAAGGAAGATGGAGGACTGCAGATCTCCCTCCAGAATGTGACCCAGAGTGTAACTGGGAGCGTGTGCTGTGCCACTGGTGATGCATATGGCAAGGACTAGTGACCCATTTGTTTCCAGCTCTTCCCCGTGGTGATTTCGTGCCTGCCCTGAGGGAGGGTTGGTCTGTTACTCAAGTTCCAGAAGGTTGTGGTGCAGTAAAAGTGGGGTAACAAGTAGTCCTGACCTGTAAGGGCACTGTTTTCCAAATGCCTCACGAGCAGGGCTGCTGCTCTCTCTTTGACTATGCCAAGCAGCACATCTTGCTGTTTATGTGGTCACCAGGGTGTGCAGTGCAGTCTGCACACCCTTAGCAATCCTCCACCAGCAGTTTTGGCTGAATAATGCATTTTCATTACAGATATTATTCTCTGTCTGCCTTGTGACTTTTAATTTCAGTTTGCTTGGGAGTGGTTGGACAAAGATTGTTATCCAGTATGTGTCAGATTATCACCATTGCCTGAGTGTTTCTTTCTGTCATTTTAAGTTTTTCTTTCCTCCAAGGAATCTGCTGCTTTTAAGCAGGAAATAGTTACATTTCTTAGCTGTTTGCCCGTGGGGTTAAGACAGGGCCGTACATGAGGCCAGGACCTCACTTTGCTTTCAGAACTGACCCTGTAAATGCTTCTGGCTGTGTTTCCTTTCACATAGCACCAGATCAGGACTTTTAGCATTTTGGTGGTAGACAAGGGTGAGTCCAGCCATCAAGGGTGCCCCTGTGTCCCCATATGGAGGATGCCTCAGCATCCAGAGGTGCAGAGTGTTTTATGTGGCCATGAGCTGAGCCATACACAGTCACTTCTTATCCATGGGCAGAGGACTTTGCCCTTCTGTTCCATTAAGTCACCAAGAGTGATCATTGCTGTAAAGACTTTGTTAAATAATCCAGAAGTTTGCCTTTTCCTCCTTTCTTTCCTGAGTCCAGAAGTTGGTAACTTAAGCACCAAGACATGCTGTGCATCTCTTAGTGCTGTGTCTGTTCCTGGCAGGGTCTGGGGCTTGGGTCCAGAAGGTCTGGATTGATTGTTTGTTCCCCTGGGTCTGGAGGAACACAGATTTTATTTATGTTTTATTTTATTCTTTTTTATTTTTCACTTAAAAGCTATCCAGCAGTTTTTCAGTTGAAGCAGAAGACAGTCCTTTGCACCAATACTTACTCATGTACACATGCTGATCAGCTGAAGTGTTAAAGCTCAAGGTGAGTGCTCCAGCCTTTAATCAATGACCAGTCATTGATTTAGTACATCCACAAGTTTCAGGTGGGCATGAAGTAGTTCCTCCATTGCATCCAGTTTTTAGGGTACCTTGACACTAGAGATACTTTTCAGTGTATAATTCATTAGGTAAATGGTCTTTCAATAGTCTGTGCTAAAGAAGGAAGTGAAAAGCAACTGAGCAATACCACCATTTCTAGGTGTTAGAGGTGGTGGGTACTGTTAGTCAGAGCTGGAACACACAGAACCTGTGACCTTTTATAACTACTCAGCAAAGCACTGAGTTACTGCAGGTCAGTTAAAAGCAGTTTGGCTGTTTAGTAGTTGTTTATGATGATTTTCATACACAGATGAGTGAGGAGTTAGGTGAGGCAGTGTGTGTGCACCTGTCCAGCCAGAACTCAAGCAGCCTCTGGTAAAGGTGAATGCAGAGACACTTCTGTAGCAGAGGAGCTCAGCAGATGACAGGGAGCCAGCTTGCCTGTGGACTGAAAGAGGAGCTCAGGATGGATATGGGGTGTTACAAAACAGCAGATGTCAAAGGGGTGAAGCAAAGGGTTAAAATGGAAGGAATCAGGCATGAGGGAGTGATGGGCAGATGGAGATCCAGCTAAGGCCCCGACATCAGTCAAACATCAATGAAAAGCAGCTGGGTAGCAAGGACAGCCAACAGCCAGGCATATTTTCTGGTCTCTTGCCATACGTGAGACATCCCTTTGAGGTGTGTCTGATGGCCAGAGGATGTGGTGGCTTGAGCTGTAGCTCTTTTGTCTCTAGCTGTTGAGAGTTCTGTACTTGGTTCTCTGGTCGGGTGCATTGCAGGATTTTTAGGGTAAATCATTTTTCCATCAGTGTAACCCACCAATTGCCAAGATTTCAAGGCAGTTGGATGGGGTAGTGAATATACTATTCTTTTGCTTGTGGCCATCAGAAATACTTAAGTAGAAAATTTCATCTTTGTTCTATGTAGTGCTGTGCTAGCAAGCACTTGTGAACAGGCTGTAATTCCCAGAGCAGTGGGGCAGAAGCTGCTCCATGATCCAGGAGCAGGCTCCCATGTAGTGGGTTGGATGCCAGGCACCCACCAAACCCTCTCTTGTCACTTGCCTCCACAGCTGCACAGGGGAGAGAAAATATAAAAAAGCGTTGAGATAAGGACCAGGAGAGATCACTCACCAAATACCATCACAGGCAAAAGAGAGTCTAATTAGAGATATTAATTGAATTTATGGCTAACAAAATCAGAGCAGAATAATGAGAAAGAAAATAAAACCTTAAAAACACCTTCTTCCCACACCCTTCCTTCCCAGCTCTACCTCCTACCCCAGTGGCTCAAGCAGACAGGGAGTGGGGGTTATGGTCAGTTCATCACCCACTGTTTCTCCTGCTACTCAGGGAAAGGAGTCATTCCCTGCTGCACCATGGGGTCCCTCCCACGGGAGCCAGCTCTCCATGAACTTCTCCAGTGTGAGTCCATCTCACAAGCAGCAGATCCCTGTGAACTGCTGCAGGGTGGGTCACCCTACCATGGGTACAATCTTTCAGGGACAGGCTGCTCCAGTGTGGGCTCCTCCTTCCACAGGCCTCCCATGGGGTCACAGCCTCCTCTCAGGCATCCCCCTGCTCTGGCCTGGGTCTCCTCCATGGGCTGCAGTTGGATCTCTGCATCCCCATGGATCTCCATGGGCTGCAGGGGCACAGCTGCCTCACCACGGTCTGTGCCATGGGCTGTAGAGGAATCCCAGCTCCAGTGCCTGGAACACCTCCTCCCCCTCCTTCTTCACTGACCTTGGTGTCTGCAGAGTTGTTCCTCTCACATACTCTCACCCCACTCTCCTCACGCCACAATTACAACTGCACAATGATCCTTTAGTTTTTCTTTCTTCTTAAATACGTTATCACAGATTCATTACCACCATTTCTAATTGTCCCAGCCTTGCCCAGTGGCACATCCATCTTTGGAGCTGCCAGGGACTGGCTCTGCCAGACATGGAGGAAGCTTCCAGCAGCTTCTTGCAGAAGCCACCCCTGTACCCCCCACCTTGCTACCAAAGATTTGCCATGCAAACCCAATACAGTTGTCATCATTGGTCTGTCTGCACAGGCTATTAATGGGGGGGACTTGCCACCTCTTTGCTCCCTAATACAGGTAAAAAGCAGATCTGTGGCTTCACATGCAGTCTTTGGGGTAGGAAGCAAGAGGAATAAGCAGCAAAGGATGCACAAACCCAACTCCCATTGTGCCATGTGCCAGATTTCCATGAGACAGGAACATAACACAGCCTACCTCTGCTAACAAGAGTGTGGGAAGCCTAAAATTCTGTATCCTAATTTGGTCAGGCTGTCTAATGCTATGTACCGAACCATCAGCAGTCTAAATAGTTTTCCATGGCTGTTACTGTCTTTGGGGATTGCTTCACATCTGGGTTTCTTAGCAGAGCCTGAGGAAAGGAAGTAGCCAAGGCCAGGTGAGAAGTGGTGTCAGGCAGGTGATGGATTCCTGGATTCCTTTGCAGCTCACAGTCAGAGCACCTCCCCAACGGGCTGGCAGCCCCGGTCACTTGGAAGTGCTGATACTGGTCTGGTGAAGAGTTAGGTGTCTTCTTTAAAACAAGAAATCAAAGTATTTCTGTTATAATGGTGAATAAAGAGCCTGGGTGCAGCAATGACTGCCTGGTTGCTGAGGGACTGAGCCTGCAGGCAGGTTTGTATCCTCCACCGAGCTGGAGTGATGGCAGGATTACTTACCTGCATGCTCACTGCTTTGAGGAAAGAATAGGGTGGGAAAAATTAATGTAATAGGAAACAGAAGCACAGACTTGTGATTGTACTTATTTCGTTGCCATGGTAAAATAAAGCAAGGACATTTGATGATTTTTAAAAATGTATTTATTTAAAGAAAAATTGTGGCAGGTGTTATCAAAATAGAGTTTATGTTTCTGGCAGCTTTGCAAGTCAGGTAGCCTGTGCCTAGATACAATGTTAATAGTGGCTTAGCAGTATTTTGTTAAAACTTATGTTCATTTAAAAAATCTCCGAAGCACTCCATATTTGGTGAACAGCATATAAAAGGTTAAAGTAATGAGCACTGAACATGTTTTAAGGTTATCTTTGAGAAGGACTGTTTACATCCTTAAATGCCTGCCTGAGGTGGCCTCCACTTTAGGACTTTAAAGCTTAAAGAAATCCTATATACAGATGAAATTCTTCCCAGTGAGGGCTGTGAGGCCCATATTCATTTTCCATTCATAAACTTTCATCAAGTGAGGAGGCAGCACTGAGGCAGTGCAGGAGCTGGAGGGTGGAGTCAGCCATTCAGAGACACATCTGAGAGTCACCCTAGACTCTGGCTGGTCAGAATGGAAGGAATATTCCTGGAAGGAATATTTCTGGGGGTCTCAGTTTCACCTTTTCCTTAATGCTGTCAGTATTGCTGAGATGGCAGTGACACCCTGTGGTACCAGATGCTGTCATTCAGGAAGTCACTGCAAGACTGCTATAGCAAAAAGTCCAGGAAGGTTTTTAATTTCTCTTCACAGATCATGTTGTTTATCCTTTCCTGAGTGCTGTGCACTAAGTAGGATGTCCCTTCCTGGATTCAAATGTCCTGGAAGTAGCTCTGGTGTGATTCACATCTCTTGCCTTTACAGAAGAGGAATCTGCTGTACCAGCAAACCAGGATCACACTGCAGGGCACCTTTGCTTTCACTCAGTGAAAATGCTTGTTCTTCTCTGGTTGCCCTGGTGAGCCAGGAGAGCTTGTGATTGGAGGGGGCAGTGCTCATCTTGGGTGTTTCCTCTTTTTCAGGGGGTTCACGAGTCAAAAGGTGTGACTGAAGATTATTTGAAGCTGGAATCCCTGATCCAGAAAGTTGTTTCTCCTTACTTGGGCACGTACGGTCTGTATTCCAGTGACGGACCCTTCATGCACTCTGCCTGTATCTTGGGTAAGAACAACACAGACTCCGTTTGGCACAGCACAGAGGACTTCCCAAAACCTTGCTCCATGCAGGGCCAGGGCCAGCACTAGAGGTGACTGACTGCCAGTGCTTACATGAGTACATCAGGCTTCTCTTCTAAGACCATGCTCTTTGCAAGGTGCAGAGTCACAGTGAAACTTGCAGTGGCAAAAGATGAGAACAGGTCGTCATAAGAGTGCTCAGTAATAAAAATTGGTAAAATGAATCTAGAGTGTGTTTAACATTTCCATTCTACCTTTTAACAAGAGAGCTTTAACACAGGATTCTTTATGGGCAGTGAGAGGAAGAAGCAAGAAGCCACTTCTAAAGTACCCAGTAGTTCATTTTCAGTATTGTTCATTAGTACATAAAGATTGTACAAGCCTGTTAAAGTTAGAGAGGAGAGTAGGAATTTGTCTTAGAGAAGACTAACACATAAACCTTCAAGCATGTAAAAGCTTTCTGCAGAGTAGAAGGTAATAAGCTGTTCTCCATCCCAATGGAGATAAGAAATACAGAGTGGGTCTCATAGCACAGGGAGTTCATATTACATGGAAGGAAAAATCTATTTTCACATGAGTTGCCTTTGGAGGTTATTGAATCTTCGCTGCTGAGACACTTTTTACACATCACACTTTTGTACATCAGCATCCATAAGGAGCAAGGGGCAAATGTGAGCTGGCCTGGTGGCAGCTTGAGGTTCCTTCAGCTTATTTTCTGATTCTTGGAGCTCTGGAGCCTTCAGTGACTTCTGTGATGGCAAGACTTAGCCAGGATAAAGGTGTAATATCCTACACAGCAGTTCAGTCTGTTGAAAATACAAGGGGGGTACTACCAGGGTAAATGAAAAAGGAAATGTGGTAGTACCTGAGTATTTTACTGTAAATACAGTGATGACCTGATTGAATAGAGCAGACAAAAGGGAAAACAAGTTCAATTGCATGTTTTCTCTGCAGTCAATTCAGTCTGTTTGGTTGTCAGAAATGGTCAATAAAGTAGTTGATTTTCCCTTGAAGCTGAATGGCAAAATGGTTGTGTTGCAGCAGGTGTTTAAGAAAAAAAATGAATTTTACGTCAATAAATAGAGGCCAGCTATTTATGGAAAATGGCTCAGGATTACTGCTTTGTATTCATTGCTTGCCATTAAAAGGCCATAAGCATTTAAATAGAGCCCCAAATTGACATTTTCTAAATACAAGCTTCTGTATGTCAAGATAGAAAAAATGCCCCCAAAGAGAATAAAGCACCAGTGAAATGAATTGTTAGTAAATAAATGTCTTATTACATGACTGCAGAAGATAGGAAGGTTTTGGTGGGCCAGACACTTCCTCTTGCTGTGGTCTGGGTTGTAGATGTAGCAATACTCCTGAAATGGGTCTTATTGTAATCATTGAACCTGGATGGGAGGGAGCTGAGTGTGTAAGTGGCTGCTTGTCTTAAACAAATGCACCTAATTATCTTCAGCTATTTGGCTAGCATGTTGCTATGACCAGAGTTCATAGCCCCAGGAAACCTTTCTGTTTGCCAGCTCAAAATCCTAACAAAGAAACAGTCCAAAAATGAACTTGGATCAGATGATTTGCACAACTGCAAAATACAATCTTAAATACAGAAATTGGCTTTTTTATTAGTACAGCATATGATTGGAATTTGTGTCCAGGTAAGCACATAATTACACAATAGCATAATTTAAGAGATTGGAATCTATAAAGGAAACTGCTGAGTTTGCAGG
This sequence comes from Chaetops frenatus, assembly GCA_013400775.1. Taxonomy (NCBI): domain Eukaryota; kingdom Metazoa; phylum Chordata; class Aves; order Passeriformes; family Picathartidae; genus Chaetops; species Chaetops frenatus. The sequence continues at coordinate 81,899 of VZTR01002726.1, forward strand.
GAACATACCAGCATCCTGATTTAAAGCAGACAGTTTATTTCCAGTGGCTGTGGTTGACTTCTCGAGAATAATTTGATCCCCTGCTCCAGTTGTGCCTTTTTCATGGATAGCAAAATAAAAGTAGCAGAAAGAATGCTTCAAAAGTGAGACCTATTATTCACACCACTTCTTCTTCTTATAGCACAAGTGAATCTGAGCACTGAGACCTGCACAGAGTTTGAGTGGTGGTCGTTTTGCTCATGATGGTCATTTTATTCACACTGCCAGGACACTCCAGCGCTAAACCACTGCCAGAGAGGGAGCTTTGTGCTCACTTGCTGCCATCTGCTGCTTATTTTTTGGGAAAATCCTACTTGGTTAACAGCATTCAGGCAATCACTGCTGGACTGAATGCAGATTTGCTCCCTCAAAATCTGTGGGCATTTCCCTCTAGTTAACATTTTCTAACACTCTTGGTATTCTCTCCCTTGTGGTCTCTGAACAATACTTTGAAAGCTTTTCCAGTATTAATAGAAAAAATGCTTTTCTTAATCCTCATGCTCCAAATTTGAAGAGATTTTGTTTTCCCAGGATGGGTGGAAAAGTTAAATTTCAGCTACTATAAATGAGTAGTTACTTTTATAGCCTGAAAAAAACAGAATTGCACTTCCTGTTCTTGTCTAAAGGAATTATTTACAACTGTATATCACCTCTCCCACAGTATTTACTCTTTTACTCCAGCTGCTGAAGTTGTGTGAATATAAGGGAATCTCAGCTATTATTTGTAAAGATAGATTCGGGGGTCTTCAGTATGCTAAAGAAGTCTAAGAAATCTGAAGCCTGTGAATCTACGAAACCAGCAAAATGCCTTCTCCTAGAAAAGTTTCATTCAAAAAATACGAATATTCAGGACTTCCCACTCATTAATTGTTAGTGCCATAGCAGGCGACTTTGCAGCTGTGACTCTGGGTCTTTGTTTGCAGAGAAGCGGTTCTTCAGGCGCTCCAGGTCGGGTGACGTCCTTGCCAAGAACCCCGTGGTGCGGTCCAAGAGCTACAACAACCCACTGCTGACGCCGGTGGCCGAGTATGAGACGGAGAGCATAGCTGCCAACGGAGCCGGCATCCGAAGGCACTCCGTCTCGGAAATGACCTCCTGCTTGGAGCTCCAGGGCTACTCCAACCTCACCACCATCACGGACAATGGTTCCAAGAGCTCCGTGACAGCCATGAAAAGCTCGCTGCCAGGGGACCAGGAGAGGCCCAGCACCGGGGCGGTGCAGTGCTCCAGCAAACTCGGCACAGCTGAGCAACAGAAAGGACTCTTCCACTCAGTTGGTGACACACACAGGTCTTTTGAGCTAGGCAGAGACACTTCCTTACTGCCAGTTCCCTCTTCCAGCCCTGAGAACATAGTGGATCAGATTTTGGAGTCAATCGACTCTGATTCTGAAGGCATTTTCATTGATTTTGGCCGAGGCTGTTCCAATTCATCAGCATACAATGTGGATGTGAACAGACAGAGCATCGTGTGAAGGAAATTAGGAGAGAAACTGTGGGGTTGAATATTATATATGAAATAAAGCAGTGAGTCAGGCTATGGGCAAGCTGTCTATGCCTGGGCAGAACCTCTGCCAGGTCATCCTAGCTGTACTGAACAAGCAAAAGTCTACAGCAGGTGGGAATCTGCTGAAGGGGAAGCAACTCCAACTGCTTTTCCCCATCCCTGTCACCCTGCAGATGGATTTCCTATTTCTTTATAAACTTAGGGGTTCACAAACTCACAAGTGTCTGGTAAAGTACTATTAGTGCAGCTGGCGGTGTTTGTTCAGGAAAACAGCTCAGCAAATAGCTCAGCAAATAGCTGTGCTCACTTCTAATTTTCTGAAGAGATTTCCTGCAGATGATGGGTTGTTCTCTGAATTGTAACAGCGCAGCCAGAGTAGAAACATATCCTTTAAAAAACAAACAAACAAATATGAAAGGCTGTGGGCTTTCATGCCCCAGAATACAATAATAAAGAAGTCTCTTTTAATCTTTTTCTTGTACATCCTGTATGCACTCCTTTGCCTAATGGCGAGTTAGAGTTCTTGAAGAAAGGCAAATAAACAGAAATATGCTTCCTGATGTCACACAATGCCTGGTGTCTCATCTTGTGTTTCACTGCTTCCTCAGCCAGTACCTTGTGTCTGTGAGAGTTGTCTCAAAATCAGCTTTCAAGGCCGTATTAATTTGCTCTGAATGTGGCACTTCTGAGAAATCTGTACTGTCAGCTCCTGAAGCATCTGTTGTATGGAGAGACTCCATCATAATTCAACTTACTTGTTTCCTAAATAAATAAAAATATGGCCTCTCAGGGGAAATCCTCATTATATATTTATATTCTTACAGAAATACCATAATGCATCTGCTGTCAGTTATGTATTTTGGCAGTGTGAACCTTACAGCTCTTCTGATCCTGAACACTCCCAGCTCTTTGATTCTCCCTTGCAGTAACATGGTGGTGTAAGAGCTGGATCAGTAGTTCTGCAGAGGATTGATGCATGTGATACTAAGGTGAAGTAGAAATCCTGCTGCATGATATGGTTTTGATCAGGGGATTTTGCAGTGAAGGCCACTCCATTTTGTGTCTGTGCTGTGGTGGAAGGAGTCAGTTGATATTTCCTGAGCTGCTCAGCTGACACTGCTCTTTGGTTTGGTCTGGGCAGTGCCTGGTGCTTTGCTCAGGGACTGTCCAGCTTTGCTCTGCACTTGCAGTGCTGACCCCAGCATTTGATTATGTTTCTAGACTCAAAGCTGTGCTTCTGACACCCCTTTCCTTTGGCCTCACTATGTGTTAGCTCAGTCTTCTGCTATCACCCTGCTTCCCTGCTCAGGATTTCAGCTGCTGGAGAGATGTGCAGGCTCCCTGTAATACAGAGATTTGGGAAGCTCAGAAGCCACCTGAGGAAGGAGGCCCAGAAATGAGGCAGGGGTTTGGTGCCTGTTTTGCTTCTCTGTGTTTGTCCAGTTCAGATGTACAGCCTGCCGTACAGGTAGGCACTTAAGTTAGATCATACATAACTTCTAGGACCTTTCCCACTGGAGCTTTTACATGGTTAGTGCCTTCTGCTCTGATGGAAGACCTTTAATCCTCTGGCATGTTGGCAATTAACTAACTTTTCCCACCTTGCACACATGGAGGTAGTGGGTGAAAATCCTCTGCTTGTTTTAGAAGGTTATTTAGAGACTGGGTTCAAGACAGTGACTGCATAAGAGGAGTTCTCCTAACAGCCACCTCAGGAAGCCTCAAGAAGGAAATAGCCTTGTGTTCAGTGTTTCCACTTGTCCAAGACAGGCAGCCTGGCATGGGTTCACTTAATCTTCTCACATGCACTGTTAGGGGAACTGGCTGTCCTGGGGTACTGGGGCATTGCAGCCCAGCACATCCAATTAGCTTTTACATTTCCAGCTCTTAGAGTGAGGTCCTCAAAGTCACAGCTCTAGCAGCAGCATGAGAAAGATCTCCTAGAGGCTTTCATTAGGCTCTTCAGAAGAGAGAGTCCAAGGCCACTTCACTACCCTGGAGAAGGATAGAAAAGAGAAATCCAGCCCAGCCTCACCCCCAAAACTGTGATTACCAGCTGTGGTAGGGTTAAATGAGTGTTTAAAGAGGTTGGGCTCACTCACACCTACTGGGGCTCATTACCTCTTGTTAGGATGGACTGTGAGTTCTGCTGAGCTGAAGCAGAAGGCTTGTATTTGTCTTCCTTAGGGTGAAGAGGCTCTCAGTTGGCTTCAGTAATGTAAGTTGCCCTGTTGATGGTGTAATGGAACAGGCTGACCTGTGGTTTAGAGCTTGCTGAATTAAATTGGACACAGGTAAGAAATGTGGTGTTCACCAATGTGCTTTGTCTGCTATGTTACAGCTCTACTTCTGGAGTAATGAGTAAGTAAGGAATAAACCCATTTTGACTTTCAAGGTTTGAGCTGCACTTCCAGTGCTCTTTTTTAATTAAATAAAACATTATAAACTCAGCAGGCTTGCTGTGAAGACCCTGAAAATCACAGAATTATTAAGGTTGAAAGGGATCCACCAGTGAGGTCATCTGGTACAACTTCCCTGCTCAAGCAAGGTGAAAATATCTGAAGTCAGAGTTCAGTTCCCTATTGCAATAAGATGGAATTTTGTCTCTCTTTCAACTTTATGTTAAAAGCTGTAGGCAGATATGACTGAAAATTGTAAAACTGGATGTGATGGTCTTACTGGCCAAGCCCAGTGTTCCTTGACTTTAAATGCTGCACAGAAATGAGACTACCTAAATTTGTTATCCTCCTGCTAATAACCCCAGTGCAGGCAGGTCAGGGATATGGAAGTCCAAGAGACAAACTGGAGTCATTACAAAGGAGAAATATGTGTCAAAGAGAATAGTGCAGGTTCTTGCCAAAATATATTTATGAAGTGATGGACTTTGAACTTTTCAAATCCTGCTACAAGGCAGTGTCACTTGAGCTTTGCCCTAAAGGGGCACCCTGAGTATGCCAGTTAACCCTCTTCACCCTTCCACTGTTACAGTAAACTCTGGCAGTTTGTGTCCTAATCCAAGAATCAAGAACTGTTCTTTCCCTGGTTGGGACAGGTTCCAAAGTCCTGTGAGGGGAAACACAGAGCAACAGATAGCACTTAAAGCTCCTGTCATCTGGCACTGCAGGGTGAACAGTGTGCAAGCAAAAGGAACTGGGAGGCTGAAAGAGACTGACCTAATGAACAGCTTCTGAGCTCTGTGGAGAAGTAATACAGCTCTGTGGAGCACTGCTGGAAGTAGGAGAATAATTGGCTGCAAATAATGCTGTCCAAATAGAGGACTTTTCTGTCATAGAAATGGAGAAAATTGCTTTCATTATTCAGTTAGCTCCTGGCACACTGGTTTCGATAGTGCTTTTGACTAAATCTGAACCTCCGAGGTGTGGTAATGGAAGAGCTGTGAGCAAACTTCTCCTAAGGCCATAATACAGACACCTGAGTGTGTGGAAGTAACTGTGATATCTCTACAGTTCTGGTTAGAGATGTATGGATTGGCCCTTTACTAGGATCATATGCTGTAAGGACATCTTGAAAATGAAGGTGTCAGAAATTTTTTAGTGTTATTTTTGAGCTGTGGTTTGCAGAGGTGTAACTGTCATTCCAGAACTTCAAAGTACCAAAATTTGGAAGCAGGGAGCAGAAACCCAGATATCAGTTGAGCCAGCAGTGCTGCAAAGAACATATGCAGCCATTTTAATATATAAATCCTTGCCATCATGCTCTCCAGGAGAACAAAATGCTTGGTTTGCTGTTGTAGTCTTGTTTGCACCTTTCCACAAAGTCAAAAATACACTTTTAAAAGGAAAACAAGTATATTTTGTGCTGAAGAGCACTGAAGGTTTCCAAGGTGGATCCCAGTCCCTCCATATGGCCTGAAGGACCTCAGGTTCTGACGTTACTGATGCAATAGGGACCAGAGGTTGAACTTCCCTAGCTGTTGAGAGAAGTGCCAGAAAGTGGTTCAAATGTTTTGTGTGGTCCCAGAATACCACACACAAGTGGATGCTACTCCCCCAGCAGCTGTGCTGTTGGCCTAGTTGCTCTGTAAGAACAAACAGTTAAACTTGGCTTCATCAATCAGGCCAATGAGTCACCTCTCTGTACTCCCCTACCTTGCTTAAAGGTCCTGCTTTTACTCCTCTCCATCGCCCTCAGCGGGCACCCCTTGGGGTGATCAGCAGAAAGGAGCTGGCTTTGAGCTGGTAACTTGGTGTCAAAATGTTGGGGTTTAGGAGTTCTCCTTTTAAATTTTCCCCCTCAGGGAATTTTCCCCCATATGTGTTGGTAGGAGAGGATAACGACTGGATACTTATCTGTCTCTCTCACTTGCTCTTTCTCTCTCTCTCTATCTCTCTCTCTCTCTCTCTCTCTCTCTCTCTCTCNAGGCTGTGCATGCCCAGAGGAGAAAGGTGAGAAGTGCACGGTGATGAAGATGCCCAGCCTTCACCAGGGGAGCAGCGAGGAAGATGAGGAACCTTCCTCAGCACGACCACCAGGGTGCCCTGCACCTCGTGTATGCTAATGGTAGTAATGGGTACTGAGAAATAGTTTATATAACCACACCTTTTCTAAGGAAAACAATGAATATGCATGAAATGTAGCCATATACTGTAATCTGCTGTCTGGGTGTGCATGTGTTAGGAGGAGGTTTCCCCCGTGCACCCGGCATGCTGAATAAAGCAAATGCTCACTTCTTCCTTAGAAAAGGTGTGGTTATATAAATGATTTCTCAGTACTCATTACTATCATTAGCATATGCGAGGCGAGCCGCGCTGAGGAAGGTTCCTCATCTTCCTCACTGTTCCCCTGGTGAAGGCTGGGCATCTTCATCGCCGTGCACTTCTCACCTTTCTCCTCTGGGCATGCACAGCCTCTTGTTAGCTGTTTCAGCGATTTCCCCACTGGCTTTAGCAAGCTCTGTCCTTCATTTTTGCAACTTTTGTTCCCTGTCTCTTGCCAAGTTCCATCCCGTGCCTGTAGCTTACAGGTAATGCTTGCTAGCTTCTGTATTGGTTACAGTGGATCTTATCCTTGCCCAAGGATCCCCAACTGCAGGGCTTTTAACCCTTTCACCTCTAGGAAGAGAACCTAACTCATTGCTTCCCCTCCCGTGCTGCTTTATTTCTGCATGTTTCTTGGATTGTGCTTTCCTGGGCTCCTGGTTCCCTTCTTTTCTGCATTTGTGAAGATTCCAGCAGAGAAAAGCTGAAGGCTTGAGTTCCTCCAATGCATATAGAAAAATTAAAGGCTGTAGCCCAGACATTGAGTAATACCATCTACAGAATATGGAGACCTTCCCTTGTAGTTTGGGGACCTTCTGAAGAAAGTTTCGGCATAAGTACAGAGATTTTCGAAGAATTTCTAAGCACTATGCACCTTCCTTTTAAGTCTTCCAGCTTTATTTCCAATGGCTTTTGGCTTTTTCATGTGTGGTGGTTGCTCATAGTAAAAACCCCTAAGAGAAAAGGCAGCATAAAGCTTCTGAAACTAGAACAGATGCTTGTAAGTTCATTGCCCTCTCTACAGGGACTTCTGTAAACTGATTCCTTGCTACACTCAGCATGTAAACGTCCAGGAGCAGAATGTTGTTTGTGGAATTTATAATGGAACCAGGGATTCCAAAAATTGATGCACAGGGTCTTATAACTACAGGAGCTCCAAACTATACACTATCCATCTGCCTTGACTTTGCTGGTTTTCAAACACAACTCTGCATTTACAGCCTATTTGGAATAATTTTCACCTGGTACATCCTTACAAAGAGACTGTGGAGAAGAATGATTATCTGCCAAGCACTGATGTGTTTGGGAATATTCAGCACAAGCTTTCATGTGTTATTTAAATGAGTGACTCCTTTTGACCTTTGAAATATGCATCATCACTTTGGCAATCTCTGTGTGGTGGAAGGTGGGCAGTGCAATGAGATGCACAAACGAACAAGAGGGAGGCAGCAGGGCGTATGTGATGAATGAGAAAAATAAATCATTTAGGAAAGCCTGGAGTAAAATCAGTAGGGGCAAAAAAAATCTCTCTCACATGGCTAAGGTGGGAAAATGGGGTTGGTTTCATTTTCTTCTGTCTTGGCAGATGTCTGAGACTACTTGCGAAGGCTTAGAGGGAAAATGTGCATGAAAAATGCAGAAGTTCATGAAAAAAGCATAAACTCCTCATTTCCTGTGTTCAGTTCTTTTATGACATTATTTTATCTTCTCTGACTCCCTGTTATTTTCCACTGATTTCTCAATCCTTCCTGTGAATAAAATATACCAACCCCATACTCAGACCACCCCTCTGTGCCAGGCTCTGTAGCTGCAATTATTTTGCTGCTCCAAAAGCTCCTTCTTCCCCGTGAGCTCTTTGGTTATAAAAGATGATTTTCAGAGATAGAATCTCTATCCCTATATTCCTGCCATCTCTGTATCCCACCTGCAGACATCAATGAGCACTTGCCATCAGCAGGCTTATTTCTTGTACACTTTGGGTGTACAAGATCACCAAGGAAAGAAGCTTCTTTTGACATGGCCATAAGAGAGGCAACAGATCTGAGTGAAAATGAATTCTGTGCAGGGCACTAATGTTAATTGTTCAAGCTGGAAATTAGTTATGGGATTCAGTGCTAGCTGTCATGCCTCCTTCATTCTCCATTGCAGGCCATTCCTCCTACAAGAAGTTTTGTTGTCTCACTTCATTTTTCAGCAGCAGGAGGACGTAAAACCCATTTGTTAGATAGTCAGTGAATTCCAAAATATCCTGCTGCCCTGTTTTCCATTGCTTTCCCAAACTTTGCATACTGCACATCAAAATGGCTTTGATCCAGCAAAAAAAAATCAGTAACACTCCAGTCAAAATGAGAAAAATAGTGGGCAACAGCATTAAGCCAATCATGAGAGGTCTCTGGTGGTGTATGAAGATCTGGTTCACTAGCCAGCCCCTAGGCACTTCTCATGTTCTTAAAGGAAGCTCCCAGTTCAAACAGGTGTTGCAGTTCAAATCACTTTCCTATCTTAGGGTGAAATACAAAGGCAATACCATACTCCCCACACCTCATTTCTAATTTAGACTTGAATACTGACTCCTTAACAGGAGTTTTGAGCATGACAGGGAAGGTGAGACAGTGGTTTGAGGTTGGAGCGTGTCTCAGTGTAGCATCCCAGTCTGTATTTTTATACTGAGGTGCACAGAAGGGCTCTCTCAGTGATGCTTATGAGACAGAGCTTGTTAAAACTGCACAGTTCTGAATCAGGTGTTAAAAAATCAGCTTCCACTAGGTGGAAGGCTCTTCGTTCTGTTTGCTTCTAATCTCTTCCCCCACGTCACTGAGTCTGGGACCTGAAAGCCACTGTGTTTTGATTGCACCCCCATGCCACTTGGAAAAGCACTCACATTGCCTCAGCAATTCAGTCTGCAAGGACCATCTTCTCTGTCTGATTTTCTAAAGGTGTAGTTAGCACATCTGTCTGAAAAATCCAAACCATTAATTATTGGCTCCAAATGATATATTTGTTGAAGCTGAAAGCAAGAAAAGTATTAGGAAAACTAATTAAAGATGTGGAAATATATGAAAATTTTGTTAAAATTCAGCAGTACTTCCACAAAGATAGAACATACCAGACTAAGCCAGTATGATAAAGTCTTTTAAATCATTCTCTCAGACAATGCTATATACAGTATACAGTAGATGAAATCTATGTGGACTTCAATAAAACATTTGAGAGGTTGCCATGCGAGAAAATATTAATTAAGATGGAGAGATGTGGATGAATGTAAGAAATGAAAAGTGAGGACAATAGCATGTGCTGGAAGGAAGAGTCTTGATGGAACGAGGTTACTAATATGGTTCCATAGGGACCAATTTCAGAACTAATCTTGATCAAAATTTTATTAGTGACCTTGGCAAAAACACGTGTGTGCTAATGAAATTTGCTGACGACATAAACCTAAGAACTGCTGTTACAACAGGAAAGGATTGGAATACCTCATGGAAAGAATTGGATGAGTCTGCAGAAAGAGAAACAACATGCAATTTAATAGAAGGAATGCAAAGTTGTGCCCTTGGCAGAAATTCCTTTTAATTTTAGTAACGTGGGGTGAAGAGGACGGACAGAAGAAAGAAAAAGCATTGCACAAAGGAATGGCTCAGTCTGCAGTGCCAGTTCTGTCAGATGGGCACATGGCACTGTCTGGGCAGTCATACCCTGCAGCCACAACCCCTCTTTCTGGCAGCTGTCACCAGCAGAAGCCGCGGGAGGTGAGTCCGGCAGGATTTCCCTGGAGCAGTGGAAGCACCTGACAATTTCTGACTTGGTGATGCAGTGACCTTGTGCCTCTGATTCTGGGGTTTTGGGCTTTTTTCCCCCTACCATTGATTTATCTCAGCTTATTTCCTATTCTTTTACTGGCAATTTCTAAGTGTGAAAGTGAGTTCCAGGGAGTATAAAGGAAACAGCACCATCCTGGTGAAACTGGGACAGAAGGAAAACTTGGAGTCTTTTGTCGGGATGGTGCTGGTGCTTTGGTCCTGTGCTGTGTGGGGACATGAGCAGACCTGGAGGAGCTACTGGTGTCACAACACCTATGCAGAATGATACATGGAAAAGGGTAAAAGTCACCTTTTTTTGCACAGGCTGGTAAAGAACAGTGGGCAGGCAGTGCTTGCTCACTCCTCGGGCTGTCGGGGCAATGCCAGCGAGCCCTGCAGCACCGAGTGCCCTCCTGGGGATGAGCGGCCCTGGGTGGGTCCCTCGGGGCTCTCTATCCCTGTGCTCATCTGCTCGCTGCAGTCAGGTGGCGACGCTGAAAAAACGGATTAGTGGTTTATTTCCCCCTGAAGAATCGAGAGGCAGTAAGAGGAGATGAATCCCCACACCCTCCTCTCGGGTTTCCCGGCTGGAGCCGCCCGGAGGGCGGGCCTGGTGCCGAGCCCCGCCGCCTCCCGCCGCCGCCCCGGCAAGCGAAAGCGAAAGGCCGGGCCGGGCTCTGCTCCGGCACCCGGCGGCTGTCGCCCCGCAGGCCGCACCTCTGGTAAAAGGTAAAAGGAAAAAGGCGAAAGCCGACGGGCTTCCTAGAGGGAGAGGGGCCGGGAGGGATGCGGGGGCGGTGGGACCCCCCCGGGGCTCGTCCAGAGAGCGTTTCGGAGGCGTTTATGAATACATGGATCTGTATAGGGATGCCTCAAACCAAGCACTTCATGCTTCTCGTTTTGGCAACCTGCCGAGCTGCCCTTTTGCCCTGACGCATCTTTTTTGGAAATGAAGTGCCCTTTCTAAAGGGGACCCAACCATTTGGGTGGTCTGGGATCCGACCCACATTTTGCCCCATGGGGCAGCGGCTGCACCGAGCTCACCCGGGGGTGGCACGGCCAGGCTTTCCGTGGGTTCCTTCTGCAGGACACCTTCATTATTACCGTTTCCCACAATAATATGGCTCAAAGGTCCTAACAGGAAAGATGGATACTGTAGTAGATTTTATATGAGGCTGTTACTCTACACCCATGCATACGTTTCTGCTTGAGAATGGAGTTGTGGTTATTTGCTCAAGGATACGGCATCTGAATAGGATTCTGTACATTGAGAACGTGTTTGGTGGTTTTGGTCATAAGTGTGTGAATTTGCACTCTTGTGGATATTCCTACTGACTTTGTAGGAGAGCTCCATGGGACAGAAAGTTTCTGCATATTACTCCTCTTGTAGAATTTGAGCTTTTATTATTACACTGACAAGAAACAGAAAATGGTTGTCTGGATGTAATACAAGTTGTGCATCTTGAGGCTGAACACTCTAAGCCATAAAAAGCTCTTGAAGAGTATCTCCAGCAGCGTGTTGATGTGCTGTCTTTTCAGGGTTCTGTTTCCTCCTCTTTGTTACCAGTCGCTTGAAAATTATTTCACCCCCATTATGACAGAAATGTATATCTAGTTAGTTAAATTTTCAGCACTTTATGTGTTGCATGGTATATTTGGCACGTAGTTAAAATCCATATTGTTGTGCACATGCATAAGGAGCTGAATTTATGCTATATATGGAACCTTTCCAGGTGTCTGAGCAATGACTCTGTTGTTTTGTCACAACTTTTCCAGGCAGAAGGTGACACAAAGTTTAGTTAAGGCTGATTTAACTCCTGGGGGAGCTCTGGTAGGCTTTGATTACATACTAAAACCGGTTCCTCTTGTTTGCTGCCTTAGCATTCCTGCAATTCCTGCCATCCAGCCCCCCTTCCCGAGACACCCTGGTAGAAGTCCACCAGCAGGCTGAAACCCTTCAGGCCAGACAAAAGAGATTGGGCGTCTCTTCCCAGACTTTCACAGCAGGGAAGCAGCCCATTCCCGGTTGGATGCCTTTTCCCTTCCCACAAGGGTACCCGAAGGAACAGCCAGGATTACCGTCCTTGCTGCAGTATTTTGTATTGCTTGTGTATTTTGTATTTTGTCCTTGCTGGTGATTTGGCTTTCCTTTTCTTTTTAACACTGGTGGGCTGTTGGCCTCTTACTCACCCTCTGAGCTCAGTGATGGCTCAGCTTCTCATCAGGACTTGAGTAAGTCCTGCCTGGGTGGCTGGACACAGAAGTAAAGACCCTCATGGAGCAGGAGTCAGGGTCATTGAAGGAAGGAGCCTTATTTCAGACACCTCTCCCAAGGAGGTGTGACCCCTAATTTTGGGAGGAGTTTTGGCATCTAAGTGTGATATTTGCCAGTGTGGTGTTACAGACCTCAGTATGCTATGTAAGGGGGCATGCTATTTAGGATCTAATCAAGAAGTTCTCTGAGTAGATCTAAGTTAGTCGCTGATGTTTCTATAACCAAATAAATTACTTTTTAAGGTTGTTTGATACAGATAATTTATTTCAATATCTTCAGACAAAAACATACGGTAATGCTAGGTGGAACTTTAATAAGTGAAATAAAACAGAGTTCCTTGTGTGATTTTTTTTTTCCTTGTTAGAGCAGGAATTCAAAAAGTAAATAAGCATGGGGAGATATAAACGATATCTTTATCTCAGTCTTACTCTCTGTTTCGGTCAATGTTACTAATGAAAGTCTGTAATGTCAGGTGAGCTTCCACTTTTGGAAGCTGTCCCAAGCTGTGGAAGCCGCTTGCTTGTGAGATCCCACCTGCAGAGCTGCCTCCAGCTCTGGGGTCCCAGCACAGGAAGGACACAGAGCTGCTGGAGTGAGTCCAGAGGAGGCACCGAGTTGATCCAAGGGGTGGAGCTCCTCTCCCGTGAGGAAAGGCTGAGGGAATTAGGTTTGTTCAGCCTGAAGAAATTTCGGGATGACCTAATTGTGGCCTTCCAGTACCTGAAGGAGGCAACAAAAAAGGTAGAGAGAGACTATTTAGAAGAGCCTGGAGTGACAGGACAAGGGGAGAATGTGTTCAACCTGACAAAGAGTAGGTTTAGATTTGATGTTAAGAAGTTCTTCCCTGTGAGGGTGGTGAGGCCCTGGCACAGGTTGCCCAGAGAAGCTGTGTCTGCCCCACCCCTGGAGTTGTTCAAGTGGTAGACAGGGCTTGGAAGCAATCTGGTCTGTGGAAGGTGTCCCTGCCCATGGCAGAGGGTGGGACGAGATGAGCTGTAGTGTCCTTTCCAACCCAAACCATTCTGGGATTCTGTGATTCTATGAAATGTAAAATTGTTTTTGCATTTTTCTGCAGCTGTAATTTCAAAGCATCTATAAAAATCTGGTGGGGATGTGATTTGAAAAAAATAAAGATTCTGAAGATGGGATGTGCTGATGTGAATAGAGGGGAAAATTGAGGTGGGCTGCATTACGGGAGGATTTTGTTTCAGGGTTAAAGCTTTGGGCCCTCCTGAGCTCTGTCACACCAGCAGAACAATCACTGAGTTATCTGAAACACTCACTGGCTGCCTTGTCAGCTCAGTGGACACTGTGCATTGAACTCCTGTAGTAAAACAGTCCCATGCTTTACAGCATTACATTTCCTGCACAGTAAGTTATTATAACATAACAAACCAGCCAGCTTGTAAATGCTCAATCTTAATACTTGTGAGTTAATGGAGAAATAAATTGGTTTGGGCAAACCAACAGCTAGCTGAGTCTTCAGTGCACTGGTTAAGAAACAGTCTAGTGCAAATGAAGAAACAGTGGGATGACAGATGTTGTCATCATTTAACTTGATTTTGAATTGAGATTTATAGCTAAACATGGGCTATATGGTCATCATATAAAATGACTTTTTGAACTCTGGTACTGTTTTTTGTGCAGCTCGGAGGTGGAAGGAATGATGGTAAGCCTGGGTATTTTGGCAAGAATTAGAAACCTTGACCTGTGTTGCATAATATAAGAAGAACAGAAAATTATTTTAAAAGTCCTAATTTATTTTACCCAGAGGAATCCCTGGTGAATAACTATGCAATTAAAATAACCCTTTTTATCAAAATACACCAACCCTTTGTCCAGTAACTTGTCAGAGGAATTTAATTAAAACTCACAATCTTAAAAATATACTTGTCTGCAAGTGAAAGTATGTAATCCCTTGAGATGGAAGCCAGTTAAACAGAAGTTCAGCACAACATAATTCTGCCATATTAGTCTGTTCTACAGTATATTATTTGGAGAGCAAGTTTCATGGATGACTGATCATTAGTGTTTATTTTGATTACATTATAGTAATTTTTGTTTAGTCAACCCAAATTGACATATGAATGTCAGGTGACATATTAATTTAGTTTTTACCTTTTTCTCTTACATTTTAAAATAATATTTTTTCATGTTACCCTTAAAACTGGGAAAGTTCTTGTACTTTACTATTCCTGGGACAGAGTAGTGATACTACATAGCATAGTGTTATTTTGTATGGAGAACTGGCAGTTTTAACAATTATGAAGTTTTTACTGATTTTAATAATTCTGAAAGAACAGAGGTGGCAATATAATGTGTAGGAACCCAAATAGTGTTAAATTTTATGCATACAATATATGCTAAACAGTTCCAGGAATATTTCTAATATTTTGCTATAAATATTAACATGACACTTTTCTGTGCTCAATGCTAAGGTCATCAATTTATATAGTTCTAGTGAAGAATGGCTATTATGCTTTTAAATTTGATTTTAATATCCATACATAGTAGGATAGACTTGTAGATGTCTTGGTTTGACAGACAGGTGTCTGCCTAGGAAGGCAGAAACCTCCCTTGGAATGGAGAATATGACCCCCTTTCCTCCGAATTATTATAACTTTGAAATTAAGGGGCTTTCAGGGAAAAGGAACAACAGTTCTTTACTAGTATCTGTATGTATAACAAGGCAGACAAACAAATAACAACGGCAGGAGCAACAAACAAGAGCAGAAAGCCCAATAAACAGTCTCTTGCCGCTCTGGAAGCCATTTCCCCGTTGGTGCAGTCCCGGTCGCAGCCGGCAGGGGCGCTGCTGGCTCCCGGCGGGCAGGGCGGGTGCGATGATTCCCCCGCGGCTGCAGGGGGCGCTGTGGCGGGAGCTCGGCGAGCACACGGCTGATGGCGACTTGACCAAGGCGGGAAGGGGTGGAAGAGAGGCTTCGCTTCACAACCCCCCCCCCCGCAGGAGCAGCTGATCCCAGTGCCCCAGCAGGACTCTCAGAAGCAGCAAGCTGGAGTGGCAGGAATGAGCAAAATGCCCCCAGGTGGTAGACGAGATGTACGAGAAGCTCGGCAGCTTTAGCTGGAACTGTGGGAACAGCAGGCAGGGGGTGCGGGGGCTGCAGTGTAGTGAAAAACCCAGAGCGGTTCCGAAGAAGCGGCAGGGGGCTGGGGAGTGGCAGCCCAGTTCCTGAACACAGCAGAGAGAGGCTCCCTTGTTGGGGGGAAAGGGGCTCAGGAATCCCGGGTTTTTCCCTGAGGCACCCGAGCAGATGGTGAGGGGCCCTTTGGTGAGCTAGGGTGTCAGTAAGGCCCCAGTGCAAGGGCCGCTCTTACGAGCAGAGCTCCCCTCACGGCAAAAGAAAGGCAGCAGATGGAAGCCAGCAGTGGTGGCGGATTGTCCCCACAGCGACCGCAGCCTGTCCCCCCTCCCAATGCCGAGAGCACAAGAGCGAGCTGGCAGCTGCACCCCAACCCCTTTTCCCCAGCCCAGTTCCTGAGGTGTCTCTGCCCTTCCCAGAGAAACCCCCAGGTAAAAAGAGAGAGTAGCCAGCTGCACCCCTCCCCTGAGCTGTGGCAGCTCTGGTCTCTCTTAAGTACCCGGTTATTGTCTCCTAGCAACACATATGGGGGCAAATTCCCTGAGAGAAAGAAACAAAAGGAAGAATCCTAAACCCCAACAGTAAACTTGCCTTTAACTTCTCAAAGTAATAATCCTTTAATTTTAAATATTTACCTACTGACCTGTGTGGCATCAGCATTCAAATTCTTTGGGGTTTTTTTTAGGTTGTCAGATTATTTCACCAGAGAGAGGCCCAAAGAGCCAGAGCCCTGTGAGTATTCTTGCTGTCAGTCTCAGTGTCTATTTGCTGATTTTCACCAATGTACTGCCAGTGAAGAATGGCAGGTCAGTAAAGAATATGAAAAGAAACTATGCCAAATAGCTGAAACCAGCTGATAATGAGAAATACAAACTTGCGGTTTGGTAGACATTGTGTAGGAAATACTCTGAGGAAAAATAGTATTTAGGGCTGACAATCTAGGGGAAACAAAGAATGTTTTGATAACATTTTTTCATGAGTACATTATGCACTCAGCTCATGTATTGCTGTGTTTATAGGTTCCATAGCAAATTTCCTGCAGTATTATAAATAATAAAATAATCTCCTGAAAGCCCATTGCCTGATATTGTATCTGATACCCCTTAGCAGACACTGGCTTTACACAGAATTCTCATCCTATCAAAATGTAAATTGGAGACTGATGTTACACGGTGAGCTGTGTCACGCCGTTTAAAAGTAACAAAGAATATCAATGAAAGGCAAGAACATTGGGGGGAAAAAAAATGAAAAGAAACCACAGTATTTACATTTGAAGAAGAACATATCTGACAGCTGAGTGAACAAAAAGAATAGGCATCAAAGACGCCTGTGCCTTGACAAATGTTGGAGAATCTCTTGCCTTTGTTTGGACTTGCTGTAGATGGGACTTCATTACCAGGCAGTTCTCTGTGCGACTGCCTTCATTTCTGCTGAAGTAATAATCCTTTAGGGATGTCAGTAAGTAATAACCTTGCCTCTGGAGGAATACAGTCTGCCATATTTTGTAAAATACTTCCAAATTTCTATTATTAGTAAAAGGCTTGTAGTTTGGGTCTTCTCAGGACTTCTTTTTAAATTACCTTTCTGGTGGGGTGGGGTTGGGGAAGGCACTAAATCTGACAGTGTTCTGGAAACAGTGATACGTGTCATGGAACACTGTTAAGATTATGTTATCTCCCAGGAACAGAGAATGCTGTGGTCGAATCAGTTTCTGAGGGTGCCACACTAAGGTTGTCTCCTAACTGGAAACTTTCTAATTGTTGCCCCAAGGGAACAGTAGGCTGAAAACCAGGCAGATGGCTTCTTCCCCACTTCCCTTATACTTTGATTCCATGTAAATAATCTCTAGCTTCCCAGTAACTTTTTGTGTTAAACATTTTTAAATGTTTTAACACTATCATAGTTGCTTTTACTTGTACAGTAACTTTGCTGTTCAAAAGTCAGATCTTTTTTATCAGGTTTCAGGGGAGATTTAAATCTGCCATCTGTAGACTGAGCCACTGCTTCTAACTTTAGCATTAGCAACCAGTATGAAGGAGAAATTGTATTTTGTCCCATGCTGTGTATTGAAGGATTGTATTTATTTTTTTTCCTTCAAGCAGGGGCTGAAGGAGATGGCTTTTTTCTTTCTTCTATAAATTCATTGAGACCTTCATTACTCATGTCATCTGACAAGCATTCTAGTGTCAAAGTGTACTAGTTTGAAAGCAAACCAGTGGGAGATCCCAAGTCAGATATAGAATTTAATAGGAAAATTGAAGTAAATGCAGTAATACAGGAACAGTGACAGAGTCAGAATCCAACCTGGCACCCTGTTGGTCAGGGTGTTGGTAGCAGTCCCATTAAATGGTGGCTGCAGTCCTGCTGAAGTGGTCGATGTGGTTCTGTTGAAGCAGAGATCCTGTAGCAGGGTCTGGTCTTCCTCTGAAGATCCAGTGGTGATTATGGAGCTCTTGTCCTCTAGGAATTCAGTGGATAAAGCTGCCTGTGGTGTTCCAAATCTCAGATTATATCCAGGTAGGAATGCTTGGTTCTTCCTCCTGGGCAGAGCCTCTCACAGTGGGATGATGGAATTTTATCAGTCCTGCAGTGAGACTCAATGGCCCATGAAGGGGAAATGTCCCCCTGGGGGGAGGATGGGTCATGGAAGAGATAAAGAACACTGCCCCACCTGGTTTTAACAGCTGGCCCATGAACAGAAAGTGTCCCCAGGAGTTACCAGGGGTGAAGGTGATAAGAAGCACTGCCCACCTGGGTTTAACAGCTTATGGAGATGGTAATAGAATACACACTTTTGGGTACATCTTACACTGTAACCTAAGACACAAAGATAAAGCCTAATTTTTATGACTTATGATTTCATTTATGGTTTATGGTTTGAATTCAATAGACTGGAAAGACCTGGTGTAAATAGGTACTTCAAAAGGAAATTAAAGCCCCATTTCCTTGTAAGAGCTTTTGGTAATATTTGGTTTGGATGAAGTCCATGAAGCTCAGATATATTGAACATTGGCTTTGTTTGTTCTTAAAGTACGAATTTGCAGGTCCTTGGAAACTTCTCCAAGTCCTTACATTCCTACAAAATGTAGACAATTTGTTTAGGAAAAAATGTCATGAGAAAATGTTCAGATAAGACAGTAGAAGTCAGATTTTCTTATTTTATCCCCATTTCCTTATTTTGTAGCATGGTTTTATAAACACTTCTAAATTTTGTTCATTCAAAGTAGATATTTATGTACCATTTATTCCTGACCATCACAAGTGCAGATAAGCAGATAGTATACCAAGTACTTATGAGCAAACCATCTCACTTACTAAATCATCTACAATACCTGCTACAGATTAGTTGCTAAAAAATTACATTATCACACCAGTTGCTAACTGTTAGTCTTAGAAATATCTGAATATCGATATCCATCAATAATAAAAATTAAGTAATCATTGGAATATCAATCACTGTGCATTTTTAATAGTAATACAAATCTGACCCAGAATTGCTTTTTTTTAAAGAATGGAAATGGAATAATGTTCTTTTTCAAACTTAATGGGACTTTGCCCTGTATGTATGGACTTTTAAATTGAGTTTCCTGTAAGTGGAAATAATTATTTTCAACAAGGAACAAGTATGATTGTTACAAAATAATAGTTAAGTTTATGAAAATTTTCTAAGTGAAAAGAACCTGCAGCAAGCAGGCAAACTGTCTGGACTTTTTTTGGTCCAAAATAATTTCCCAGTTTGAGTGATTTGAAGGAGCAATACAAAATCTGATGTCTTGGCAGAGGAGAACATGCTTGTGTATGCCTTTTTTCAACCACCAGCCCATGAATTTGCCCATTTTGTTTTTATTTAACATGTTCAGATAATACCAAACTGATGTAAACCAAGGGGGTAAATTAAAATCAAAGGATAGGCCTAAAAGCTCAATTTCTTTCTCACCTCCAGGTCTGAGTCTGGGTTTTTAATGCAAGGGCATTAAATGCATTTGGAAGTACTCATTTTGCTTTTTGGAGCAGCTGCTTGGGGAAGCAGATCCTCTATATCTTGTTTTTCAGTCCTGATTACAATTTTCGGTGTGTTCTTAGTCCTCTGTTTGCAAAGCGCAGAGCCTTGACAAAAAGCAGTGATTACACACAGGAACAGCTGTTTTTAAATTTTTTTTTATATGTTGATGCTCTCTTGAAATTTTCATGAAACTCTTTCATGTGAAATATGAGATGTAGAATGTTTCCTGTAATAAAACTCAGAATTGCTATAGAAAAGTGACCTGATGTGTGGGTACGGAGTGTATATATCATCATCTACATCAATAAAAAATTAAGTTTTTAGTTGTTTTCAGGAGTGAATTAGTCAGAAATTCTGATATTTGTCATTAAAAGTGTGTAATATGTAAGTACTTTGAGGAACAACTCCGCTGAAATAAAAAGAGGTCAATTTATTCAAACTCTTTATTATTAATTAAGAACTTTTTTTTTTTTTTTTTTAGATTACAGTTTTAAAATAGTTTTATAACACTCTTGTAGTAAGAAAATGGTAGCCAAATGTCAACACAGTTTTTTCTCTACGACAACTGGGCAGCAGGATTTCTGGGGTGGGTTTTTTGTTTTCTTTTGCTATTTGTGTAGTGCATAAAATTGCCACATTGTGACGATAGCTTCCTTTGTTTATTTTTATAGGGCTGACCTAAGGATCATTTCATCCTTCAAGAATCTGTTTGCAAGGTTTGCACAGACGTGTTCCTAAAGGAAAACATGTCTGAGGTTGACTATGAGAAATTAGCTGAAATAGGTAAATATTTTTGGAATATTTCAAATGGCATCTGTGTAGAGTTACAAGTGATTTAATAGAGTATCTTCACTAAATGTGAAGAGAGGCTTTGCCCATGTTCTGTAGTATTTCTTGGAGCAATCCAGTATTAGTTACAGCTTCTGTACTGATGTGTGCCCTGTTAAAGCCATTAGGGTTGAAGGTTAGTTTAATACATGCAGCTTTTGTGAATTACTGCTGGATGTTCCTAGTACAAGCTTAGGCTATTGGAACATCACCATCATCACGTGTTGTGGCACAAATGGGAGCCATTATTTCAAGCAGACAAGTATGGAATTAGTACAGAGCGTGGCATGTTAGTTCCAAAGATGTTAATTGAGTGGAGCAATGTGAACCAAGGCATTAGGGGCTCACCATTTGGAAAGATCCACATTACCTTTTTTTTTTCCCTTGAGTTTTTGAAGATGCCAGGCTGAAACCCAGAGCAAGAGTCTTTCAGATCTTGCCCAGCCTGCCTTGATCTCAGCCTCCCTTTCCCCATTCCTTCCTGTCCTGGTTTGAAGGACAGGTGTCTGCTAAGGAAGGCAGGGGACCTCCCTTGGAATGAAAAAAAAATATTGTAACCCTTTCCCTTCGAATTATCGTAATTCTGAAATTAAGGGGGCTCACAGGCAAAGATATGGGGAACGGAATAACAGTTCTTTACTAGTATTTATAATAAAACAAAGAAACAACAGCTACAAAGGCACTAACAACAAACAGAAGCAGAAACCCAGTGAGAACCTGTTAGCTCGCAGGCACTTCTGATGCAGTGACAGTCACAGCTGGTAGGGGNACTTCATGACTTCCAGGGGCAGCTAGCTGACATTTGTACTTCTAGGGACTGATACAAAATCCATGGAAAGCAATTTTCATCCTCAAACTTCCCAAGCTCTGGCTCAAGCTTCTTGCATGGTCTCCTAGGCTGGGTTAAACAGCACTAATGATCTGAGTAGTAACAGAGGATCCTCTGCCACAGCCTGTGGAGCAAAGAACTCCTCTGTCATTTGCAGGAGAAAAATAGAGCTGTGGTCTCCCTCAGTTTGAAACATGGAATTTTTCTTATTGATGTTTATAATGAAAAATCTTTTAAGCTCCCATCCCCTTGTTCAGACAGGAAAGGGGGGGAAAAAAGAAAGAAAAAGAGTATATAAAGAATTACCTCACTATCTTAGGGCTTTCTGGCTTTTCAGCAAGTATGGTTAATACTGGGATTTCTGTAGACTGTGAATAAGTGCAGTACAAATAGGTGTGCAGTACAAATATTTACTTTGCTTCTCTGGATCTTTGGAGCATCTCAAAGTCAGCTTAGTTGTTTCTTTTGTATTTTTGAACATACACTCCACTTTTAATGACACATCTACCAGTTCACATCGCCACAGATGAGCAGCTACTATTTATTTTCCTCTTTTCTCTCTGAAACTTTCTTGCCTTAGGTGGTTATGGTGCCCAGACATGAAGGGAGGGGAAAAAAAGCAAAACCCCTAATAAACAAACTAGTTCTTTACTTGTTCTGAGTTTTAACAAGACTTAAATATTTGTATGAAAAATAATTGTGGAATTTATCTACTGCATTATGTTTGTATTATTATTCTTCCCAGCTCACGGGAAAAAAACATTCAGTAAAGTGAAATAATACTTTCCCAGTTAAGGTTAGTGTAGCTTTTTATGTATGATAAGCTTTTAAAAGGTAGAAAACCACACATTTTTGAGATAATAAGAGTTTAAACATTTTTGTGTATATGAAGAGGACTGTAATGGTGTTTGTCTAAAGGCAGATTTTTTTTTGCCTGTAAGACTGCTGATTTATTTTCTGAGAAGGCTTTTATGTGAATTCAGACATAAGGAAATGGAAAAGTGGTACACATGTTGCTGACTCCTTTTCGTTTTGGAGAAGCCCAGCCACTAGTGGCATTTTTTATCCTTGTGAAATGCTTTTTTGGTACAAATAATGTTAAAAATGAGACAATAAAGCCTTCATATGGCTGTTTAGCAGGATAGAAAGATACTGAGAAATTGTGAGTGGAAAGCATTAAAAAATATTTAATATGAATTTTTCTCTAATACTTACTAGCTGCTGGCACATAAATCTGGCTGAAATCATTATTTATTTTCTCTGCCCTAGTGTGCCTTGCATGTTGGTCAAGTAACATGAAATATGCAGATGATGAGAAGACAATATTTTCTAGTACTTTTTAATGTGACACTCATGATGTTATAGATCACAGAACAATGGAATACCAGATTGGAAGGGGAGGTTAATGATGATGTGGTCCAACCTTTCTTAGCAAACACCAGCAGTCATGAATAGCAAAGTCTCAGCATGCCAGCTGTTCATAGAGATTTTTGTGAGCATCACAGGAGATACTAATCTTAAGGAGTGGGTGAAGATAGAAATGGGGTATTGAAGAGTTTCTTTTCCCACATAAGAGAAAGCGTAAAGAACAAGAAACTGATTTGTAGCTGCAATGAAAAGTGATAAAGGCCTCTGGTTTTTGTCAAATGGAGCTAAAATTCAATAATTCAATGATATATCAGAGTCAGACTTTTTTCTCTGTTCATGAGCACTTCTGTGTTCTCACTTGCTTCTTTAGAACTGCAGAAAGATGAAATGGATGATACACACTCAGAACAGGAAGAAACATTTCTGCCTCCACCACCTGAGGATCCTGAGCTAAATATCAGTCACCCCTACTATGATGTTGCAAGACATGGCATCATCCAATTGGCAGGTATGTTTGGAAACTCCTATGATTTTACCTTACCACACACATGATCACCTTTTTCTTACTGTACTCAAGGTGATACATAGGAATCATGGTGATGCTTTCAGCTTTCATCCTGAAAACAGCCATTAAGTAATATGTGAACTCAGTGCACTCATCTGTAGATGAATTATGAGCCAAATATTTTGAATTAAACTTGCTTTAAAATATAACTATATCAATATCTTATGATCTAAGGCCTAACTGAGTGTAACACCTCTGTACTTCATTTGTGGTAAGCTGTTTTATTTGCTCTATCATCTGAAGAGTTGTACAGCCACACTTAATCATTTTTCTTGTCTGCCCTGCAAAGGGTGTGCAACTAAAGAAATTAATACAATAAGAAACAAATAGTTATACCTAATCTTCATCCTAAGGATGTCTAAGATTGTGTTATATTGTATACAAGTTTTGTTTTTTATACTTTAGGTACATAAACCTAGGTTACAATTTTTCAGGAAAATGATGAACCCAGGTTATAATACACATAGATACCTTCCTGAATTTGAGCCATAAACAAGATGAATCAGGTAAACATCAACTTCAGCAAAACCAGTGCTCTAGGCCAGTGGAATTATGGTAATTTGACTTCTGACTGAGAATGGGAAGAGGATTGAATGCCCCAGGTGGACCTAAGTGTTCCCTGTCTGGAGCTGAGCAGCAGCACCACCATTTGCATATGACATACGAGCTTTGGCTTACTACGTGCCCAGCTTTCTGCAGGTAACGTGACTGGGCAGTGAAGTTTCACAGGATGTTCTGGGTAATAACAGGAGATAGAGGTAGCCCCAAATGTCAGAAGATCCACGTCATTCTTTCAGATACCTGAGGTCCCATAAGTAACTGAGTATTATCTTTGCTAACTGTTTTGTTTACTAGGTGATGACAATTCTGGCAGGAAGGTGATTACCTTCTGTTGCTGCCGCATGCCCCCATCCCACCAGCTCAATCATGCAAGGTTGCTTGAGTAAGTTGCTTTAAATCTCCTGCATGGACTCCTTTACACTTTTATATAAGAACTTCTATTAGCTTGCTTCCAGGGAGGAGAAACGATAGGCAAAGCGTGAAATGCAAAAAGGATGTAAGACTTAGTGGTGTTAATATTAAGTGAATGAGATGTGGATTAAACTGGCAGTAAACTCACCTGAAGTCTCTACTGGAAGAAGCAATTCACTGTGTATTTGCTGTCTTGATTTTATTGACAAATTCTTATTGTATTTAAAAAAAAAAATTCATGATGTGGACCAATGAAAGAGAAATTCCAGTAATTTAGTGTTGTGCACATATGTTCTTATGAGTAGCTGTGTTTGCTTTAATTTGCTATACTTTACGTAAATCACTCAGGAAGAGTGTTGTTTAGTTATTTACGTCTTAGTTTTCTGTTTTATAAAATTATCTGCATTATGTTCAGTACATTATGCTTAAATTTATATATATATATATAACTTTGGAGTTTTTGTGTTACAAGGGGTTGCAAATATGTAAATTAACAACATTCTTCCTTATAAACTTGCTGCAGCAAGGTACCAGGACATGTTTCTGCCTTGTAGTTTGTCACTGCAAGGAGATCTGTTTTGTCCTGAGTGTCCTGTCCTTATTAAGCATTTTAAACCTATTTAAAGTCCTTATACAGCCTCCATTGCCAAAATGTTTGAGTACCTTTCAACAACCACCATTGGAAAGGACAAAAATGCTGTTGTTTCAACTTCTCAGAAATGCAGAGGGATTAAAAGACAGGTTACTTAAGAAATGATTTTGAGATCATATTGGTTCATTTTTTATGCTCTTCACAGCACATTTTCCTGTGTCTGAGCCCACACCAAGTTCACTTAGAAAATCTGTCCTGAGAGGACTGAAGGCAAGTGTTGAATGTGAAGGTAGCAATATAGTTATCAAGTGATCTGGTTTTAGGTAATTAGATGTTGAATTCTGAGAAAAAGCTGTAGGAAAAGAGTAGGCCCTGATTGCAAGGCATTTTGTGATGAAGCCACTTAAAGAATTGATTTGGTAAAGCTTTTGTAATGTCCCTGCAATTCTGTTACAGTCTTGAAACAGGTAATTGACTGTAGAAAAATACTGCTTATTAAATGCCCCCAAAACACCCTGTTATTTTTAAAAATACATGTTTTCTTGATGCAATGTAACAAGGAATTTACATGCTGTAAAATAAAACACAAGGCACTCAGTAACAATATCTGTTTAGGTATATTTTAATTTCAAACTCTTAAAAAAAGTCCTGATTGACTGTCACTACTACTTTTTCCATTAAAATACCACGAATACTTAAATCAGGGATCAAAACAGCATTATATTAATTGCAGTGGCAATTCTTTTCACAAGATACTGGCAGTCTAAAATTTACAGTATGCTGAGGGAATAAGATAAATGAGACTGTGGGAGTACAGGGTGAGAAGTGAAGGGCTTTTCTAGCAAAGGGAGATAGTCAAAGTGTTATTCATACTTGCAGATAGTCACAGCCCAGTAAATGGCACATGGAACTATCTGCTTTATTGAGTGAAAATCACTTACATACAATTAAGAGCAATAGTTGGAGCTGTTGCAGAATAAGAAGATAGCATTAAGAATAACATGAGAAATTTGAAATCTGACAGAGCAAGAAATGTGGCTAGATTGCACTGCTCCATCATTGCTTTATTTGAGTCATTGAGCTGTGTAATAGGCCATCCTGTGTTTTCAATTGTAGAAGAAAGGGAATGAAAATCATCTTAAACTATACTGTAAAAGAATGAACACACAGCAATCTGCTTATAAAACATGCAGTATTATTTCAAGATGGGGTACATAGTATAGTTCTTTAAATTAATTTTAAGGGATTTAAATTAAATTTAAGGGAAATCACATACAAACTCAGTTCCCACAATGCAAACAAAGGAAGGACAAATATATTCAAGAAGAGCAGTTGAATTAGGGGTAATGGATTATTGTCTTCATTTTTAAGTGATTCATGAGCACCATAGTTTTTGTAACTAAATATTTTCTTTAAAATTTCAGACATCATAATGATGTGGAGTTATTTGCCACTAGAACAAGATGAACTTCTTAGATAAATACTTTGAAGCAAACATGAATTTGCAGTCACTGGCATTCTGTGCAAGAATAGCACATTTTCATTCCCAGTTACCACTTAAAAAGTCTCATCCAGTAAACTGTCTTAAAACCAAAATGTTATCTTTCTCCTCAGGTACTTAAAGTACACTCTGGACCAGTATGTAGAGAATGATTACACGGTTGTCTACTTCCACTATGGCCTGAAGAGTCTGAATAAACCATCTCTGAAATGGTTACAGACAGCCTACAAGGAATTTGACAGGAAGTAGGTCTCTAAAAGACTTGCTTTACTCTTCAGATTGTGTAATGTCTATAACTAACTTCCATTAAGGAATTTAGGTGGCTCTATCCTGATCCACCCACAATTAACTGAGTTCACTTTGCCATTGCAAATTCTTCAAATGTCAGTGCTCTTGGTTCTTTTATTAAGTGTCTTCTGTGCAGTATTGAGGAATGACCTGAGTCCTGCAGTGGTCATCCAAAGGTATGAAAAGCCATGGGAACAAAACCAAGATCTGTGGTTGGATGTACCTGAGCTTTGGAGCACTGCTGGCTACAGGTCAGGACTTCATGGAGTAGTTGGTTAGGGTGTAGTTGAGACCAAAGCTCTTGAATAAATTGCATTTTAATAGTGGAGACCAGAATTGTGATGTTTGTTCCCTGAAAGTGTGAAGTTACCAGTGGAACAGCCAGTCCCTACTGAGGTCAGTCTTTTATTTGTCTGTGCATTGTAACTTGTTTGTAAGTTGGCCTCAGGAAGACAACATGACTGAATATGGGTAATACAAAGTATCTGTTCTTTCTAGGACTGGGTCAAGGAGAGGAAAGGCAAAGGTCTGTTATATTTTTTCTTTGACAAGAAGTTTGGACTGCAATACTGGGTTTTGACATGCACTGACAATTCCAGAACAAAGCATTACATTGCTCTCCTTTTGGGAGATTCTTAAGCTAAATTTAGAGTTGTATTATGGGAGAGGCAGTACAACATCGGTGTTCTTTTTGTTGGCTTTTTTGTTCCCTTCAAGTGCATGATGAGACTCTCATTTATTCCAAAAATCTGCCTCTATTCCCCCACCCTGACCCAGGAAACATAGAACAAAGGTAACCCAGGGGCTCAGGTCTCTAGGCAGAACCTGTAATTTTATTAACAGCTGGAACTTCTTGGCATACTGTCATAGACAACTCAAAGCAAAATTCCCAGCCCAACACGTATGGGGTACTGTGCTAGCCAGAGGGAAAAAACCCCCAATATAAAAATAGCCCTTTTCAGACTTCTTAGGTCAAAGGAAAGGGAGGACAGATGAGAGTATAAAGGAAAAGAGTAATTAGCCAGCATCATGAATGCAGATGTTGAATAGGAGTAGTTTCAACAGAATAGATCTTGCTTTGGAGGTTCACAGCAGAGGCTCAGTAAAGTCTTTTGGACATTGTAATCTAGGAACCTGAAGAACATACACTTCCACACAAACAATTTATGGCTGTTGCTTCAGGGTGCAAAACAAAGTTAAAATAGAAACATTAGTAAAGCAACTCAGCTGTTTTGCTTGTTAGTTTTTATTGTGGATTTTGGGCTCTTAGGTACAGTAGTGCCAGTTGCACAGGGATAGTTGTTTGCTTGTGTGTGGCAGTGGCTTTGTGAACACACACAGTGCCTGTTTCATTCATAAGTGTATGGGCCCAATTAAAACCCAGAAGGAAATATTCATGTAATTCCTGAGTTTCCTGATTCCCTTTTCTCCCTCTTAACATAACCTGTTACAAGAAGATTTTTTTTAGGAGTTTACGGTCATATTTTTCCCTGATCATTGTCCCTACTGGGAACAAAACTTGGAAAAGTAATAGTAAAAATATATATATAAAAGCAGGATATTCCAATATGCATGTCTCAGTTTCATTTTGCAACATTATTGAATAAGAGAAGAGTCTTTTTGCACAGCCTGGTTTCCATTTCCGTTTCAGCCAACAAGAATCTATTGTTTAGATATCACAAAATGACACTGTAGAATCAAGCAAAGCAATAATGAAGGAAGGCTTTGTTTCATACAAAAGGGACAATGCAATATCAAACAACTAACAGTTGGCTTCACCTTCAGTAATTACTAGCAAAGCAGGGCAAAATTAGTGGTAAAGTTAAAGAATTAGGTATAAATTCTGTATCTGAAAATTTTAAAATTTTTTCCAACATGAAAGTCCTGCAAGCAGAAAATAAAGGGATATGAAAAAAGTAATGTTTTTAATTGAAGATTTCTTTATAGATCCTTAATTCTCCTATCAGTATTTTTTTTCAAATTGCCTAATTTCTGTTCTGTCTCCCTGATATTAAATCTGTGAGACAGCAGACAATGGTTAGAAACATAATAGTTTGGCGTATTGTCAAAACTGACCACTTTTTAAAATTGGCTTTTTTTTTTCAATTTACATTCCATTTCTTCTGAATTAGGTCTTTTTAATGTATTTGAAAAGAATACTGTGTAATATGCCTGTAATAATAACTTTCCATTCAATTGTAGCTATTCAGTTCTACCACCTCTGGCATTTAACATTTTCTAACAATTTTGTTTTCTTTTCCTAGGTATAAGAAAAACCTTAAAGCACTCTATGTTGTCCATCCAACCAACTTCATAAAAATTCTGTGGAATATCTTTAAACCTGTTATAAGGTACTTGGCAGTTCACTGAACACATTATTCCCATTTAGTTCAAGGATAGCTTGTTCTCGAATATGTTGCTTTTAAAAAGGCTCGAAGTAAAATATGTCAGGTAACAGCACAATATCCATTTAAACTGTCTTGAACTAATGACTAAGGTGAGCTTAAGCTTGGAAATGAATAGCATAGAGTTCTTTACTTTCTAAGAAAAGGGAGTCTCAATTCCTAGTAGTTTTGCTGGTATGTTAAAGTAAATATAGCTTTTAAAGTGTGGTTATTCTGTGGACTATGAATGACTTTTTTGTTGTGTTTGACAGCACTTAGGGAAATGAAACTGGGTGCATGACTGGAGTTACTGGGTGGTGCAGTTAAGTGGATGATAAATGGTTAACCCCTGGGCTGATCAAAAGTGTTGGGATGAATAGGAATGACACTACTTATGTTCTCAAAGTTAATGAATAATCCCTGAAGCGCCCATAGGAATTTGAAAAGGAGGATATAATGGGAAAAGTGTTGCATTTTGCTGCGTGTTCTTTTCCTTTGCATGGTAAAAATTGGTGCTACCTGCAAGGAACCACCAGCAATGGGCAGACATTGCTAAGTGCAAGAATAGTGCAGCTTGCTCAGCCTCTTCTTCTCAACTTTTTTCACTTTCAAAGAAATCCTGACATTTTTCAGGTCATATTATGAATATTCTTGGGGCTTCAGGATGGAAACAGCTGATCTTGAGAAGCTGTAATGAATGAGCCAACAATGTCCACTACAGTCCACTACAGTAACTTGCAATTGGTTCAGTTTCTGAGTGCTAGAAAGCTAATTAAGTAGAAAAGGGAAAATTAACTTCTAGACAGATCAGGACAACTAAGGTGCATGTGGAAAAATTTTAAAAATTAATTTTAGCTAAAAATCATTCAGGAATATGCTGTTCTTGAAACAAGAAGACTAACTCTTGATCTTTATTTTAACTGGCAGTAAAATAAATGTCACTGATCCAGGACTCAGAGAAGTGGTGGGATAAGTGTGACAGAAGCAGGATGTCCAGTACCTGATGGTGTCTCAGGAATGGAGATGGACTTATTTTTGTTGTTGGTTTGTTTATTCCTGATTTGCTTTAGGATGGCTATGGAAAATTCCTAGGAAGAAAAAAAAAACCCAAACAAAACAATAAACAAAACCCAAAAATTAACCCAGAAAAATTGATGGACATTACAATACTCTGGTGAAACCATCTTCTTTCTCAGAGTTAGCTGAGATCTCCTTGGGAACAGCTCCAAGCAGATGGTTTTGGGACACCAGTGATTTTCAGCCTGTGCATATTAATTCAATCAGTGGAGCCACAGGAGGACAGCAGTGGTACTGTCTGACTTACAGAAATAATTGCCTACTAATTCTTAAAAAATATGAGTTTACAGGTACCCGTTGCAAATACTCATTTTCCTTGGGTCTTACTAAGTATTTTTTTTCTTGGGAAGTATGACACACTAGCAGTTGAAGAATGAGTGATCCTGATAAACTTAAGCATTCATATGCAGCATAATTAATTTAAAGCAATGCCTGTCATCTCAGATGCATCCTCATCTTGACCTTTCGATCACCCTGTTTTCATCACAATTGGCTGTTTCTGCTTGTACTCGACTTTTACCGCCGTGTACCTGGATACTTGTTTTGAGTGCAATTTAGTAACACTACTCTCTGTTTTATAAAGCTGTTTGTACACTGGGATTGACAAAATAATTGAAAGCATGAGTAAACTCTGAAAAGATCCACAAGCCAGAAAGCAGGAATCAGCTGAAGCTAGGGAAAAACCCTCTTTACTACTTAAAATGATTTAAAGCCAACCATGCCTTTTGTTTTTCAGGTTTTCCTGTAGTTTGGGTTTGTCAAAAACATTTGGGTTACTAAGTTTGAAAGAGCCCATGTACAATTTGGCTAAATTATGCTTTCATCAAAGACTAAAACTTACTAATATTGTTAATTTACTAGAGTACTACCATTTAAAATTTTTTCATAGTACCTCTTCATTCCAGTTAGACTGATCTTATCTTGGCAAATCATGGTGTTAATGTGCCAATATTAATCCAGTTCATAAAAATAAGGGAGAAGAATCCTCCAAATTTTCTGTTTCCTAGCTTTGCTTAATTATAGCCCAGACTCATTTGTAGATAGTGTTGCCAATAAAAATAGCAGATGTAAGATAGATATCATTATTAAGAGGCATGTATTTATTTTTCAGTGATCTGTTAGTACATTTGGTACCTGTTAGCACATGGCCTCAGTACCTTTACATGACAATATATTTGCTAACAACTGGACAAATGACAGAGTTCTTAGAGTAAACTATTTTAGCATACTTTCATTTGGTAGTATTTAACAAAATGCAAATACTTGAACTTTTTCAAGTTCCTGAAGTTGATTGATTGTCTTTCCAGTCCCAAAAGAAATGAGCAAGAAGGTAAAGTATTAAGTCAAGAGTATTTTCTCCAAAGTGCAAGATAACTGTAGGAAGACCATATCAGCTAACAGAACCTGTTATGAAAATAATATACATTTAGGTGGCAATGGTGATGTAGCATTTTTAAGGAGCAGCACTTACTCCTAATTGCCCAGGACTTTTTTACATATTGTGGGTTCTGTGACATGTCCTCTATTACCAGAGGTGATTAGTTACAGGGTTGTGTGCTCAACTTTGGCTTAGGGAAGATGTTGGAAGTTCGGGCTTTTTGGATAAAAGACACTCTGGGGAGCTCTGAATGCATGCACAGAATGATATTCCTCATATGTCCCAAAATTCCTGCTAGCAAAATTCAGGGAAATGTCTGTTTGTTCCATGTACCGCTAGAGGGAGCATGTGCATACAGATTGGACAATCCAGGGATAAACTCACCCATGCCGGAGTTTTCCCCCAATTTTACTATGAAAGTAAGTTCCAGCAACGTACACTTCTTACCACCAGCACCTACTGTTTTTCTTGACACTTCATTACAGTCCAGATATTTTGTATTGTGGAAAAATAAGACATTTTTCCAGATCATATGTATAAATATGTCCCTGACCCTTTTTTGAACACCTTGGCCTAGGTAGTCGTGCATTCTGGCTGAAACTCAAGACTTAAATAATGATACTTGGGGCTTCAAATTCGGAAGTCTTTTTTTGTACAACTTGCAGAGGAAAATTAGTATTTCTGGTGTTTGCTAGAAGCTATCCAGCCCTTTTCAAAAGGGGTAAAGCTGATGGCCCAGCACTTTGAGGGTATACACTATCAATGCTTTGAAAATTTCACCAGTTGCTTAACTACTCTATAGTTTATTTCTACAGCCCCATTATTTTGTCTTTTTACAGAGTGGAATACCTACATAATACAAACATGTTGTTCTGTTGGCTGGGTAACATTCTCTCCAAGGTTAACAGTTCCTTTAGTGAGCTTTCTAATGCTGTGTGAAACCTAGTTTCCAGTGCCTTTTAAAGTGATGTTTTTCATATCTATGCAAATCACAAAACATTCAGATGGAAGTCAGTTATTTTTATTCAAATCAGACTCTCAGGCATACACTGCAAGTGTTTGATCATATGAAATGAAATACATCTTATGTCTCCTGCTGCTTCAATTACAGTCTAATTTTGAGTTGCATCAGCACTTACATTTTTTTAGAATTAGAAACTAAACCCTTTATAAATGTTCCTCCCATGCTAATTTTTATACTACTCTGTGATTTTTAAAAATTTTTTTTTTAGCCACAAGTTTGGGAAAAAGATCACCTACTTGAACTATTTAAGTGACCTGGGAGAACATCTCAAATATGACCAGTTAAATATCCCTCAAGAAATCATCCGGTATGTGGCAAATTTAATACACGTTGCTTCACTTTTTTCCCAGGTGGAGTTGCATCCTGATCACTGTTTGTGCTGGGTTGAATTATGAAAGCTGCATTGCCATCACAGACATACTGAAGTGCATCAGGTGTTTACTTTTCTACAGATTTGGAAAAACTCCATTTCTGTCATGGAGCATTTTCTTAATATGATTGCTACTTCTGTGTGAGTGGTAGCAAAACCAATCTGTATGTCGTTGCTGCTTATGAGTATCATGCAATTTTCTTGGGCAAAACTGTAATCCTGACCTTTTTCCTTATATATTGCAACAGATTGACTTCCTTTCATGAAGAACATTCCCAGACAGCAAAGTGTTGATTGATTTTAAACTTTATAGATGAATCTATTGTTAGTGGATCCATTATGTTTATTTGGTGTGTATTTGTGTGTGTTAGGGAGAAGTATTTGAGAGTGGATGAGAGATGAAAAGGAAAAGAACTGCACAGGTCTGGCATAGTCAAGCACCAGTATTAGTATCAATAAGTCTTTCTAACATGGCACTTTGCATGGAAATGCTTTGATGTACTGACAGAAAGTAATTTTATGTCACTGCTGAATGAAAGTAACTGGAAGCTTTGATTATGACTGTTACTGATGCCTGGTGGCTTTCTACACACCTTTTGTGTAAATATGGGATAACAGAACATACCTTAGAGCTCTGAGGTTATAAATTGGATTGCATGGTTACCAAAGAAAAGGGAGCTGTGCTTTGAGGAGCAGAAAGGTTTGAATTTTGCTGCTAAATTATAGTGTGATTCTATTATTTGGACACATTTATTACTATGCTCCACTGGCTGAAGCAAAAGGCTCTTCTATGTCTTGCTTAAGTATTCTACCACAAATACTACTTAAAAATTACCTCATGCTGAAATTAAGGTTCTGTAAGACCTGCAGCATATACACTACTGTCAGGAGATCAGCATCATGAGAAATACTTGTAGCTGTTCACATATACAGTCTGTCATCTGCAGTTCACAGAATATTGTTGAAATACTGATTTTTTTGCAGACATGATGAAAATCTTTGGAGAAAACAAAAGGGAAAACTTCCACCTGTGGTTAAGGTTCCTCCACCACGGCCACCTCTGCCTACCCAGCAATTTGGAGTCAGCCTGCAATAGTAAGCCACAAGATTCCTAAAATATGAGATTTCTGTACCCTGCAGCTTTCTGTAATGTGCATAGTCACCAGACAGATGGCCTGCAAATAGTTTTTTTGTTATGTTTAGTTTCTCCTTCTCTTTAAAAGCCACTAGGCTAGACAATAGGTTTTATAAATTCAGGACAGGTCTCACAGTCCCCCTGACCTGCCTGATTTTCACATTACAGTATCTTTAGGGTAGTTAATGCTGTCATGGTTGTACAACTTTTCCTGGTGGACAAAAGTTTGTCTGTATGTACCAGAGCTCCAAGCTGATATGTTGCTGGTGGATGCTGACGGTGTGAAAGTATTTTGGAGATGTTTAGGTTATAGACAGCCAAGCCAGAATAGAGCTTCAGGCTCTGCAGTGGCTGCATAAAGCTACAATGGATGCTTGAGCCTTTTTACATTTTTGTTTTGTTGCTCACACATTGTTCTGATGTTTTACGAAATTAATAAAATCATGCCCTTCCAGAAATGCCCAGATAGCTGTTTGCATAGATTGCAGCTCTGTATGTAATATAAAAAATTTCTTACTTTACATGAGAATGGGATGGCAGCAGGACTTGCAAGGTTGAATTTAATACAAAACAACAACAATAAAAAAAGACCACAAAACCGTCCCGTTTCCTACCGACAGTAATTTCTGTCATCTTTCTATTCTTCTCAAAAACAGCTAAAGATTATTGTTCACATTCAGCAAAGGCAATTTAGGCTATCTGGTACATGGACCAAATCTCCACAAGCCTCAGCAGAGAGAAAATTAGAGGGAGAGGAAAAGCAAAGAGAGAGAAAGATTATCAGCCAAGAATGCTTAATGACATTTCAGTACCATGTGTGAAGGCCTTGCGTGGGAAACTGTCTGTTGTCTAGAAATGAGTCACTGGGTGTGTAATGTGTTGCAGTAATTGATCATGTATCCCACGGTGAGAAGTTCTTCTCCCTGGCATTGTGTTTACCAGAATAGATGTCTCTGGAATCTGACATTGCTGCAATACAACTGAGATCTGTGAATCATTTCCAGGCGCTGTACTGAGCACTGTAGAAGTGCTCTGTTCTGCTCATCACTTAAGCAGAAAGAGTAAGAAAATATCTCGTTTCAAATTGCCTGTAGCACTGCCTAATCCCCAGTGGCAGTTTGTGTTACCCATCATAAGGCACGGCAGCTCATCCCACCATCCTGGACAAGGCAGGAGAAACATGGATTGCCTGGCAGGATCCAAAAAGAGAGGACAGAGGTGTCATTTCATTGAACTTTGAGCTGGTCTGATTTGCATTAACTGAAGAAATGTCTCGATCATTTTATGTCACTTTAGGTCCAGTAAAGTGACTGCTGTGTCCCCCAGTGTGAAATGCTCTGAAAATACACATCCCAGCTCACCCTGGTGCTGCAGAAACAGAGCAATCCTTTGCATGTGACTGTCAGGGAATCTCCTACTCTTATTTTAAAATACCATTTTTCTTGAGAACCTTGTTCATTTTACTGAGAACAGAACCTTCCCTTCGAGGGAAACTGGAATCTTGTAGAAAACGGTAGAAGTACAACTGTACCTTTTTTTCCTAGCAGAAAGAAACGTGATGTGTAGGGTTTATTATTACAAATTACAGCCTAGTTATTTGTTTTACCTCTCTGACAGATATACTAGTTCTCAACAGGAGCAAGTGCTGTAAATAATCAGTTTGCTATTTATACACTGAAACAGGAAACATATTTATGGGTAACAATAATAATTAGAGAACATTTAAGAAAAGCTGCTGTGTTGCTATTTGGTTCCTCTGGAGTGAGCAGCTGTAAGAAAGCAAATGCAATCAGTGCAACTTTAGAGAGGCTGAGAATGGGTTCCATGAGCTTTGTCAATAATGAAGATGTAACAGCTTCCAAGCACATTAAAGTCTTGATGATGTTCCCATTTAAGAGAGTTAGGCTTTTGACTAATTTTAATAAAAGCTGCTCTAAGTGTTTAGGGTACTGATTTGAATACATGAAATAAAACCCTTTGACACACAAGGAGTATGTTAGAACTCCCCTTTTAGAAAAGCTAAAATTAATGTGTGGTTTTTTCCCCTTACCTTGATTTGCTGCAGGCTTTTTCCCATTGGCATTCAGAAGGTTGGCCTCAGTACTGACCTCATCTCCCACCCCCTGTTCTCGTTTAGTCCCTTACTGGGAGATACAATTTCACTGGGGATTTCAACTTTGCTTGCTGTGACCAGGACTTACCGTGAAGCATTTGCTCCAAATTCCTTCCTTCCCTGACTTTAGGCTGCCTGGAAACCCTGTTCCAGCAACAGTGTCCACCAAATCCAACCAAATCCAATCAGAGGTGCCACCATCAGCCTGTTGTGGTTAAACACAGTTCAGCTGGGACATGCCAAGGGAGGGGAACTAAACTAGAGCAAAACCAGTCTCAAGCAAGGAGAAAGTTAGCTTGGAATATAATTCTGCTGCTCTGTCCTTGCTTCCCTTTCAGCCCAGCAAATAGCACTTACTTATTTCTGGGCACAGGGGCAGTTGTAGAGCTTTCCTGGCAAGAAATAAGTGTTAACGGATGGCTCTTTGGCTAGAAATCCAAGCCACTTGTTTCAGTTATTCATTCAGTACCTGTTAGAGTTCTGAAGGAATCTCTTCTTTGATACAGGTGCCTTCATTTGTGAAATTTAATGTATCTGTGCTCTCAGATTTTTCTCAGGTTTCTGCTCAGACTGTTCTGTTTTTTGAGTCGTTGTCTATGAATGCCATTTAAAGGATGTAACTTTATCTTTTTTTTTCCTTCCTGACAGTATGAAGGACAAAAATAAAGGTGAACTAATCCCCCCAGTAATGAAGGAAACTATATCCTATCTAAAAAGTAAAGGTGAGTTCAATGTCATTAAAGGATGGGTTTTTCTGTACAAGAACAATAATGTGAAACTATTTAACACTCAGTGTCTGGTACAGCAAAGATAACGGCTACACAGGATATGTTTATATCCTGAGAACTGGAGTGCTGATTGGGTCTTGCCATGAGAGGATGGAATTCCCTGAATTTTCTCCAAACCTTGTCCACTTTTGACTGAAATTTCATCTATTCAGCATAGCATGGAAAGGATGGACTCCAGTGTGATGAGACTTCTTGTCCTACTTTGTGCATCTTCAGAAACCAGTGGCATAGTAGTGCTGGCCACTGATACATAGTTCAGTTCAAGCACTTCTGAGCTGAACTATCTAATCTTTTCCCCAGCTCTCAATCCTTCTGTGCCCTCAGGAAGGAGGGTCCAGGGCTCTGTCAACATTGTTATTTTCCAGCCAAGCCCAGGTTTGCTCAGAGCTGTGATATTCACTATCATGAAGAGATTTCCACAAACCGGATTTCTAAAGAGATTCCTTGTCAGGTAGAGTGTTTTTTGACATTCTCAGCCAGCTGATACTTGAAAGCCAAGTACCTGCCATGCCAGAGCTGTTAAATAGTAGGTGAAGACATGCTTTTTTTTGCACTTGATTGTAGGTGTGCAGGTATCAGTCGTACCTGCTGTCTGCTGTGATTTTAACTCTTTCTATAAATCTGGAATATCTCAGTTGTGCCATCTCCAGCAAGTGCTGACCCTGTGGGCTGCTGACAGCCCCAGGAGGGTGACTGGCAGCATTCTTTGCACTCCAGACGTGGCTGTAAGCAGAGTGAAAGCTTCAGCTCATCTTCTGGAAGTGACAAAAATTCACTGTCATTGCCCTGTTTCATTTGATTTTGGCAGAGTTTTCAGCCTTGCAGTTTGCAGGAGTAGGATTTGGTTTCCATCCAAGGTGCAGTAGTTCCACTCTTTCTTCCGTTGCTACATTTTCACATCTGTGTATTTGAAATCAGTTTTGGAAACTCTGAGTTTGATCACAGGAGCTTCTGCAAAATCCTGCTTCATCAGCAGAGTTAGGATTTCTTGAGGTATCGGTGACCCTGTGGCATCCCTTAAATCCATTCTGCACTGCTCACTCAGACCCTTATATCTTGAGCAGCTCTGCTGGAGGAGCTGTGCTGCTCTTCAGACTAAACACCTGCAGTGGTGTGTCCAGGCAAAGGAAGATCTCAGTCCCTAAAGTTCACCTGATCTTTTTCACCTTACTGGTTCCAGTCCCTTTGACAGATTGCTTGGGGTCACAGTCTTCCTCCTTGACGTTTAAATTTTGTGCCTCAGTTCCAGCCACCTCTATTTGCAGCAGCTCCTGCCAGTGTGGAGGCACTGTCACCCATACAAATGAGCCAAAACTCCCGTTCTTGGACCCCGTTTACATTTATCTGACATGAACATTTATCTGACTGCAGAGTTAGATAGCTCTTTCTGACCAAGATGGCTCTCACTGGACCCAGGTAGTAAGCCCCTCAGTACTTTTACAGCAACTAAAGAATTTGCTGATGGAGAGATTCACCTACATCTGTTTGTATTTTAGAAACAAGAACTATTATAGCTCATGCCTCAGACACTATTACAATAAATACAATAAGCTGAAGTTTCTTAATTTCTGTAATTTTCAGTGTTTCTGTAATTTTCTGTTTTTTTCAAGAAGGTAATAAAATATAACCATTTCACCACTTTCATTCCAGCTCCACTTTAGAGTGAAAAATGTTTTTAATACTTAATTTTAAAATTCCTGATTTCCGTTTTTTAAACTTTCACAGAGAAGAATTGGTTTCCTAAAATTAGTTCTGAGTATCTGAAAAAATCATCAGCACATCAAGACTAAACTGATGAACTTCAGAGTTCATCTTCTTGACCAAACCAGAGAAGTGCTCTTAATTTCAGAAAGAAGGGTGTGGTATCATCCTAAACCCGAGTGATTGTTTAGTCAGGCCAAACAGGTTTACCTTGTAAAAAAAGCACATTTGTTACTTGATCTTCATATTAACCAGCAAACCAGAGTACATTTTTTTTCTATGCACAGCCTCAAAACTGTCTAGTTTATAAATGCAGGGCTTGACTTGCACTAAGACTTTTTTGCATGTGTACTATCTTATCTCTACTATGCCCTGAGAAATGACATTGTTTAATTAAATATCCACTCTCTTTTCAGCACAGTTCTTATGTGTTTCTAACCTGGTGTTGCTCTTTTGGCAGGGAATAAGACCTGATGCTTCACTCACAGGGCCTTTTCTCTGAGAAGCCAAACTTAGCCACAGGGTGGTCATTTTCTTTCTCTGGTTAATATGTCTCCACTTGTCCTCCAATCTCTTCTGTGCCAAAGTGAGACTGTAAAAGGGGGCTGCCCCTCATGACCAGCTGTTTTGGTAACCAGTGATATGAGTAATGCCATACTATGGAGGATAAAACTGCACAACAAAATCCAGATTTTTGCCAACCCCCCCAGCATCTGGAGGTCAGGCATCAGGTTTTGTGGGATTTTTATTTGATTGAATACATGTGTAAGCTGCACTGTTCAGACCTGCATGAAGATGTCAAATAGGTTAAAAAGGGCAGGGATGTCACTCAAGCCTATTTCAAACATTAATACACTGTCATTTTTGCTGGTTTTATGCAAAATACAACTTTGAAATAAAGTCCTTTATTAGAAATAAATTCCTGATTTAAAAAAAAAAGCTTACTAGAACTAGGAAATCTGAAAGAAGATGTCTTGGTTTAGTCATGTCTTAGTGGGAATGAAAACCACTTCCAAATCAGGATGTACACTTTGTAAGACTTGGCAGGACCCCAGCCCTAAGAAAAATCTCCAAACTCAATTTGGGACAGAAGGAATTCAGATGCTCACTCTTTGCCATTTCTCTTCTCAAAGCAGACAAATTAACAAAGGTTTTTGATGCCAGCAACCCTCAAATCAAGGATGATTGAAAGAAAAAGAATGTAATTTTCTTGTCTCCCTTTCCTTGACAAGTTTCCAGCAATGTGACAGCATGTGTTGCTTTAATTTATCGTTGTCGGTTTTGATTTTCTGTGTCTTTTTTGTGGGACAACTGATGGGGGAAAGTAGGAGGGGAGTGAAGCATTTTTAGCAACAGTAAATAAATGTGGAATGTGACACAGTTGTGTCATGGCACTGTGAAATTTTGTCTGCTCTGGTGAAAGCCATCTTATTTCAATGTGGAATGAAGTGCTTGCCTGTTTTCATTTATGATTACTGACATTTAAATTATTACTCAGTTGCATTCTCAATCACAGTATCACTTTTTATTGAATATAGTTGGCTTCTTCACTAGTCATATACTACATTTTATCTGTATAGCACTTAATATTCGGAATAAAATGTCACTCTTTTTGGTCTGAGGAGTTTAGTGCAGGGTAGCAAAAGTCCATTGATCTCTATATCTGTTTTTCTGCTGAAGGACAGGAAGCAGGTTTTGTGAATTACCTCCCAACAGGTTCTGCAGTGGTGATAGAATCTAGTGACATGCAGTGTTCATCAGAACTGGGGAGTCCAGCCTCATGTCTCTCATCCCCTTGCAGTGCTCTGGCACTGCTGCTCCAGGGTGGGTATTCCATATGGACTGTGTTATTCATGCTATTCATGGCAAAATAGCTCTGCTTATACACACAGAAAAAAAAAGTCTTTTTACAGAGACAGCTGAAAGGGGTCATGCTTTAAAAAGGATTTGATCGAAGAATACTGCTAACAAATTAAATAGACTGCTTCAAAATTATTTCTTGATAGGACAAAAATGAATGCTTTGAGCTGTAATGATCAGGATTGCCTTCAGTCAATTTTGTTTTCTCATCCTATGACTCAGGTTGCTTTAGCATGCTTTTTGTCTGCAAAAAGGAAGACACAGTGATTAATTTTATTTTAGTCTGTGTAAGTTGTGTTGGCTTAATTATGGTAGTTCTAAGATCTGGGTTTTTCCCCCAGTGTCTAAAAAGGAAGATTCAGGGTTGGAGAAGATATTTCCAGGCTTATAAGGCTGTGTACTTACCCATCACAGTGGAATAGCCAACCAAAGGCATCAGGTCCCTTTGTTCCTTCCTGTCTTGGGGTGACTTTATGATGCTGTATCCCCTATCATCTGCTTTATGCCCAGAAATGGGTCCTGCAACTTTAAACTGGGGCTGGGAGACGGGGGAAGCCGGGAGAATTCTTTCCAGGTCTGTGTTCAAACACACCATGCTCGCTCTAAGTCTTTCTCAGGAGAGAGACGGAGAGAGTACAAGCTTTGCTTTTAGCTAGCTTTTTTTTTTGTTAACTGAGGCAAGAAGTTTTCCCCAGGACTGTGGCTTCTTCTTCTCCTGGGGCTGTTCAGGTTAGGTGTGGTGTGGAGCACTAGAACATCACCGGGAGCCCCACACCACGGCCCAGCACGGGGAGGCTGCAGGGGCGGCACATCCAAGCTCCAGACCTCCGGAGAAGCTGAGCAGAATTTCACCAGCTTCCTCTGCAGCAGAAGGTTTTTTAATATCTAACATTATTCATTCTTTTCCCCGTGCCTGCATGCAGCCTGCTTGTTAAATAAACAGTTTTTTTCACTTTTCCTTCAAGAAATTGCTGTCGTAGTGCTGGGGGAAGGGTGTGCCGAAATCTGCTTCTGCAGAGGAGACTCCTCTTTCAGGACGTTCCCTCCTAACTTGGCTCAGACTGAGACTCTTCCCATCGCTTGTTATGAAGCCCTTGTTGGGGGCATATGCTAATGCTGTTCACGTTGTGTGACAAGGGAAATTCCCCATCTCAAATCATGGATTTAGCTGGCTTTCCTCTGACCAACTTAAACACAGAGAGCACTGAGAGCAATTAATGGATTTACAAACTTCTAAAGCAAAGTGTCCTTTTCAGTTCATGTTTATCCCAGTTCACCAGTGTACCCAGGCTCATTGTTTTCCCCCATCAAGAGCATAATTGCTGTTGACTCATATTTCTATTCAACAAAGACAGAAGTTAGAACCTTAGATTGATTTAAGAATTGCTCTAATTTCTTATTTTCTGGTCTGAGCATCCTATACTCAAAAAAAAAAAAGTGACTCTTGCTGTTGTGGTTCATTTACTGTAGAAGAATATGGCTTTTTCTTCTTCCCTAAGAATTGCACTAACCTGCACTTAATTATGTGTCTTGTCATTTGGCTGGGTTGCCCACAAATGTAAAAAGCACTGGGTGTATTTACTTTGGTAGTTGGCTTGTTGCCACCTGTGATCAAACAAATTGCTGTGCATTGATTCAGTTTCACCTGGCCTGGTAAATGAGTTCTGGTAGAAGCACAGATATTGCCTGTATCCCAGCTTTTTGCAGGTGAAGATACATTTACTTTTCCCTCTTCAACAACATAACCAGCAAGAGCTTAGTGTTGTTACAGTAACATTGATGGGATGCAGAGCCAGACAAGTACAGCTGTTGTCTGTGCTACAAATAAATGTCTTTAATAAGACTCTTGAAAGCATAGCCAATAAAGGCATAAACCTGTTAATAATTGATATTTATTACATTGTAGTCCTTACAGCGAGATTCCCATCAGATAAAAACATTAATTATTAACTCAATTTATGCAAACGAAATTGGAAGTGTTTATGGATATCCATTTTCTGAAAGAGTTGTTTATACAGAACACCTCTAGTCCACTGACAACCAGCATAAAATTCTGCAAATTCACAGGAAACAATTGCTGAGGACAGCGCCTTGATGACCTAGCAGTTCCCAGCTGCCACTTCCCAAACTGTGTTTTTAGACAGGTTGTACTATAAATCTAATGGAACAGTTTTAGTACAGTGATGTTGTTTGCTGTAACTTTATTTAAGTGAAACACAATCTGATGGACAGTAAAGCCAGGGTCAAATACATCATACTTGGTTCCTTCAGTAACCACACATGTTAAGAAGCTTAGATATGGTGGTTTGAGATGTCATACTCCTTCCAGAACTGACTGCATGGGCTAAAATCTTAATATTTCATTCAACAGGCAAGGGCATATATTCCTAGGAAGTGACTAGGAGCTGTATTCAGCTGAACTCCAGCCAAACCTCTAAATCTGGTTGGTGGAATGCTTCCAAGCAGAGCTTGAGGTCCTTGGCAAAAGCCTCTGAAACTTGTCTATGAAAATGTACTTCAGTGGTATGTTACCAGTTCTTCTAGTATACTGACCTAAATTCATGTGAACAATACTAGATGATGGGTTCATTAAGGAATTTTGTTATTATTTAATGATTTTTCGTGTATGAAATACATCTGCAACATGGGTGAATTTGCAAGAATTATTCCATATCCATCGTTAATGTATGACTCAGTTTTTCTAGAACACAGATTCTTGATCATGCAAACAAACCCACATGTACTTTAGTTGAAATACAGAAATACTTCAGTCTGGCTACTTACCTGCATGAAGAAATAAAAAGTCAATCTGGTCTCCCTCACTCATATATAGAAACATACAGGAGTGACTCCAAGGCC
This sequence comes from Chaetops frenatus, assembly GCA_013400775.1. Taxonomy (NCBI): domain Eukaryota; kingdom Metazoa; phylum Chordata; class Aves; order Passeriformes; family Picathartidae; genus Chaetops; species Chaetops frenatus. The sequence goes on from VZTR01002726.1 coordinate 124,754, forward strand.
CTGGGTAGTCTGCCAACCTTCTCAAAACTGCAATTCTATGTTTTGTCAGACCAGCACAGGCTAATATTTCAGATTACTCTGTTTCCAGTAGGAATTTCCAATTCAGACAACATGAGAGTGAAATTACATTATGTGCTGGGTGTGAGGAACAGCACAAATTGGAAAGAAGGAAAGGGAGAGGGAAATGAAGGTTTTACCAGACTCAAAAAGCAAGAAGTACCACAAGTCTCAAGAAAAGTAGCAGTTCTTGCCCCCATCCTATTTTGCATAATAATTCAGATAAATAATTTACCTTGAAAACTGAGGTCCAAATGAGATCCTTTTCTGACATTTTTCTTCTCCAGATGATGTCAGATTTCAGTTAGTCCACAGTGTTGGATAGACATCTTTCAGGAGGGTAATGATAAGTAATTCAGAGCTGCCTCAAGACTAAAATCAGGTATTTCAAAATACCATGGACAGGCAGAGTGTTGAGTCCCAATGACTTCCAGAGAGGTGGAAGGAGCATTGGTCTGCACCAAAATAGCTTAAAACAGGGGTTTTTTTAGATTTGTTTTATAGTTGTTTAATTTTTAAATTATTTTTCAGGACTACAAGTAGAGGGCCTCTTCAGGAGGTCAGCCAACATCCAGACAATCAAAGATGTGCAGAAACTCTACAATCTGGGTAAGCTGTCATCATACCATTGCCAGTAGCAGTGTGAGTGCTTTGTTCATCCTGGTTTTCTTGGTGAAGCAGAAATGCAATTTCTTGCAATTAATTAATCAAAGCCATTTCTAACATAAAATAATAAGAGCACTAGTAGAGAAACCTGAGAGATAGCAACAGGCACTTAATGCTTACTGAATAGCAAGTCATCTCTTGATATCACACCAGAGCTGTAAAATATCTGTAACAGCTAATGAAGTTTGAGTCCAAAATGGTATATTTTTTCATAGACATTTGTATTGAGTCTATCCACTTTACTGTATTTACAAAGGACAGAGTCCCTGTGTCATCTTGCCTCTGGTTATAGCAAAGAAATATAATTTTACCTAATCATTTATGAAATAGAGTGAAGTGATTTTGAAAGTCACTGACTTCCCTGTGAAGTCATTTTATGAACTGCCTTTATGGGGAGAACATCTTTAAGAAAATTAATAAAGCTCTATGCAAATGAAAAATGCAAAAATAAAATAATCAGGAGTTACCAGCAGCAGAAGGCCAAGGGATTTTCTGTTCAAAATGTTGTGTGAAACATTTTTCAAGGAGATGTTTGAAGAAAAAGTAAAACATATCACTGAACACCCTTTTTGCTTCTTTTTCCCCTTTTAGGCAAGCCTGTGAATTTTGATGATTATCATGATATCCATATTCCTGCTGTTATCTTGAAGACTTTCCTTAGGGAACTCCCTCAGCCATTGCTAACATATGACTGTTATGATCACATCCTCGAAATCACCAGTGAGTATATATATACATATATATATATATATGTTTGTTTGGTATTGTTTGGTTTGGTTTGTTTTTTTCAGTGCAACTATTCCCATAAGATAACATCCTGGGAAATAAAGGATCTAAAGCTATGAATTATAAAACTTTAATTATGTAGCCTTTGTCAGTGAGTAGGCGTTTATAATGCCCTTTAATGCATGGGGCTGGAACCCCTGAGATCCCAGAATATTTGGGAGTTTGTACCTACTTACAGAGAATGAGGTTTTGCCATCCAGGCTATAGCCAAGCTATCAGGGAACCCAGAGGGCTTTCAGTCACAAGCATGCATTTTCCAAATCAAGGATTCCTCTGTTCACACAATATCTCAGGGCCTTCTGAAGAACAGGTCTGTTCACAGGAAGGTGGTGAAAATTGAGGAACTAAGGAGTGTCACTCAGAACTGGAGAGAATAGGGGAAATTTGGAAAACAGATGTGTAAATGTTGATTTTTATTGAATTAATCTTGTCCTGACTTTCTGGATGTGATATTTTTACTTTGTGAGAGAGTAAACAATGTGAACAAGTCTGAAAATAATCTGAGGGCAGTGTATTGTCTAGGAGCACTGGAAGGTTTTCCTTGGCAAACTGCCTGTGAAACATTCATCCCATGTAATTGTTGTTTACTTTTGTTTTCAATTTTGACAAAATATTTTGAAAAGTGTAGTTTAGAAGAATTACTCATTGAGCTTTCTTGTGTGCATGCAGTGTGATGTCTGCTGTCTTGTAATGATGCTGTGGTGATATCCCAATTTTAAAAGATCTTAAGCTTGAGAGCCAAGCTGGACCACAGCAAAGGTACCTTCACTGTCAATACAGTGCAGAAGGGAGCTTTGAAGAGGTGTGATCACAGACAGCTGAATTGGGATGATTTGAAAATTCTCATTCTGTCTTCTGGAAGTGTGTGTGTGTGTGTGTGATGTGTCTATTACATATCTTAACCTGAAAACCCAGAAATACAGTATTTCTGCTTTACAGCAGTCTGAACTGATAGTGAAACTTTTCTCTTTACTGTCTCATATGAATTTTTTTAAGTGTTATTGATAGGAGCTGTGAAATAAATTGGCTGACTGACAGACTTAAAAATTAATACAACCTTGAAGTTTATAAAAAGATTTTAAGTTTAATTATAAAAGTGTATATAAGTGTATACATTTATAGTGTATATAAATATATAAGTATAAAAGATTATAACTTTATAAGCTTATAAATATAATTAACTTACAAAATTTTAAGTTTATAAACATAAAGTCATGCAAACTGTAAGCAAGATTTCTTTTACCCAGGATTGCTGCACTTCTTGCATTATTTCTTGCATTATGTCTGCAGAAGGCTGACAAAAATACTTTTTGGGACACAGACTAGTGTGTTTTATGGGAACTGATAGTTTTGCAGTAGGAAAAATGTCACTACAGTTTTTTACAGCAAAGCTTCATCCATTTAATTCCGTGCTTTAAGGACACTTAACATGCTGAAATTTTGTGCATGTACACACATCCATGTGCAGAACTCTCAGGGAGAGAGAGAAATGCAACAGATGCAGGTAAAGTATCAGCAAAAATGGTCTGCTTTAGGTTAGGCATGACTGGCATCATCAGATCTTTCTCCAAATTGGTGTTATAGTACTAAAATAATTACAGTATCCCAGGGGAAAAAAAGTAACTTAGTACAGTATTTAAAATGTGAGTAGCAGTGTAATTCTCACCTGGACTGTCTAGATGATGGAAGAAATTTGGGGTCCAGTTCTGGTTTTGACCATCTGTAGAAATGAACCTGCTTAGGTTCATCTCTAGAAAATTCTCAGCCATTCAAATGGCCATATCATAAATTTTTTGCCAAGACAAAAGAGTTTCCTGCAGAGTGACAAAAGTGGTTTTTTTTCAGTTAGTCTAACTACCAAAATAACATTTTGAGCAGGACTGTGTCTCAGCAAGAATAAAATAAGAGAATAAAAAGTAGGTGCCTCAATTCAGTGCATGGAGAGACAATGAGATTCAAATCAAGACCTTTGAAAGTTCTGTGTAGAAAAAAAATAATATTTTGGCTGTTTCTCTGCATTGAGAAAATACTCTGGACATTAGCCTTAGCCAGGTACATGATAATACAATATAACAGGAGCATTCAAAGGAATAATCCTCACTATCACTGTGGTCGTGGTTAGTAGAGTTGAATTTTGTGGTCAGTTTCACAGATGGATATAAAGTAATTCCAGCAGATATAAATAAGGTATTATTTCTTGGTAATATTGTGATGCTTCAGAGTTAAGGATGACTCTGACATTGCAGGTGTGGAGAGCTGTTTACGAGTCACCAGATGCAAACAAATCGTTCAAGGACTTCCTGAACACAATTATGTTGTTCTGAAATACCTGATATGCTTTCTCCACATGGTGAGTATGGGCTCTCAAAATAGTCTTTTTTCTAGATCTGCTCTTGTAAATTCAAAATTTAACATCTCACAGAAGGGAGAACTGAATAGTTTAAATAGTCTGGAGAGGTGGTTGTGCAGTACTTGTCCATAGAGGGAACTTGGGGTGGGAGTTAATGCTAAGCCATAATCTGGCCATCCCTTCACCATAAATTCTTTAGATGTCATGAAAACTACTGTGCACATTTAAATGAACTGTGCCAGCACTGGTATATTTACAAGTCCTGTTCTTCCACTTCACATTCACAACATTTAGGTTTTTTTAATTTAGTTTTGCGGGGTGTTTTATTTTTTTCCTATTTTGGAGTGAAAAAAAGCATGAAAATGGATGTTATATAATTTTAGGTGCTGGAGAAAACATAGGTGAAATCACCTGTTTTCCCTGAAATATAAATCTTGGGCAACTAAAACATCCAATAAATTAGTGTTATTTTAGAAACAAGTGCATTTAATCCCTTTTTCTGTCAAAATACTAGCAAAACTCAAGATTAAAGGATAAACAAATGGATATAACCAGCACTTGCTATAATACCCACCTGTTCATTTGCTGATGCCTAGCTGAACTCTAAAGCTATTAAGGAAATCCTCATGTCATTTACTATTATTTTAGCAACTGATATCTCTCCTCAATGTTATGAATTGTGTGACTTTTTTCCAGTAATAGATGCATCATCTTAATGCACTTCTAAAGACCTGAGCACTTGATGTGTTAATGAGATGTGCAAAAGTACCACACAGTATTTTCTGTAATTGGGCAACAGAATATAGCATTATTTTTAAGTAGGCCTTATTATGTCAAGCACCGCATCAAGTGATACTACTAGTGCTCGCATCTGCAAATTTTGCTGATCCATAGGTTTTCTTCCTTAATGTCTCAAGGAATATTTGCATTTGGAAAGGTCAAGGGACCATGAAACATTCTCAGAGCTTGAGATTTATATATTCATTGCAGATTGGTGTGCTGCACAAGCTTCCACAATTCATACTGTAACAATAATCCTAGTTTTTACCTGCAAGCATCAACCTTCTGCCTTATGTATAAAAGGCAATTTAATTCTTCCATGAGCTAACTCTTGAGTAGTGCAAGAGGTACTTGTAGCAATTTCATGAAGTGGGATGAATTGTAATCACTAGATATAGATTTTGAATACTCCAAGTTTGATACAGGCTTCTGAAGGAAGAAAAAAAATCCCTATTTTCTCTGCAGTCTCAACCACCTTGCTTCCTTCCAGTCCAAGAGTGCTACAGCAAGACAGCACAACTTGTACAGAAGTAACAGACTTGAATTTCAAAAATAGGTCCAAGTTCTTTAACTTTAGATTAGTACTGATTTTGCCAGTAATGATGTATAATGATAATATTCATGTTTATGTTTTGCCAGGTTTCACAGGAGAGCATCTATAACAGAATGACAGCATCCAGCCTGGCCTGTGTCTTTGGTTTGAATTTGATCTGGCCATTGAAAGGAACCACCTCCCTGAGTGCTCTGGTACCTGTGAATCTCTTCACTGAACTGCTGATAGATTTCTACACCAATATATTCAACTCCCGAACAGTGCCTGGTGAGATCTTACCTTAATGCTCTCAGAAGGGAAAAGTCTCTCAGATGGGACCTCTAGATTTGGGGTTCTCCTGTGAAAAAAATTTTCAACACAGGATAAAGTTTCTGTATCTTTCCAAATACCAAAGATGTTGGGAGAAGACCGGTGCCCTGTGTATTCACATCACATGGGGAGAATGTGAACGTGAACATTCCAAGACCAATAGATCAAAGTGAATCCCCTTACTAAACTTGAGTAGCTGACAAAAACTGAAATGTTAAAAAAACCCATGTCACTACATGCCAGTCTGTCATTTCTTTGGGAATCTAGAGACTTTATTATGTGACATTGTTTTCTGCATGGGCAGAGGTAATTTCTGGACCACTCCTGAATGTACATCTTCCTTTAATTTTTTACGTTTTTTCTTTTCTACTTTTTATTTGAATACAAGTTGATTAGGATCTACTCTATTAAGTTAATAAAGGTGGAATCAATTTTTAAGATATGAACATTTTTGAACTGTTTTTCCATATACTTAAGTATCTTCTTTTACACAGAGAGGTGTGGGCAGTTGTGGCACATCAGGTTGACAAGTACCATGAAGAATAAAATGTTTCCTGTGTAATTGCAATTGTGCAGATGGCTAACTAATTATGCTTTCAAATATCTAATATGTGCAGTTAATCACTGTAGCTGCACCTGCAAAGTGTGTCAAAGTTTTTTCTTGCAAGTTTAAATGAGGAGCAACAATCCTCTAAATTCTTGGAATTTTCCTCTAAATTCTTAGAATTTTAATCAGTGGCGTTATACTGGTGAATGCATAATACAAAACATTGACTAACTAACCCTCAATGTTTGGGCTGCATTGCTTTTGCAGATTGAGTTGATAGAAATTTCAAATTTCTCTAGAAAGCAGTAAGAACAACTTGGATAAAATACCTAATATCATTTGTACACATTGAAAGGCTGTTCTTAGTCCCAATGTGAATTATTAGCCAGCATAAAGGGAGAATTTTCAGTGTTTTCTTTCTAACTGTGCCATTAATATTGCTTGTGTTTGATGAACTCTAACACCCTTCTATTTCATTGTTCAGCACTGATTGGCAAGGGCATGTTTTAACCAAGTTACCATCATAGTTGCCTGTAGAGCAAAAGTAAATTAGCCAGTGTTAAAAAAGGTGAGTGGTGTTTTCCCAGTTATGCTCTGGCCTTCCTGCTTCTGTACAGAACAAACTAAACAGAGGGAATATTTAGATTTCAGTAAAACTAATAGTCTCAGGAGGACTTTCTCCTTTGCAAACACAGCCATTTTTTATCCTACAGGTTTGAGTTGAGGACTTGTGCTTCTCTCCTTCCTCTTAGAAGTTGGAAATTGCTAGCCTGTGTGAAGAGTGCAACAAAATTTTGTCACAGAGGGTGAAAACAATTTGTTCTTTTCTCAGGGAATAACTAAATATTCAGGTGGCTGTGGAATGCTGGGTGTGCTAGGCCTTCATTTGCCCAGTAGGTGTCATCTATAGCATTAGGCAGTAATTAAAATTTGAAAAATAGAGGCTTTAGAACAAGATGGATTAGAACCAACTTCAGATGGCACAGCTACGTGTTTTTTCCTATTCCTCAAGCGTCTTAAAGACAACGTGTGGCTTTTGAATATCAGTAAGTAATAACCACCTATGACTCCCATTTAAATACAAAATCTGGCACATTACAAAGAGAATAATTAACAAGAATTGAGGACTGTTGCAGTTCAGCAAAAGGAGATTGCCAAGGACAAAACTGTCATAGTTCCATATTGCAACTCATCAGCTTTACATCTGCATGTACATCTGCATGCATCTAGCCTCTTTGTATTGAAACCCAAACATAGTTATGTTCAGCAACTTGGTTCTGTACATCATCACCCTGTTTTGATAGGGGATGAATTTGGCCTCTGGGAATTAATAAAACCACAGTATTTTGCCACCCTCTGACCTTGGTCAAAATGCATATGTGTTAGTTTCACTGTCTGTAAAAAAAATAAAGGAACACCTGGCATTAGAAAAGTTCCTTGGGATTAAATACTGGTAAGTCCTATAAAATGGTTGTTTTTCCATTTCCTCATGTTCTTTTTTAAAAATCCAGTAACACCAAATGGCATTTGGTCTGCAGGTTGTGTTGTGTAATGGCAATGGGAGTCCAAGACAGCTTTAGCACAGTAACAGACCAGAGCCCTGTGGGATGAAATCCTGAGTTCATGGAAGTCAGCTTTGCTCAAAAGGTCCCTAGGGGTAGGTAGGGGCTCCCACATAGATTTAGTTCTGCCACTCATCCTAGGTTGGGAGACAATAGGAATTTGCCAGCTGCAGTTGTCAGAACACAGCTGTCTCTGACCCTTTACTTTTACAAAGAAAACCTACATGCTGCAAGCAGCCCTTCAGCTGACTTGCCTGTCTGTGGACACCTGAGATGATAGTTAGAACCAGACTCCCTCTTTCAGTATTGGTCATATGCTAAACACCAGGTCTTCCTCTCACTGCTTTGTAAAATACCATTTCCTAGTGATTTATAGCTCCTTTCATTTAGTGAATGAAGACCAAAATGGTGCTCTCTCATGTCAAGGTACCTTCTTTCTCTAAAGAACAGGGAACACCTGTTATCCCAGTGTGGGTCATTTGATGCTGCTTAAGAAAACCAGAAGCTCTGGTTCTGATTGCCATTAGCTCTGCTGGGGACAGAGTGTTTGGGGACTGGGGCTCCTGCTGCCCTTCCTGCCTCCCCAGCAGGCAGCCTGGGCAAAAACAGGAAGGGACTTTCCCTCCAAGGCTGCTGATCACAGGGAATGGACTCTCCCAAACTAAAGGCACCTGGGTACAAATCTCTAGTGATGAGACCCCAGCTCTGTCCCCCAGCCCCAGTGGAACTGGTGAAGTCCTCCATCTGTGGGAGAACCCCCCCCACCCCCGATCTCTGTCCTGAGTGCCAGACTTAACTATGGCATTAAATCAGCTCACATGAATTATTCAGAAGGGTTTAGAGTGAAATTCATGTTAGAGAAATATGTTTCAAATTTCCTGACTCTAAGAGGAGTCCTGGAGGTGTCCCCTGCAGTTACTTTGATAACAGTTTCTCTTTACAAATGATAATTGCACAATTCAAGCTTTTGTAGAGTGTGGCCTTGTGAACTCTTCTCTCATATCAAAGAACAATTTTCAGATCATTTCCATAGCAAAAAGAAAGTGATTATGGAGATAATCTGTTGAAAACACACATGCTGGATTTCAGCTGAAAACAATAAAATGCAGTCTGAAATGAGAAATCAAGTGTTACCTAGCTGACAATATATAGAGAATAAATTTCCTAAGCATTTTAGTTTACTGAGCTGCTTGGAATCGAAAATTGGTCCCAAGATAAGTCTGATTATCAGGACACCTCTAGCAACAAGCACTGAAGGGGAAAGGGGATACTTTTCTACCCTGAATCGATGAAGAAACATAAGAAGAAGATTGAACAGTGTCATTAACCGAGGGGGCCCTTTGCAGTTCTTGCAAAAAATCTTCCATGAATGAATATCACTTACATGTGTGCAGATGATCTGTCTGGGTGTGCTGCAATCCTTGAGTGGCATTTGTTAATCTCTCAGAGCCTTACAAACTTTAATATATCCATCCACCTGTGGGGACAGTAATAATAGAAAAGCTCCCGATATTTTATTCGTATGATCAGTGTGTACTTGGGTAGCAAGTTGAACTTTTAATGGAGTTGATGGTACAATCACTCATCCCTCCTTTAGTTTCCTGACTAGTTTCTATTCCCAGCTGTGGAAAATGTGGGTTTGCCAACACTCTCACTTTTTGAGAGGTCGTGGGGGTGTTGGATGATGGCATTTCAGCAGTGAAACGGCACCGTTCCCATGTGGAACCAACATAGCACCAGCACTGGGATGATCAAAGTTTCCACCTCAGCAACTGGAAGAGTGTCAACTGCAACTGGACTGCCAGTCAGCTGAGTCTCTAGTAGCATGGATATTGAGGGGAAAGGTGATTTATTGCAGCATTTTAAGCCCAAAGATGAAATGCAAACGTGAATTAAAATTTCTTTGGTAACTGCCCAGAGGTTGGAGTGCAGTATTTCTGCTGCTTTTAAACAGCAAAGAATCATCTGCAATTTGTCAGCACAAATGCAAACAAGAACTTCAAAGGGCAGTGGCATCTTGTTTCTTGTTTCTCCCTCTCTCTGGCTAGAATGTGTTAGAGCAAGCTTGTGTACACTTTATGGTACTTTTCCCTGTCATGACAATTTAGTTTGTGTTTGCTTTTTTAAGGGAGGGAAAAAATCCCAACTCTTGCTTTAATGATCTTCACCATGGTGGACTTAAAAGTGGCTTACAGCAGGAGAGTCAGGCGTTTTCTGTTTGCATCAGTCAGTCACTAGTGATTGATCTCAGAAGCCAGGCTTCATTTTCTAAGCAAAATAAGCTGCAGTTGGAAAAAGCTGATTAAAGTGAGTAGAGTTTTATCTGATGTGGCTGTTGCCACTCATTTCAGCGTAATGACTTCCTTTCCAACTACAGATGACACGCAGAACACAGAACAAAAAGTACGTATCAGTTTGTAATGCATTCTTCTAAAAGTTTAAGTGATCCTAATAGGCCATCAAACTACTGGAAAACCACTTGGCATGTGGAATAAACTCTTGATCTAGCTGCTGTAGTTTGTGTTGCCATCCTTACATAGAAGTCTGCCATGAGAGAAGCCGCTTGCTGGGCTGATGTTATCGTGAAATCATCTTGCAACATCTTGCAAAAATTGCTGATGTGATTGTAAACTAAATACTGAAAAAAATTGAGCAGTCTTGACTTTGCTTCCTGACTTCTCAGCATTTAGGTCCTAGTGGCTTCTCCCTCTAAAGACTATGAAACCTTTAAACATCTTAGATCCTGACACAAAAATTCCTCATTCTGGCATTGCTCTGTGTTACTTCCCAACAGAGAGAAACGTTCCTTTTCCTCTCATTTCTGAGGGACAAGACACAGTGAGGAGGAAGAGTAGGTGAAATTACATTTGAAGAGGTGCAAATACAAAACTGACAGGCTTGGAGACAACACACTTCATTCAAACAGCTGTTTGCAGAGCCCATCCTCTGCAAGATAACTAATGGCACGTGAAAAAGTCCTGTGCACAGAAAACAGACTGTCATGGTAAAATAAAGAGCCCTGAAGCTGTGAAGCCTGACATAGTTGTAAAAATAACTTTCACTTGGGAGGGGAGGCTGGGAACCCTGCAGCTCCTGATTCTTTTCAGAGGCAATGCCCATACCACAGCAAGGAGCACAGAGGCTACTGTGACTCCTGCAAATCTCCACCAAAACCTCAGTTACTATCAAAGATTAAAGGCTACGCTCTCTTGCAACTGCATTAATTATTAAGGCAGCATGCAGAGCTCTGTAAATGGCTCTTTCTGTTAGCACAGTACTGAGTTCAAAGGTTAGGGTGGTGGCAGACTGATGATGATGATGACGATAACATGATTTGGGGAGTTTTCTGGCATGGGGGAGAGGTGTCTTCCAATACTGGAAGCAATATTAGGAAAAATCAGCCTGCCTTCCATGTAGGAGGGGCTGTGAGGGAGGAGGGGGCAGCTGAGTGATAGGGGAAGCAGGAGTGCAGTGCTGAGTTCCTTTGCCTATTACAGCCTGAAATTAGAGCCTAGTAATACTGCCAGGAGGTGAAGACAAGGCAACACACTCTCAGACAAAAAAATACCCTTTCCTCTACCCCTGACAAGAAAACCCCACCCCTGTTTCTGCTCTGCATAAGCACTAGTCACAGTGGCAGGCTTTCTGCAGCTGTGACAGTGTTTTGCTTTAATTTGATTAATTTTATTGGGAAGAAGTTCCATCCCTTCCACAGCCAGAAACCAGCCAACCCCTGTGAGGGCACACACTCCCTGTTTCTTTACTACAACTGCTACCACTACTACTAGTTATAAAGTGATTTATAAATTACTTTACAGAATAGGGTCACCACACATTTGAAGAGCAGCTGAGAGTGCAGGTATGAAAGCAAAGCCCAGGGGTCTGGCGGATTGGCAATTATTCCAAGAGGTGGGAAGCTACGCAAGGACAGGGTGCCTCTGTCTGGGAGACACAGTGGCCTCAAGGAAGAGGCCACCTTTCTGATAGAAAGCAAGCAGAAAATACTGTAGCCATTCTTGCAGTGCTTAAGTTTGAAAATTGAACACAGTGGTGGAGAAATCAGCACCAGTTCTTTCTCCTCTCAGCCAGAGTCTGGACAGGGAGGGGGTCCCTCAGCAGGCCCTGGGCAGGCCATGCTGTGACCCTTGGCAGCAGAGACCACCACAACAATGCCAGGAAATTGTCAGTCAAGTTTAATGCATCATAAAGAAGTAAAACTACATTGGCATATTTAAGACAAACACTTTTTTTTCTATGCACACTATCCACTGGACAGCCCCCTTTTCAAAATAACTACTTTTAACAGTTGAAGACAGTTCTTCAGAAATTCTTCACATATTCAACCTTCCACACTTTTCCTCTTTTTTTCATTTGTCTGAGAAGGAAAAAAAAATTATGAAACCTGAAAACATCTCCATTGCAAGCCACTCAGAATGCATAATTGCATACATTAACCAATGTATAACAACTGTGTTTTACTTAGTTCACTTTGTTCATCAATAAAAGAATATAAAAATCTTGTTCAATCGAGTGTTGTGTATTAAAATAGATTTGTATAGTACTGCACAGTTTCTCCCGGAGTTGTGAAAATGGTTGAAGGGACCATGTGCTGCCTAATGATGGGCAACAGAAAAAGCCAGTCCCTCATGTGTTTATTTTTATAAATTAAAAACAAAAAAAGCTATTCGGCACCATGTGATATGCTGATGTGAGAGACAAGCCTTGTGTCCTGCTCTGGTGGCTTTCCATAGGTACCTGTTGTGCTCATTGATGGAGAACATCAGGACAGAGACAATGGCACTGGGGAGTGAGAGCTGAGAAAAGCGGGGTGTCCATCCCCACCTTCCCAGGCAGCTGCAGGAGATGGGGCCTTGGGGGACCCAGGATTCAGGACCTTGCAGAATCAGGAAGACCAGCTAGTAAAGCAAGCAGGTGCACTGGGGTTTTCTCAGGGTAATGCTAAACACTTCCCAAATATGCTAAAATCCAACAAAATTTTAAAAAAGAATCCCCCCAAACCCTTTTAATTTTCCATGCCCTGTCCCTGCCCCAGAACTCTTGAGTTCGAGTCTCCAGTTTGAGAAACAGCCTCTCAAGGCAGTTTTTTTTCCTGTACCATTTCAGCAGATATTTCTACCAAAAAACCCCAAACAAACAAACAAGAAACCCCAACGAAATAAAAAACCCCAAACGAAACAAAACAAAAAAACCCCAAAAAATCATGTTACATATCTTTAACAATAAAAATGCAGTACAAAAATGTAAAGTTATCTTTTTGGCATATTATCTGTACTGACAAGAAACAAAACCCAGAATATTTATTTACTTTTTTCTTTAAAGAAGAATCCAAAATAAACAAAAAGAAAGACCACAAAATAATCTCTTTAAAAAAAAACCACAAACTGTCAAAGTTATCCACTGTTATGGCTGATGCTAAACCTTGCACAAAAACTCCATGAGAAAAATACACTGATAGCAAAATAAGTAAAAAGGACCTGCAAAAGGAGTTTTACAGTCGTATTTTTTAAATATTTCAGAATGCATATACAGAAGCATCAGCATGAAAATACTTCAATATTTTACTAGAAATGCTAACTTCGTACAGTTTCTTTATTTAAATATCTGCAATTCTCAAGTCTAATAATAGAGAAAAAAAAGATGTTTTGTTTCCAAGGCTCTGTGAGTGTCCATGATGCTGTTCTGGTCACAACAACCCCATCTCCAGGTCACCTGAATCAATGGGGCCAAACTTGTTCCTCTGAAAACAATCCATGTCAAGTCCTAAGTATTTCAGTTTCTGGTTATCTCACCAACTTCCCCCCACACACATAGCTTTCAGCCCAACTACTTCTCTAATACCTCACTAACTCCTTTCCCCTTAGAACAGAAAGCCTCTCTGCTGCCACAAAAGGCTGTCCTGCTTCCTATCAGCCATGCTTTTCCTGTTCATCCTCAGTCATAAATACATTAAGGCCAACATAACAAAACAAAATGTCATAAGCACTGAAGGTCTTGGCAAATAGAAAACTGCAGCACAACCCGCTCTGTGGGAACCTGCTGCCACAGTGACCTACAAACTGGGCTGACTGGTCTGCAAGTCTCTAAGTGTATCAAAACTGAGATTGCTCCTTCTGTCCTTTGTTCCAGTTTCATCTCTCCTCTGCTCTTCTCGTGAAGTTTCTCATCCTCCCTTCCTTAGAGCTCGGACAGCCAACTCTTGTCAGTTGTTACCCTGTGATGGCTGCAAGGCTTTGTGCATGGCAGCAGAGGCTGGGGAGGGTTTGATCCAGGGGATGGACAGCAGGGAGGTGGTGGTGGTGGTGGTCATGGTAACCTGAATCATCTGCTCATTTTGTATCAGTCTAATGAGGGTTTTGAGACGTTCCAGTGATGACTGAGTCCCTTTCTGCTGGGCCATCAGGCTGGTTTTTAGCTCTAAGCATTTCTGTCAAATAAAGAGAAGGGGAGAGAGAAGGAAAGACTGAGAATACATCCAAAGTGGTGTCAAACATCTCTCCAAACATCCTTTGGTGCCTTGGGTGCACATTCTGCTCAAATGAAGTATGTTCTCCTTTGGGGAAAGCAATACCACTGCTTAACAAATGGAGTAATCACCAGTGCTGCACACATTGCAGCAGCTGTCTGAGGGAACAATATTCTTCCTGGGCAAAATGCATTTGGAGGATGTTTCTGACTCCATCCTGTAGACAGCCTGGCAGGAACACCGTCTGCACTCCACAGAGATGCCTGGCATGGGAGTGCAATAGCTGTGTTACTGAAAATACAGAAGGCACCACTCAGGTCTCTCACTCCTACCAAAAGACCCTGATAAATGCTTGGTGGGTGAACCTCACCAGGATGCATTTCATATGTGCCACACATTTCAGGGAATAGGCACTGTGAAGATACAGTAATCTCACTGAACATGATATCAGTATTTTCTGGCAGAAAACTTTGCTCCAAGACACAACTGTGACACCAGAGCACTCACAAGAAAGCTTTCATCCCTCAGGGTGGCCAAACTGCACTTGAAATACAAACCTCTGTGCAAATGGGCACAAGAGCAGGAACTAAACAAAGGCATCCCAAATCCTCCATTTCTCCAAGGAGAGATAGGAAGAATCAGTAATTCTCCTTTCCCTCCCCAACCATGGACTGCTGCATCCAGCACCCCATTCTTCTGTGAGGAACAGACCCACACCCTGAGTCTGTCTGCAAGATGGAAGGGGACAGCAGCCTCTAATACCTGAAACCTGTTTTCTTTCTGCCAGTGTGCCCAGGATTCTGACCAAACCACTTACTTGTCTGCAGACTGCTCCTCTTTGGCTATGGTCCAGACTGCCCAGGGGTGGGGACTCTCCAGTCCTGGGGGATTGGGAAATGCTCACTTGAAAATCAACTTGTTTGGAAAGCAACTGTGTGGAGCTGCTCGGGGGTTGGTTTAGACAGATGAAATTTCAGATGAAAGATAAATTATGTTCTCTTTTTACCGTTGCAGCTGTGGGGTGTATGAGAGTGTTCTTTTTCATATAAATCTCTGTTAAAATGTCAGAATGAAATTGCTCTGTGCTGGGAGACCTTTAATTTATTTTGTCCTTTCAAGTGGATACATTTCCAATAAATATAATCATTGGCTGATATTACCATTTAAATAAGACAGTGTTGCCCACTGAAAGAACCTCTTTCTGCTTAGGTAGAAATCTTACTGCTTTTGACAGCCAGGGCACACACCTGATAGCTGATGGCTTTTCTTTTTCCAAATTCCTCAGCCCACTGCACTCCCCTACCTCTGCATATACACGTGGTTCCATTAGTGCTATACACATATACAGGGAATATTCCCACAGTGATGTCTTTCAATAAGTTATTGCTTTTCCTTCCACTCTGTTTTATGTGATAAATATTTTAACATGCCTCCTCTGGATAACTGAAATGGTAAAACAAGCAGTGACCAGTTATTCCTGCAGCTGCCACTTTGATTTTTCCAGGGTAAGGAAGAGTCAAATATTTATTGAGACTGCCATGCAAACAAGCAGTTACCTCTCAGGAGGGTGGTAGCCCCAGATCAGTTCCTTCAGCCATGAAGGGTAGGAATTAGG
This sequence comes from Chaetops frenatus, assembly GCA_013400775.1. Lineage (NCBI taxonomy): Eukaryota > Metazoa > Chordata > Aves > Passeriformes > Picathartidae > Chaetops > Chaetops frenatus. The sequence continues at coordinate 140,463 of VZTR01002726.1, forward strand.
CTTTGAATTCAGCCCATTCAGCCAGAGACTGCTTCTCATAGCACAAAATGTGTGGAAGACACCACCAGATGACATTTAGCTTTCAAATTAGTTTGGAGAGACAAAATAGTCCATGTCCAGTCATGGAGAGATGCTAGAACATTCAGTAAAGATGGTTATTTCTACTTAATATCAGGAGGTTTGAGCTAATGGACAAGCAGCTACCACTGGAGGACACGCTTGGGACAAAACTTCACCTAGAGGATGGAAGTGCCTTGAAATCATTGGGTAGCTCAGAGCTATGGGTGCAACTACAAGAAAGGCAGCCATGGCTATTTGGGGAATTTTGTTTGTGTGTGTTTTGCCACAGGAATTCAAGTGATTTCTCCTCCTCAGCCTGCCAGAGTGGCTTGCCTTTGTGCATAAAGGAAATGCACATGTACTTCCTCAGAGAGAAACACACTCACACTTGAAAATCTATTGCTTGGGAGCTTGAATAACTTTCTAGCCACAAAATACCACTTTTTTGGGCTTAAATTCTTTATAAACATCCTTCAGGAGGCTCTGTTTCCCCATCAGGTGTCCTACCTTCACTGCACTGTTGAGAAGTCGATCTTTTTCTTCTAACTGTCTATGCTCACTCTTCAGCTCACTGCTTCTCTTTAATAACTTTCGCTTCTCTTCTTCTTTGACTGTGGAACAATAAGATTAAGGATTCAGAGGTTAAGAAAAGGATGTACTGTGCACTTCAGGACAGAAAACAGAAGCAGATATTTTGCATGGTGAGTTTAAGGTCCCATTAGACTTCTGTCAGCAGGTACAACCAAAGAAATCTGGAGTTTCTGCTTGCAGGCATTTCTTCACTAAAAGAGTGGTCAGGTATTGGAAGAGGCTGCCTAAGGAGGTGGTGCAGTCCTCATCCCTGGGGGTGTCCATGGGACAGCTGGACATGGCACTCAGTGCTGTGGGCTGGCTGACAAGGTGGGATCAGTTACAGGTTAGACTCCATGAACTTGGAGGTCTTTTCCAGCCTGAATGGTTCTGGGATTCTACGCGTGTGTCTATGTCAACTGTTGGCACACAGGAGGACAACCCAAAAGGCACAGCACACCTTTAAGGTGAATTAAAGCTCCTCCTTAGACCACATGTGATCCTGGAGGTCTCCAAAAAAGAGGTGAATGATATTTAGAAAGAGGCCAGCCCCTTGGAATGGCAATAGCTAGTGACCCTGGCAGAAAAGAACAATTAGAACTGTGCCAGACCTCCGTAAGGTCCTTACAAACATGATCTAATGCCCAAACAGCCTATTGTGAGAGTCCAACAGGGAACTAAAAAAGAATATTGTTCAATGCACAGCTGTCACATGGCATATGACTCAAGTGGCTGCCATAGCACATAACACTGAAACAATGAGAAGCTGGTATTGCTGTGGTGTCTGGGACACGAGTCTGGCATTGTGCTACACACCCAATTACATGGCTCTGCTTAGCCTGACTCTGCCTCACAATGATTCTGCCTCAAAATACTGTTTTCAGCCCTGTTCCAGGGAAGGCATCCCTTTGATGACAGCTTCCTCCAGAGAGTGAAGTTCCTGAGAGATCACTCTTAACTTCCTTACAGAGAGAAGATGGCAAAGGAGCAGACCAAGGGGAAGGGGAGAGAAAAATCTGCTCTCCCAGTCACTCATGGCCCTATGACCTACACTGTCAGACCTGGCAGCATTATAACACTATTTCAATATTTCTGCTAAGGACTCAAATGGCATTGCCTATCATGAGCAGGGAATCCCTTGTCAGTGGCTGAGTTAATCCCTACCTGTTTTATGAGTAACATAGGAGTGAACAATAGCCAGAGTTCCAGTCCATGGCACATTGTCATCTTTCTTTAACACCTATAAGCCCGGGAAACAATAAATGGTTAGGATTCCAAAACAACTCATATTAATGTTTGCTCCAGCCTTACAGTTTGGCAGGACCAGAACTTGGGTCCTTGTCTCAGAACATAAAAGTGATCTCAAGGCTAAGCAGAAGGAGCTCTGTGGCACAGAATCTACACTTTAGTGTTTTAGTAATTTTGTTCTTACTTGTACAGTCAGCATTATTCACAGCAACTAGGCAGTTCTGTATATCTCACATAACTGTGAGGAACAGTTGTGTGTAACAAACATGATTTAAAGAAAAGGAAGTATTCTCCTCACACCTTTCAGATCCATTGGTGAACAATGTCTTCTTCTGACACTGCCTCCCTCATCTAAGAGTTACATTCTTTGTCTGGCTACATGCTGGTGGTGTTACTGTAAAGGAAGGAGCTGAAGGAACTGAAGAGACATTTTAAGAGCACAATTCTTAGTAATTACAGGCAAGCTACAGCACTCCGTGTATGTTCTAAGTCTAGGATGGTGAAAAATACCAGAAATAAATACTGCAAATTGCACTAAAAGCCTCTCAGTACTTCTTTACTTAACATAGTCCACTGAGCTACAGCCATAAGTTAGATCTGTGTAGGGGTATACAAATTCAAGGTGTCTCCCATTTTCCCTTCTTGGCATACCATGGTCCATGAGCTTACCTTCTGTTGGCACTTTGGGCAGACCCACAGCCCTTTGGGGGCAGTTTTGAGGGGTGGGTCCAAGCAGCTGAGGTGATATGCTCTAGGACATGTGCCACAGGGCTGCAAGTTAACTCCACGCTTGCAAGCACTGCAGTGTTCATCATGGTGGATTTCGTTCTGCAAGAGAAGGGTGCCCTGGCTAAAGTCAATCCATTGAGAACTTCTCTCTATACAGCATTCAAAGTCTCTACTGCAGCAGACAGGCTCCTTCAAACACGAAATCTAATTGTCAAAAGGACCCTGACAGACACAGAAGACAGAAATAATAGATATATGATAGCAACAAATACAAACAACAAATGAGCCAGAAGCAAGTTCCATAAATTGAAACAGAAACGTAAAACCCAACTAATCAAACACAGGAGAGAGTCCACTAGTATAGCCACATTGTGACTTATGAATTATTTCACTTTTTTCTTTGCCACTCTGTTGCTACAACACATGTATCCCCATGCATGGCTCTCTCCTGGATCAGAGTTAATGTGGGGATCACTTGTCCTTCATGCCCAAAGCAGAAGGAAGCAAGCAAGAAAAGGGTTCTGGGGAAAAGCACAGTTCCATGTTTCATGCCTATTGCCTCAAAGAACAGCTGGGCAAACAGGAAACTGGAGCACAGCCTTGAGCTATATACCCTCTTTTGTGAATTCCTCTGGCCTCTTTCTCCCTGGCACTAATTGTTCTCTGCTCAGACTTGCTCTGACAACCTTTCTCCAACAAGACTGATTAGTGCTTTGTCTGAAGCAATACATAACATGAACTAAGACTCATCAACAAAGTTACAATGCCATGTAGCAGATTGCTATGCTAATCTGGTGGCAACATTAATTACACTTTTTAAAAAAGGAGATGCTGATTTTGAAACTCTCATGCCTTGTGAATCATTACAAAAAAAATCCAAAATTTCCTACTGGCTTTCCAGGAAGGAGAATAGTAATTTTATGGGTTTTTTTCATTCCAAAAGCATTCTTTCATTTTTAGGAACAGCAATTTAAAAGTTACATGGCAGTTTTAAACAGGCTTGTATCTTGAATTCTGTCCAAAAATCACTCTCCAAAATATTACTCTTTATAAACTACCTGCTGAAAGAATCTTAATTTTAACTGTAATGTAAAGAGATTTACAAACTAGAATGGTTACTCATTTTTCTCATAAAATTTTCATTAAACCCATAAGTCTGGACTAGCAATTTCTCAATCAGTGGAATCAACAAAGGGACTAAACTCAAGCCTTGTATGTGAAAGCCCAGGAGTTCATCTCTTTGAAATTCTAGCTTAGGGACTCAAAGATTTAGTTAAGTGGGAGAAGAGAATACTGCAATTAGGTACCTTGAGAGTAACTACAATAATCAGAAGGAAGCTCTGAATACACAATGATGAGAAAGATACCTGCTAATACACAAACTTTGCCACACATACCTTCCAGAACGGATCCTCATTTGCTAGCATATAAAAGAAGGGCAGAAAACAGATTAGTGGAAAATACATTGCTGCAGTACTACATGGTTGCAAGTTCTCAGCTTTGGGAGTAATTTTAATCAAGATGTGGCATAGGAGATCAGGACATTGCCAAAATTAACACAGGCAGGAAGGAATGTAACAGCAAGCAGTGGAATTGGCATCTGAGATTTAAAAATATACATTGCAGGAATCCCATGTCCAAAGGTCTGATGCTAAAACATCATAGTATTTGAAATTTTCAGAAATTTTCATGCAGAGGCTCCTCTCCACGTGACAGTAGTCAAAAAGTCTTCCTGAAGGACCTCAGCATGCTGGGTGTTGACAAGGCTGGCCCTGAACCAGCAATGCACTTAATGTGGAGTGTGAAATAGGTGCCTCAACAAATGGTTAAACACAGATTTAAATGCTGAGCTGATTCCCTGACAAAATGGTCAGCCTCTTATAGGAGTGAGCCTGATGGTATCATCTACTCCTCATCAAACAACTCCCACCCAGAACACCAGTGACCTTTGCATGAACTGAGTCTGTAGTGATTGTATTCACAACCTGATATGAACAAGAACCAACAGAGCTCACTGGACAGCAGGCCAAGCCTTCCATAAAAGAAAACAAATTGTGGAATTCAACACACTTTGGTCCAAAAATAAAAAGCCAGAAAAAAGTAAGAGCTTTATGGAAGTTGCACATTGTGTTACAGTTTTTGCTGCTGATTTCATAGAATCACAGGATATCCTAAGCTGCAAGGGACCCATCAGGATCACTGAGTCCAGCTCCTGGCCCTGCACAGACACCCCAACAATCCCACCTGGAGCCTGAGAACGCTGTCCAGAGTCTCCTGGAGCTCTGGGGAGCTCCCTGGGGAACCTGTTCAGTGCCCCACCACCCTCTGGGGGAAGAACCTTTTCCTGATATCCAACTTAACATGCCCCTGGCACAGGTCCAGCCATTCCCTTGGCTTCTTGCAAGGGGCTGGAGCACACTGGCCCAGTGAAAAACACTTAATGGACAGGCCTTTCTTTGGATTAAAGTGGAGACCACCAAACTGGTATTTCCCTCCTGTCCTCCTTCAGCTCCCTCTCTGATCAGAGTGGGGATATAGCTGTCACATTGTGATCCCTCCTATCAGACCCACCTGGAAGTCCCCTCCCTCTGTTACACACTGGTTTTACACCCTGATGTGTGCATACACATGGAGATGTACACATGAGCAGGCCTCACACACACGTAGGAGAAGGAGCTCGAGAATAAAGAAACAGCTTCACCTAACTTGGACCACAGGCTGTAAATCCCCATGTCCTTTCCCAGCAGCACACAGTGCTGCCACTCCTGCACAGAGTGCAAGAACAGGGCAAACACTGAGCAAATGCAGAAGCATCCTTCTGGTGCTGGCAGTTTATGGGCTTCCCTAACCCTGAGCTTACATCTTCATTTTTATATTTAACAGCCTTTGACAGATTTTTTCTTCAATAAATTTCTCTATTTTTCCCAGGAATTGTTGTATATTTTGGCAAAGAGTTCCATAAATAATCACAGACTTATAAAATCTGTAGATGCTACTTCATATCCTAATATAAACACACAAAGATCCACCACTGTGTGACACCATGATTACTCAGGGGATATAAATGTTATTCAGATAAACAGAGGCTTGATAATTGATGAATCTTTCGTACAAATGGTACATGTCAGGGGATGTGACCTCATTTCAGATAAGACATTTTCATATTAATGAATCCTGATTAATTAACATTTTGATCAAAATTTATAAGCATTGTCCTCTTCTGTATTTCCAGAAATGACAGTTGTTTCCTGGACATCATGAGGATTTTATCTAGTTTGTTTATTTGTCTTTTCAGCTCACTTTTGCTACAATGTTTTAAACTTCTTAAAACATGTCCACTTCCCTCTTCTAGCTGTGAAAAAATTAAACTGAAGACAATATTTCTAAAGGAATACTTTATAAGAGAAGGGGCAGCCATCTCTGCATTGAAGCTGGGGAACTGCAACACTGCAGAGTCAAGCAATCTGGAACAGCACCTGCCTTCTGTTCAGTGCTTGCACAGCATCCAGCAAAACAGTGCTGGTGCCAAAAAAATCCTTGCAGAGGTGGGGAATTCTACTATAAAGAAGTCCATCTCAACGTTCTCAGAATATGCAGAACTCCAGCACATATTCTGGATTCTAGACAAACCAAAGATACAGGACTCAAAGAGGAATTAATGATGAAGGAAAGAGGTTGCTGATTCCCAGGAAGCTCTGAGACAGCTGCATCAGTAGAGCTCTGTCACTTGCCTACCTCCTTGCAAATAAAATAAGAAACATGTCATGAAAGGAAGGTCAGAGATATCAAATCCTAACTTAAAACCACAAAGGGACTGGAAGCACAACTTGTTAACAGTGCCATTCTGTCCTGGTTTCTCACATGTGTTTATGTGGGAAAAACAAGTGCTATGATAAGACAAACAATAAATTACAATTTTAATTTTGAAGATAAAACTATGCCAGGAATAATGTTTTTTCCAGTGGGGCTCACTTGAAACTGGCTTCCTGCTAAGAGGCTTGTCATCATAGCTGTTTACTGTAATAACCTCTCCTGTCCTCTGAGACCAAATGCATTAGAGGCATATGGTAAGTAGGCCAAGTGTCTGTATCTGGCACATGAAGTTTTGAAGGCAGAGAGAAGCACCACGGATTTTCAGTCAGTGCTCCTGTGGTGCAGGAAGTCAAGGCAGAGGCAGAAAGGTGAATCTCAAGCACTAAACATGACACTTGACAGGGAGATCAAGCAAACACTGAAAAACTGTCAAAACTTCATGTCTCAATTTTAATTCCCCTGCAAATGCTCCTAATACTGAAATAATATTTAACTTTGAAAAAAGTCTCTTTTCCATTACCTCTAATGCATCTTAGTAGAGAATTAAGTTATGAAGGCAAAACAAGGGCAAGGACAGAATCAAATTTCTTTACTGGCAAATTTGCCTCCTCTTCTGAAATACAACTCAAGCTTCTCACTTTTCTCCTTAAAATACTACATGGGCCTTGTCTGAAGAACTAAACTATACTCAACATTCTCTGTGTTTCACCTTACATGTCCCAGCTCTTTGTCTTCTGTGTTGCACATTTTTTCCTGAAATGTGCTTCTTCCCATGAGCTAATCATCAGCTTCCCCATATGGCTCCTATGAGTTGTTAATTCTCAAGTCATTTACAGTTAACTTTCAGATTTGAAGTTCTTATAAATACAAGACTGGAAGGCATCTTCAAGGTCATCAGATCTAGATTTATGGCTCTACCTCCTGGAATCAGAAAAATAGTGTTTTTCAGCCCTTCTTATTGAAGAAAAAGGTATGGGAAATTTCTAGTGCTTGAGGATGGAGAGCAGTTTCTTAAAGCTGGTGGAAAGAGGCAAATGAAAAGCCTGAATTAGTAGTTATTTTTCAATATGTATTTTTAAGTACTTTGGGTTGGCAACACTACTGTCTTCAACCAGTTCTATCACTGCATGGTGCTTAAAGTGCCAGAGATCAGATTTTCTACTGATTGCAGAGGCTTTGGATCCATTTCTACACAATTGTGACCTTTAACCTTATCCATCCATTGTTTTTGCAGGAAAACAATCTATTTTCATTCCATATTAAAAAATGCAGGCACATTTAACAAAGTAATGCTCTATGGTATCCTAACAATAACTCATAAGAAATCCTACTAATAAATTTTTAACATGTCATTAGAACAGTAGTATATTCATTTAAAAATATGCTTACCTCTCGTTGAAAGGAACAAGGGGTTATTCAAATAATTCGATGCAAGGCGTTTCCGCTACAAGGGAAAAGAAACCAACCCCATGTCACTGCAAAGTGCTCTGGTTGTCTCTTACATTTCAAATTATCAATCTCCATGGGCTTACCTCATACCTAACCAGCTCTCCAAAAGCTACTTAGACTGACCACTTACACAGCCAGACAAACAGTTGAATGATTTACCTTTCTAACAAGTTTTTCATAGGGCAGTTTATTGTGCATTCGATTTTATTAAGAAGAGAGAAATACAAATTGTAAATGTTATTGATGGGGTTGCAGGATACGTTGCATGGGCTGGTAAGAGCAAGGCTACAGTAAAATGAACTCCAAGCCCAACAATGCCCATAAAGGACAATTGCTGCTGTGAGATGACATCTTTATTTGTATATACAAAAATGGTGATGGATTCCTCACCTGCAGTAAAAACACTGCTATCTTTGTGACATCTGCCTACAGTTCAGAGGAACATACTACATTTGCAAGCAATGAGTGAGGGCCTTAGCAAAATATTTCCCTTTCAGAAGTGAATGTGCAGGACCTTGAGGAGCTGGCTGTGATTTCAAGCTGCTGAGATCACCAGACTTAAAAACAGAGAGCACTGCAAACCTGTCTGAGATATTTAACTAATCTAACAAAGCCCATGGCCAGCCTTGTCCAATGGCACAACCTGTGGTCAATATCAAACCAGGCTTCCCCAAATTCTTCCTCTGAGCCATCCAATACTTGTACAGCAGGACTGGGAACGGCACCATTTTCCTCCATTAGATGTTGGATTCTGCTTGGAAGAAAATTAGAGGGGTGCCATGGTTTGAGAAGTGATTTTTCCCTGTAAGGAACTTCACAGCTTCCTTCAGGCCTGAGAAAACCAATCAGTTGGCTAGTTTTAATATGGACACTCTGTTTAGCCACTTAAGAAGCTGAATATGCCTCTGTGATTCACATGTAAGAAAGGAGAAGCCCAGGAAACTGTTTCTTGCTTCTGGTTTCTGAACAGGTAACAGGGGGCCCACGCAGCCTGGCCAGGCTGGGCTAGGCCTGCTTGGCCAGGCCAGGCCTGCTCCATTGGGGGCCGAGCCTAAGTTCCGCCTGCAGCCGCTGGGCAGGGGGAAGAGAAGCTATCAGCCCACGGTGTGCTGCCATTGAGTCCTGGCCTGGCTGCTGGGATCCTGCCCCAGCTGAGCCCTGGCCTGGCTGCTGGGATCC
>VZTR01002726.1:150079-194990 GCA_013400775.1 Chaetops frenatus
CAGTACCCCATGAGACAGAGATGAGCCCTCGAAAGCAGTTGCAGGAAGAGCTGTGTGTCGAGGGAAGGGACTTTCACAGTACCAACAGATTTCCTTTCCAAGCAGCTGATTTGCTGTGATAGTGAAGCCATGAGAGAACTGTGTTCTTGTGAAAAAGTCTCCGTGGCATGGCAGGAGAGACTCCTCTCCCTAACTGAACTGAAGAAAGACTATTTTAGAGGTGGTAAAGTGCCTGAAAGTCCCAGGTTTTGTCTCTTTTTGTTGTCAGTGGGAAGGAAAGGATGAGGTGTGGGGATGAGAAGTGTTCTGAAGGTTTATTCTGATTCTTATTATTTATCTTTTAGTTATGCTAATAAAGCTTTCTTTATACCTTCCAAAGTTTTGGGCCTGCTTTGCTTTTCTCCTAATCCTTACCTCACAGCAGAAAATAAGTAAATAATTTTAGTGGGTGCACTGGTGTTCAGCCAGAGCACACAACCCACTACATTAAATTGGTACAGTTTTGCTAATAAATGGTGTATTTTGTGGTGAACAAACTATTGTCTTATAGATAGGTGCCTGCCAGTTTGTTAATGAATTTTGAATAGATGTTTCTTTCTTCAAAAAATAACCAGCCTGAAACGTAACCCTTTCCTATAAAAAAAGGGTAGGAAAACAAAATGGTATCTCGTTTTTTTAAGAACAAAGCTTTGAAAAGAAAAAGCATACCATTCAAGTGAAGATGTAAGGCCACGATATTTTTACAATCAAAGTTAGTATTACCACTACAAATGCTGAGCTTCTGGCATTTTGAGGGGTGTGGGCAAATAAAACATCTAATTTATATGCAATTTCAATTTAAACAATCATGAATTAAAGATCATTCAGTAGACTAAATTAAACTGCACCAAAATGCCTGAAATGCCAGAAATACCTCAACTCACTGATTAGCAAATCAGTCTGAGCAGCTAATTGATCAGAGAAAAAACATCTGCCTCCATTTTACTTGAACGACATTGCCCATGGTCAGTTCTTAATGATGGCTCCTAATGAGGACACAGCTGGTCAGCCACAGGAATCTTTCACAGACATTCCTTTCTCCACACGATCCTTCATTTCAGCATATGCTTTTGAGAATAGATATGATGAGAAGTATGAACTAGGTGTGCAGCAGGCCTAGGCCATCTTCTCTTCCACCTCTGCTCAAAGGCAATAGAGTTTGTCACAAACACCAATCTGGCTACAGCCACAAAACTCTGATGCAAGTATTTTAATAATCAGGACAAAAACGTCTAAGGCACTACAGATTAAATGCTAGCAAGGCTAAAGTTCCTACTGTGTTAAATACTGCATGTATGGACATCAGTATTTGCACTGAAGAAAACAGGTGAGGAATTCTGAAGGACTCAAGTGCCCAGAGCTGCTCTGGAGTATAAAAATCTACAATGCTTTCAAAGAAAGAACAATCAAGCTACTCAGCTGTTTGACTGCAGCGGTGGGTTTCTTCTTAGCCTCATCTGTTTGCTATCTGCCAACAAAGACAGAAATCTGAAATACTGGCATACCAAAAACTCTGCATCACTTATGCCTAAATAAAGAACAATCACTTTCTTTAGTCTTAGAGAACTCAGAATACAGAGAGGTCTTGCTTAAATGGAGAGCTGGCTGCAATTGAGTTTAATTTCAGTAGAAAGTTCAGACAGTAAACCCAAACTGTGCTGAAATTTTAAAGGTGAAATTTTAATTAGCTGAATAAATGCAGATATGTTAGTTTAGAAACAAAGAAAAAAATTCAGAAAAAGTTAAGCCTATTTATATGGTGCTTTTACACCAAGTTTGCAATCCAATATTACACAGGACCAAAATCTACTATAAATGCAACAGTGTAAGTGTAACAGACAACAGAGATTATCCAGAGCATCTTATTTTTAATAATGCATAATTATATTTATTATGCAGACTCATATACCCCCTACAAAGCATACTGATTCTTAAACCAACACACGCCTTTTATGAATGTCACTAATAAAAAAAGCAAAGATCTCCATTTATTATTTGGCACATGAGAAAAGAGAAATAGCAATGCACGTTTGAACATAATGCAGCACTTCTGTTCTCCAGTTATGATCTAAAGGGACTGCCTTTTTAGATAAAGGAGTAATTAGCTCCCAGATTAATTTAGTCGTTTTGGCCTTTATTAAAACTAAGATGAATTCTAGTTTGGAGCAAGTGATGTTGTGGGGTGAAAACCTGTTGCTTAGCCACTGAGATGAGATATTTTCTTTCTTTTCTAAATTAGTATCTCTTCACAAGTATCTGTGGTTCTGCATTCACATATATTTTTGTAGAAAGAAACACTTAGACTTCTTATTGATATGAAATGGAACTGTGGTAAAAATGTGAATGATAAAGTACCTCTGTTTCCAAGAGTCCACTGTAGGCTGGATTTGCTGTGCTTCTTCTCTTTCTTTCTTGACGCTTGCTCTGGATTTCTGTAACCATGGAAAGGAACATGAACTGTGTATTTCCCATTCATCAGGGAAAAATGTAGATATAACTTGTTAAGCAAGATGATCTTACCCTCAGCCCCTTGAGCTTTGTGTTCCGTTTCAGTTTCTAAAGTATAATTGGGTTGCATCAGCATTGATATTTGCTGCAGTTCAAGGTTTGACATTAATAAGCTTTTCCTTGTGAGATTCAGGACACAGGCATTTTTTATTTTTTCCTTCCTTCAAGGTAGGCTTCTGCTGCCCTACAAGAATTTTGTTATGATCCCTTCAGACACATATTCAGCAAGCATCATCAGAGAGTCTTCAAAGTACTCTCGATGTCTGCTATTAACAAAAGGGAAGCATTTAAAGCAATTAAGCCTTTAGTTCATATCATATGAAAGCACAGAGAACCTTCTAAATTCCATTTACATTACTTTTCCTCCATGGAGGCTAGAAAAAGCATAGTTGAAATGGCACAGCTAGATCTAGTTCTAACCAGGATGTGATGATTTATCCACCCAGAAGCATACAACTTCACAATCCTGAGCTTGCAAATGTCATTATGAGTCATATGTGTGTATATGTATCACTGCAAACACCAGCAGACAGATGGGCTCTTTGGACTGCAGCCCATTTCTCCCTTCCAGTAAACTTCTACAACTCCCTTCCACTAAATGGTGACACCTACTGAAGATGGCACATGTTGAGGACTGTGTTTAGCAACCACTAGCCATGTGCACAACTCTGTAAACACAGAGAGAGAGGGAGCAGATTACTTGGCCACAGAAATATGTAGCTCTAATGCTAACTTTGGTCTGAGCTAGGATTCCATTTCCATCATATGGACTTTCTTTTTCCAGCTCTTGACATCAGTTCAGAATACTGAGATTATTACAAGCATGTCTTTTAGAGCCTATTATTTTGATTATGAACCCCAGACACACTTTAGCAAGGAGAGCCACAGCATCCATCCCATGACATGAAGTGTGTGCTCTATTCCAATATTTTTCCTATGTGACTTTTGTAAGGTAAAGTTTAGACTCTATACAAGATCCCTCGGGTACCTCAGCACAGTCTAAATGTCCCCATGGTGGTGACACCTCCATTCTGTCTTGCTCCATCTCAGGAGAGGAACTGGCAGGAGCATGTTCTTCAGCCCAGAGGCCCCAGAGCACACCCAACCGAAACTCAGGACACCATCTGATTATGCAGGAGGTTTGGTGTCTTTCCTCAATGTCTGAGCTAAGGAGGTCTATCTATCTCAGAACATGCTCAGCACCAGAAAATGGCCTTCAGGGTATTAAACGAGATCTCCCACCTGTAATCCAACAGTAAGATACAGCTGAGCTTTTAGGGTGTTTATGATACTTGGGAACTGGATCCCCAGCACTTAGTTCTGGTTTCCAGGCTCTTTGAAGGCATCTAAAGAGAATCATGCCTCAACAGCAGCAGCAGAGTGAGTGTTACACACAGATCCAGTAGCCTGTCAAAGCCACAGAAGAGAGATGTTGTTCTTGATGTCTGTGTCAGTTATTAGAAGGGAAATGCTCTCAAGGCCCAAAGGTAACAGATATGTCACAACTGAGGAACCTTGGTGCAGTGATAAAACAGAGAAAGTGGCCCTTGGCTGACTCTTTCCTTAGGTCTCAGCAGTGTGAGCTGGAGCTGTGGCTCTTGAAGCCAGGCTCAGGACCCTGGTCAGTGAATTCAGGGCTTGCAGCATCTCAGCACTGCCATGGCAGTGCAGAGAAAAAACTGGAGTTAGGGCAGGCTTGATCTTCCAGATGTGGTCACAGGGATACAAGTTTGTGACTTTCAATGGCCCAGAAAAAGAAACAAAGAATTCAATGCAGCAGAGTTTTCTTTGTATGTAACTGGGCCAAGCATCTCATAAAGGACAGTGATGGATCTGTTGCTCTCTGCCCTTCTTGGTCCCAAGTTAAAGAGAAAATTTCTTTGGCACATGCTTTCATCAAGGCAACAGAATATATCTGGTGGGGTCTGAATCACACATATGGCAGATACCTGGAATGCAGCTTTGGAAGAGGCATTGCTATGGTACAGAGATAAGAGCTGGCTGGGAGGAAAAGTAATAGCAGTGGGAATAGATGGAAATGAAGAGAGAGAGAGAGTAATAAATTGAAACAGCTCGAGATGTACACCATCCTACGCAGCCATCAGGGGGGAGAGCACTTTCTTTATGGAAACAAAAATACCATGCATCCATGTACATCTAAAGTGGTTCTGTCAATAATTACACCTAGACAGAGCAAAAGCATACACTGGTGTGCTATCTTTTGTTACTTGTTACTGCTGCTAAATAAGTATCGTGTACATTTCAGAACAGGATGCAATAAAGTTAAATTAAATTTGTTTCAATTGATGAAATCATAAATATTTCAGTAATCTAGATGGACCAAGATATGCTTTTTAGAACTACATGAATTAAAGGCCCTTCTTTTAAAGTTTTGCTTTCTACCTTTTTTTTTTACACAATTGTAATGCTAAAAGGTGTTCTATTAGCCTAGAGAAAGAGATTCAATATGTTACAACCATACACTGCATCACAGAATTGAGCCATCTTATTCCTTAGCTTATCAAGTAAAAAAATAGAATCCAAACAGGAAAAATTAAACTGCAATACATTTGACAAAGATGAATGAATTTGAAGATAGCTTTATATTGGAGGCCAAACTCCAATGAGCTGCTGCCTTCACCAATAAACACTCTGCATGGTCATTCTATGAAGCCTGTGATGGCAATTTATCTTCAGGGAAAGCTGTACCTTGCAGACTGCCAGTCAGTGGAAGCAGCTGTGTTCATTTACTGCTAAAGATGCCTTACACTCAGGCTCTGCAGAACAGAGCTCTTTTCCCAGGCAGGGAATGCTTCTGTGGAGGTTAGGTGGGTGAGAAGGCTTCTAGGCGGATAGAGAAACCCATATAGAAGTGGATCACAGTCCTTCACCAGAAAATTAGTGAATAAAATTAAGAACAGTAACACTGGGAATTAAAGATACCAAGTGAATAAGTTTTTAATGATCCAATCTTGATAGAGTTAAATTCCAAAAATGTGAAATTGAGAGATAATTAGAAGTATTAAAATAAACTGAACTGTGTAATGACCACTGCTTCCTGATAAATAGCAATGACTGATAACTGTAAACATGACAGTACAGTAATAACCTTTAGCATGTGGAAGCTATAAGGCCATTTCTGACAGTTATAATCACCAATTGAGATGAAGAAATACCCTTTCCATAGTAAATAGCTCTTGGCTGCAACCATTTATTTAATGCTAGTAGGAATAGAAAAAGTGGATTTGTCTTCAAGAATTGATTCTGCACGGTGAGTGTTGTAGCAGTTTGGTTTAAAATGTGCATCTCCACACTTGGGGCAGAACAGAGTAGAGCACTGCTTGGCATTTTTGAGCATAAGCAATAAATCCACACAAACAATTTATTAGTTCCAATAAAATCAAAGGGTATAGAATTATTCAAAATTACGTCCTCTCTGTTATAAGCATAATTTGTACTTCTGCATAACTTCAAATGTTGCCCTGTTTCCTTAGACAAAGAAAACAAGAACTAGTCATCATTTGCACTTTTTGGATTATAAATCTTCTCCCCAAATTATTGTAGCTTTTTGATTTCCATTTCAATCCATTACCATTAAGAGATTAAAAATTACGAAGGCTTAAAACTCCTTTAAACTGCTTTCAAATTCTCAGTCACTGTGACATTAAGTGGTTTTTTAAAATGCAGATTTAAAGAGGAAAAACACTGAAAAATGGCAACAAGACCCACAGGAAACCTGCTGCATATACTGAGGAGACATTACAAATCAGATGTATTTTCTCACTAATTCACAACTTGTCTTAAAACCAAGTACTGGAAATCTTAGTAAAAAGAAATCAAGCTGAAAATGGTAGACACCTTGAGACAGCAAGGTAGCTAAGCATGCTCCTAAGTCTAAAGCACATAAAACTTAAACTCAGTGCACTGGAAATTCCTACGTATTTTCCTAACTATGGTCCATGGGATGGGTGGTAAATACCAGTTGCCATTAACACTTTTTGTGATCAAGAATCACTGTCAGCTGACACAGATATCAGCTTTCTCCCCTTTTACTGGTGGAATCACACCAGCTTTTCATAGCTGAGCTTGTAACTAAAACCATCAGGGTGCAGATCTTTTCTTAAAAATATGTACATCATCTCTGTCCATGAGAACTATTCTGCCAACCCAACTTGTCTCACACCACTGGAAAATTTGTAAAACAAACTCTTTCTTTCCCTCTCATCTGTGATTTCAGAACAACAAAGCTGAGGCAAAGAAAGATACAAATCTGCTAACTTTTGCAAGCTATTTTTGGAAAGTTGGAGAAGGAAAATGAAAACTATGTGATATTGCATTTAGCTTATGTGCAATATTTGTTTGAAGTCACATTCAGGAGCCTGGGAAGACATGCCAGAGGCTCTCATGCAAAACAGGATAAGATGGGAAGTTTGTAAAGTTTTTGGCTAAGTGGGGAAAATGGAGAGAAGGAATTCTTTGTGAGAAGTACTCTTAAGAAAAGAAAATCTTATTAAACAAATGCCAGATTTTCACCACTCTTTTACACATTATTCTGTGGAACTCTAGAGATGACAGACGATCAACTCAAAAACTGAAAGTCCATCTCACATGGGAGAGAGCAGAGGGCACTTGCTGCATATCTGGGCAAACATCTTTCAACCTCACAGATCCATCAACCAGACCAGTGGTGGTCAGAGCCTTTGCAGGATTTTTGTTTCACTGACCATGGTGATGGAGTGAGTCCAAATACCAGCCTGTACCAAGCATGCTGGTGCTGGCTGCAGGGCCAGTCCTCATGCCCCTTGAGCTGTGCCATGGGGTGGGAGGCAGAGCTAAGTAAGGTCACCCACTATTGTGAGACTGAAAGGCACAATTGTGCAAAGGTAACATTACCTCTGATATCTTCGTTTTCATTTTTTCAGTTTTTATTGCCCTTCATAGGATGGGAGAAGGAAAAACCCAGAGGGAATCTCATTAATGTATATAAATATCTGCAGGCAGGGGTCAGAGCATGGACTGGGCTGTGCTCCATGGTGCCCAGCAACAGGACAAGAGGCAATGTGCAGAAACTGATGCCCAGGAAGTTCTTCCTGAACATGAGGAAGAACTTCCTTACCAGAAGGGTAACAGAACACTGAACAGATTACCCAGAGAGGCTGTGGAATCTCCTTCTCTGGAGAGATTCAAAAGCCATCTGAACACAATCCTCAGTAAAGTGCTCTGGCAGAGAAGCCAACAGAAAAGATTTCACACAAAAACTGAACTGTAAATCAACATAGGCCATCTTACCTTCCAAATGTTCTGTTGTAACCAGTCCTAGGGCTACCATGAAGGCAATTTTCTAAGGAAAAAATAAATGCGTTAGATTTTCTACTATAATAATCATGGTAAGAAAAGAAATAAAATCAGCATTGACAGAATAAACCCAGTAAAAGTCTTTTAGAAATGTATTGTATTTGATTACATAGTAATATAAAGAACTTTAACTGAAGATTTGCTTGAGATGTGACTGGTTCTCCTTGTATGACTATATAAACTCTAGCATTTCAAAGATGTCTGAAGTCAATGTTAAATGACTACTGATCTTACACAGCACATGACCAATATTCAGTCAATTTATTCAGTTCAATTTCACATGGCTAGCTGGATTGTTACTCCATTCTTTAGTGAAGCAATTTTGTATTATTTTTATGATCTGGACATGGCACTGCTTTCATTGGATATGAGCAAGCTGTATGAAGTGAAACAAGTATGAACTGTACAACACTAAACAAGACATCAGAAGCATATTGAAAGTCCCCTCCCATCAAATAAAAAAATTTTTTTCTTCCCAAGATATAAAAATAACATCGTGTGTATGGATTGTGAAGACATGTACTGATGCAACATTTTTCCTCAATGGAGAGTGAACAAACATCTCCCACTGACACTGATGAACTCATTTTGCAGCGAGGAATCTGATCTAAAATATTACCCACAACACTTCTAAACTATATATGCACAAAACATATATTCATACTAAAAAAACTTTAGAACATGCTGACGCAGTGATAGGACAATTATTAGAGCAGATTCAAAATTTTCTGTCCATGATTTCTCACTGGAAAATTTTTCCTTGCAGAAAGGTTTTGCTGAAGGTTTTTTTCTCTGTTTGTTCAGATACACTCAGTAACTGCATGTGGGATTCCTGGCTACTGGTAAACCTGGTTATTTCTGGTTAGCTTGTTTCAAATTGTCAGCATAATCTGTTAAATCTCAGTCTCCCCCAACTAAGTTTTACACAGAGCCACATTGGAGTTCCTGCCTCAGTTTTGTGCTTTGAAGATAAATAAAAGTGGGAAGTATATTGGGTGCCTATATTCTTTTTAAAAATACCATGTTGTTTTTGCTTTAAATTTAATCATCTGCTTAAAAGCCATGAGTGCTTATAGAAATACACAGTATGTCTTTTCATGAAGCAAAACAAAGATTTTCACAAAAGCATTCCATTTCGTAATTACATGTTCTATTTATGTCATTACATGTATTTATACTAATTATGATGTTAGTTCTAATTACACTAATTGCATAAATACATGATAATCAACTAAAGTTTACTTTCAAAGAACTAAAGAAATTAACTCTAGACCTACCTATTTATGGCTGTGCAACAAATCTATGAAAATAAAAGAACTCTCATACTTTAGGGCACAGCATCAGCACCCTACCCAGAAAATTAGGATTTTTGAGACCTCCAGTAAACAGAGTAGGAACAGTGCAGTTAGAAAAAGGTTTTCAAGATATTCTAGTTAGCATGTAATGAAAATCTTACAGTTTTGAATCCCATACCAAAAGTGCGCCCAATCCAATTGCCTCCACCTGCATCTCTCTGGAAGACTTTTATTCAATATTTTTTCCATGGGGATAAGCTACAGGCAAAGAAAAATTGATGTTCTTTCTTAGCATTCTGTTTCTAAGCAGGGCCTACTGCCCATAAGGTGCTACAAAATAATAAAGTTTTTGGAAATACCTGCCTAAACAAAACAGGACTCTACAGTCCCATCATTCAGTGGTAATGAAGATTCATATAAGGGTCTGATTTTAAACTTGGGAGGTTTCCCAAGTGTAGTTTTGCAGAGTTTTTACATAGAGTTGTGATAATTTGGGCTAAAATATTTATCCTTAACATTTTTAACAATATGAACCTCTTAAAATGGTAAAACAAATGACCACCCACATGCCTCAAGTAACATAAATTTCTATTGTAATAATCCTCTTAAACCTACAGCTCCAAGGATGCTTCTGTGCTACACATGTATTAGACTAGTGAGGTTAAGGTTTCACAGGAGCTGAGCATTTCCACAAAAGAAGTAGATTCAGTTTGTGTAACTTCTCGAAGTGCCCTAAAATCGCACCCAATCTAATGTGAGTATATCCAGTCAAAACCCAAAATGTCTATTAGGGAGACCCCATTTCTACAAGGACTTGCAGTTTATATTTCTAGTTTAAGTCAAAAGTATAATTAACATAAAAGATTTAGTATTATTACCTGCTTTCCACTCTCTTACTCAATGTAAAGGATTTTAAAGTATTTCAGACTAGAATCTGTGTACATGTGGGAAGACATGTACACAGCAAATGCAGAAAACTATTAATACAATCTAAAAGTTGCAAGAGTCATTACAAAAAAGATGTTAAAAGCTCAGCTTACAAAAGAAATGTTAATTCCACCCCATATGCAGCCTCTAAATCTGATGCTGTATGTTTGATAACATAAAAGAAAATACCTTAAGCTTGTATACCTTTCACAAGAAATCCAGCTACAGCCACGGGGTGCCTAGATTATTATGAGACCACTAATTATTATGAGACCTCCAAGTCTTACATTTTGTGCCAGTGGAAGGTTTGAATTGTGCAAACCAAATTTGTCAGGGCACTCACTGGCAGGGAAATCACCCCAACTGCAGAGATTGAGAGGAGAGATGAACAGCTGGCAGAACCTTAAGCACAAATAAAGTAATTGCCTATGCACACAAAAGAATGTTTAGATTTGGCCCCCATAACTTAACCATATTGGAGCTCATTAATTAAAAATAATTTTAAAAATCACCTCTGGATTTTCCTCCTTTTTCTTTTTGGTAGCAGGCAGTCCCTGAGCTGACTCTTCAGGAGGTTTCTTTGTCTCCACTTTACTTTCTGTCTGGGTTTGGACTTGAGGTTGAATAATGATAACCTAAAAGACAATGTACAAATAAGAGAATTCATTATATGAAACTGGATTTTTCTGTCTGAAATCTTTGAGTCCTCTTTGAAGAGTTATTTGATACCCTACAAATAAGAAATATAAGTCACAAGTCAAAAGCACAAAACAACAGGATACCTAGGTTAGGGTCCTAAATCTGTACTTAAGTTTCTAAAAATTAATTTTTATTGGTGCATTATAAACCTGCTGCAGCCTAAGTCACTTGATCAGTGCCTCTGAAAATTAGGACACTTTCTATTTAGAGGATTTGTGAAGGTGGCTGAGAAGCCATGCTTTAGCACTTCTGGTGTTAGTGATTTTAAGGCCCTTCCATTGATTTTACTTTGTGTACAAGTAGAAGAGATGGGATTACTACACATTCAAACCCAGTTTGATCTCAGTCATACCAGTGTTATTTCAGAGTAAGTACATGGGGATGGAAAAGAAGGTACTCCTCATGTAACTGAGATCAGTCCTCAGCCTTTACAAGCAGTGGATGTCCAGTTTTTCATAAGCTAAATAAACTATATGTATTTAAAATTAAAATCAAGTCTTGTTTAGACCTTAGGAATTAGGACACAGATCTCATTCACACATTTATGGTAGTATATCCAGCTGCTCATATTTGAATTACCACATGAAGATTTACATGATGTAGGTCACATTCTCTAAAATCTCTTTTAATTTAATAGCTCTAAAAGCTATTAAATTAAAAGGAATTAATTTCTGCCCCCAGAACTACATGTATGACTTCATACCTATAACCAAAAGGACTCTGGAAGCTTCAAAAGAACTTCCCAAGGACTATCACCTTCTAGATAAAGATTTTTAGATTTAAACACTAGGCCTTTTCCATCTACTTCATTGCTAATTTCCAATCAATGTCATTTAAGTGTTAGATATATTATCTCAAGTCAGTCACTCTAGAAAATTCACGAGCATAAAAAAGGGATGGTTTTCTGAGCCAGCAGCCATTTGAAGCAAGAGAAAAATAATTCATGTCAAAAAAATGGGGAAGAGATGTCTGCTTTTGTTTATCTCAAAAGCCATCCTACATCCTATAAGTTTTTTAGCTCTGTATGAGAACCTGTGCTGTTAACAAGACCAAAAGTAGCAGAATCCCAGTAGTAAATTACAGCAGACGCTGGGTACACTGGCAGCTTGTATGGAATCTGTCTCTGGTATAAGAGTGGTGAAGTTCTTGCATTCCAATGCTGGAAAGCAGTACAAAAATGAAACAAGTAATTCACCACTTGAATTTTTGCTTTCTACTGATTCTTCTCCTGGTCAGTTCTGAAACTGAGCTCTCATTTCATTTGGTCTTCCCCTGGAAGAGCAGAAGGGACTCCCTGATTATTTTATGTACTCCCTGGGGTCAGTCAACAGATCTAGTGTCACTGTATCATTGAAGAGGGAGTCCATAGGAAATTTGAGCCTGTACAGAATTCCGGGATTTTATTAGTGAGGACTGGCTTAAGGAAAGAGAAGTTAATATGGTCCTGTTAATGTCAGTCTACATAATGATGTGTTTTGTTCCCAGTAGAAAACAGGCTTGTACTCAGATAAAAGTCTACTAGCCTCTATGTTTCCCTGTAAGAATGTTCCCATTGCTTTCTGATTATTTCCTTTGAGAAGAACCACCGACACCACCGCACAGGCTGTGCACTTCCAGGGCAATCCTCTGCTCACACCTGCAGCACAGCGGCTGCGTTTGCTGCCGAAGGAGCTCACCTTGCTGTCGGCACTGATGAGAAGTGGTTGCACTTTGATGCTGTCGTTGACCACAGAGACCGTGGCGCTGGTGCTGATGGGAGCTGCATTGCTGGGGGAGGTGGAAATGATGGCATAGGCCACACCAGCACCACTCAGAGGGGATGAGAGAGCTGCAGGCTCGCTGACACTTTGTGACTGGCTGCTGAGGGTCTGTACATGGCTGACGGTGTTGTTGGCAGTTGGGAGGGCAGGGCTGGGGTTTTTGATGCTCACTATGGTTGCCTTCTGGAAAGTGGGAGGCTGCTTGGAAGGTTGGTCTCTGCACGGGGAGATTGGGAGGCTGTCTGGGATCAGGGTCTTTGGCCTAACCTACAAACAGAGAATCAGGCATTATTAGGCACAGGAACAAACTCTGCACACATGCCTTCTCCAGTAGAATCTCTAATCACATTAACCATGGACAAAGGGCATCTGGAAAAACAGTGTAGCAACTGCAACTAGCCAACCATTAATTTACTTGTAGATTTATTCCCAGCACTTCTCAATTGGGTCATTTTGAAGTTCTTAACTCACTGCAGCACTAAACAATAAATGGGGAGAAAATCAAATCCTTATTTTGATTAGCACGCATTCATACAAATGCTAGTCAAGTCACATCCAGTTCTCAGCAGGGATGTGTAAGCCAAAGCCTTTGCAAAGAATGGAAAACCCAGATATAAAAATTTCCTGTTCTGAAGGACACAACACTTTTGCTATGAATGAAGGAGCTGAATCATTAAGGGAGTTGTGGGAAAGCATTTACAGGGACAGTAAAGGATATGCTTTTATACTGGTGGATTGGTCAATGAACATCCTCACATGTTTAAGACAAGTCAAATGGAGAGGAGATCAGTCACACAATCACTTAGCTCACAAAAAATAAATAAAATAAGGAGAGGGATACAAGAAACCCACAACCACCAAACATCATATTTTGTTGTAGTAATTAAAGAGCTAATTTGCAGCGGTGGGTGGATGCAGGAGGAACTTCCATGAATGGAAGAGGACACACTGGCCAGCTTTGCAACAGCTGTGGCTGTACCCAGAGCCATGAATGATAGCTTCAATCAACTGTTTTCAGCTAATGTGATGTGTTTCCAGTGGTGTAATTAACGTCACCCTGTCAACATGGCTCTGCCTTAACAACATGTTAACTACAGTTCCAGGATTGAAAATAAATAATTTAAACTGCTTCACATGGAGTTAACTTCACTCCCAGCTTATTCATTAACACAGCCAGATAAAACAGTCAGTTGCCTCTGTGCTGTCACTTCTCACACCTTCCATACTGTGAAACAAAATGACAAGTTCTTACAGACAGACACGGGAAACAGCTGCCTGTGTCACCACGCTGGAGTCCACAGGAGCCTTTCAAATGGTGCTGACTTCAATCTTGAGCCTAAGTAAGCAATTTGATGAAAATACAGGCATTTACTAGTGTGCAGAAAGCCATCTCCCAAGGCTCATCATCCACTTTCGTGTCAAGAAGGAACCAAACTCTTTTGTCCCCACAGCAAATCCTAGTGCAGCAACAGACACGTTGTGGGCTCTTTGTGTCTCGGTAACTTGTCCCTCAAATGTCAATAGGAGCCCAACACCCACGAGCAGTGCACGCTGCTATCAGAGGCACAGTCCTGCTCGGGACAGTCACATTTCCAGCAGTCATGGCAGATGGAAAGGTGAAGAGGAGGTTTGCCCAAGATTTGTCCTGCAGGTTTGTGAAGAGCCAGGAAAGCCACTGTGTTCAGCTCACAACTTCGGGGTGACACTGGAGAGCCTGAGACCTGCTGTGAAGTGATGCCAAACTACACAGAACTCCAACGAGCCACAGTCAACAGACCCTGACAGTAACTGAGGGGTTCTTTGCTCATTTTCTTTATGCTATCACTTTGTGTAAGGATTATCTGGCTGGCTTAGTTAAGATACCAGACAAGTACCTTGGTCAAGTAGTTTAAGGGAGAACTCTGTAAGTAGCTTCATATCCATGATTAGTTAATAGTCTTATTTTCAAAAGTAGTGCACAAAGCATTGGTTTAAACCCATAAGTTCAGGAGTTTTTCTAGCCAAAAACTGCCATGTAGTCTACTAGGATCTGCTGTATCTGTCACTGTTAATTGAACTTCTATATTTAACCAAAAGCCTAATTAAAACTAAATGCCTATATATATTCCAGCTATATAATTATCTTTTCTACTGCATGATGTAATACTTCAATGAATCCTACACACATCCATAATACACATCCTGCAAGTTGTGGATGAACACATATTACTTCACTGTAAAATAAGCTCTTCCTGCACAGACAATTAAACAAACTTAATTTTCCAAAATACTAAATTCTTTATAATGTGCTGCATACTGGAATTACCTGATAGGACTTAACCAAACTGGTACAGTACAGAGCACATGCTGGGCACTTTCTGCCACCATGTGATACAGAGGAGGCATAGCTGTTCTCATGGGCTAAGCCTCTGCAAACTCTCTGCCAAGTTTACCTAACCTTGGGAGACCATATTTATTTGCAATTACAGAACAATAGAAAGGGTTGATTACAGAAACAAAAGTTTCAGGTGCTCCTGAATTAAAGTTAAAATAATTAAAAGTGAAAATAACATTTATTTCTAGGGCCTGCAAGGGTGAATCCAAAAAAGAAAGCAAGCTTAGTGCATTTGTGCTCCAACACCTATGAATGTTCCCCTCAGAATATAAACACTAAGAGTAAACATTTAATAAACAGCTACATGAAAGACCTTTGGCAGAGTGTCACCTAAAACCCCAAACTGCTACAGTTATTTGTGAAGTTAAATGGTGTGAGCTAGGAACAGAAAAAATAAAAAGGAAAAAGGTAGCATAAATTCCTTTCCCTCATGGCAAAACTGTAGCTTAAATTTGGGAGATGAAAGGAGGACAGTGGCACTAGCAAAAGCTTGGAAGCTGACAATCACTGAAGAAGAGGTAGAATAAAACTAGGGCAGGACAGGGAGTGGACTGCACACACACAGTATCAAAAAGTAATTTTCTACTGAAAGTAGCACAGGTTGGATGGCACCAGTCCCTGTCACAAAAGTTAAAGAAATAAAAGGCACCAAAGTTGAGCAAAAGAGAAGAAAAGAGAAAGAAAGAGAAACAGCATGTATGTTACCAAAAGAACACTTCAACTGTTGGCAAGTGCTGCAAGTAACAATTCTCCTGTAGCTCAACCCTTCTTTCCCCAAGTATCTTTCATTTAACTTTTGACAGCTGTCAAAACAGAATGTGATACTACCAGGGCTCAAAATGCAGAAGAGTGAGCTGCTTCTTGAATATAATGATTTCCTAAAACCCATGTTGTCCTTGAGTTCCCTCAGTACCCACAATAACAGAAACATTTCATTTCCTGTGGCAATGTTCAGACAGTACTTCTCAGATAGCTGCAGGTGAGCACATTTTCCAAGGAGATATTCTCAAACCTGAGCATTCACTAGGTGGGGGCTGTCTGCTTTTCAGACAGGGAAGTAAGAGAGGGCCCAGTCCTGTGAGATGTACTGAGTGCTCTTTCATTCAACAACCTCTAATTTAATATATTTTAAAGAGTTTCAGCTCAGGAAAGAATCAGCTCCTGTGATTAACATGACTTCTTGTATATCCCATATTTTTAAGCTCCATCCAGATATCCCTATATGAAGCTCAAAGGCTTCCATTTCACCAAAACCTCATTCAAGCTCTCAAGAGCACAAATTGCTGAATGCTGCAGAGATATGAATTGCTGAGTGGGGGAGGTGGAAGAGCCTGGTGTGTGTCACCACTGACAAAGGAAAATGTAATCATAGGCAATCTATTTCCTGAGGTACATCCCAACAGGTGAGCCACTCACCTCCTGTAGTAAAGAAAAATGAGGTAAGAAAGAAAACCTCTTATAAAAGAAGATCTCAAGATCCAACCCAAACAAGTATGGGGGAAAAGAAGGGAAGAAAGTCACACAGTTCCTCCAGTCTCTGCAGGCAATCCTATGTAGTCCTAAAGGACAGGATTCAATAAGAACAGTTACATCTGTGCAGATCTGCAGGTGTTATGACACCTGATAAGGACATTTCTGGTAAATATGTTCTCCTTCAGGCCTAGGAAAGAAGGGAAGTTAACAAGTGTACTTCAATTACAAGCCCAAAATGGATCACTGTGATCCTCCAGCTCGCAGGCTGGCCATATAACTTCTCCCAGAAACTGAAGACTGATTTTAAAAGAAAATACTAAAGACTTCTTAATGATGAGCTCCAGTAAATTGTTAAAATGTTTTTTTACGCTCATGACTGGCATTTTATTGCCAGGTGGAGTTTGCCTAACTTCAGCTTCCAGTCCCTGAATCTTGTTATAGCTTTGTCAGCAACACTGAAGAGCCCTCCCCTTCCACTGTATCAGATACCAGCTGGATCATGCTCAGCATCCATCAGCCCTCCATACTGGCAGGGCCGATCTGTATGAAAATAGGTTTTTCACCTCAACAAAACATCACATTGCCTTTGAGAGAAAGACCATTATTCACACTTTATTTTCACTTTACCCTTGTATTCAGAGCTTAAAAACAAAAACTCAAAATGGATTTGGCACAATTCATATGTCAGGGTGGCAAAATGCTGCGAGCAGCAGCCAGAGCTTTCATTCTTGAAAAGCTTTAGAGGATCACACAGAAAACATTAACAATGGCTGATAAAATGAGTGCAATATGAGTGCAATATCATATCCTCACCAGAATGAACAGATGCACACTGACTTCAGTAAAGCTGTGTCTGTTTATGTCAGCTGAGGACCGACTCCCTCTCTTTTATTTTTTAATCAGTAAAAATTATGAAAAAAAAAAAAATCTGCTTAACTTTACAGCAATGACACTCCCTAAAATCCAGGTTGCCCCACTCACTCCAATACAAGTACTTGCAGCTTGGTTCCTTTTTAGCTCCTTTCATCTTCAGCCTGGTCTAAGACCACTGTCAAAATAAACAGTTTATTTTCTTCCTTTCCCTTGATGGGCCTACACACAAAAGAAGTTACTCTTCATTGTAGAAAGCCCAGGCAAGATGACCCAGATCAGTGAATCCCACGTTCACAAACATAACCCTCTCTTTAGCATATCCCTGGAATATTAGCCTGTGAACCTATAGAAGGACAGTGTGAAATGCCAGGCAAAACCCAAGGAGCTGATCCAGCCCACATTTTCAGTCCTCTGGATGGATCAGACCAGGGAAGAAACCTCAATCTAATCGAAACCAACAGCAAAATTGAGCAGACTTCAGCAAGGCCAGAACTGCAACAAGCCCCTCGAAACAAACCCTGATCTCTCAGTTTACATACAACACAACCCAGGAGTCACTCAGCAGTATTTTCACATGTGTTTGAATTGCACACACTTGAGCAGGCATCTCCCAGGTCCTGTGTACCTGCCATGATTTGGTATTTTGATTGTTAGTCATGGACAGCTAACTTTAGTGTAAAGGCAACACACAGCTACTAGAACTCCTGGGCAGTTTTTAAGAAGGCAAAACAATTTCATTTACTTTTTCTTCTCCTTTAGCTTTGCTTGATACTACAGAAATGGAAGTTTTGCTGAGAGGGATGTTTGAGTGGGAATCTGCCAGCTCCGCTTTTTATGGATGTTGGCATAAGGCAGTCAGGTGGGAGTTTTTTATTAAAAATGTTACCAATGTTTTGAACACTGAGTTGGTTTTGCATGGCTTGATTTTTTGGTGAGGAGGGAAGAAGCCAGCCACAGAAGTGATTTTTCTGTGGGAAGCTGCTAGAAGCTTCCTCTGTGCCTGGCAAAACCAATTGCGGGCTGGCAGCACTGAATGGTGAGGACCACGCGACCAGCAGTGAGTGACTCCCTAATGTGGAGCCCAGACAGAATTAACCTTTCAGCACTGCAAAACCCTGTAGAGAACTTTTCAACTGATAGAACTTGAAAACAAATGAACCCATGGACACCAATTCTCTCCCAAGTCAGAGAAAAGGAAAAGGTGAAGACACATGAGGAGAACAACATGGTGGCACTAAGGTCAGTGAAAAGAGGGAGGGGAAGGAGCTGCTCTGGGTGTCGGAGCTGAGATTTCTTCTGCAAGCTGTGGTGAGGACTATAATACAACAAAACTGCTTCCCTGTAATTCATGAAGTGCATGGGAGGATGTAGAGAATCCACCCGCAGCCCGCGAGAAAAGGTGCTCATGCTGGAGCATGTAGATGCTGAAAAGCTGTAATCTAGTGTGGGAAACCTGAACAGAGAAAGAGAAGATAGAGAAAGAGGATCCTTGCTTCCTAACTAGAACAATTCATCCTTTAAAAATGACAGCCCATGAACTAAAATGCCAACTATAGCAGAGGAGAGTGAGTAAATGGTTTTTCCAGGGTGCCTGGCTTCCAGCCAGTGTCAAACCCGGACAAACACAAAACTGTGTTTTCACAGGAACTTGACTAACTTTTGCTAATGAATTGTATATTTTCTGCCTATATTTTCTGGTTTGGCACTGCCACTATTGAACTGATGAGTCATTAAGTGGCTCTTTTCCATTTGCAAGGGGGGAAAACTACCAGCAAATAAAAATCAGTATTATTCAGAAAAATAAGAAGTAGAGGTTGAAGTTGACAAGGATTTTTACCTTCTGCACAATGATTCTGTCCTTGAACATGCAGTTATCTGTGTGCCTCTGAAGAAAAGAATTAGTCCTTATTGTTTAGTATTACAATAGGAATAATAAAAGAAAGACTGTGAGGATACACTCCAGTCAAAAACTTACTATCATTTCCACTCTTTTCTGCATTACAGGTTAGCTTGCTTCTCTCACAGATACTCATCTATGATTAACTTCCTTCAATTTAGAGTGTCCATGAAGTCTTTAGGCACAAATGAGAAAAGACCTGTCTGCTTTCCTCCTGTCCATATATTTCCATAGGCAAGCTCTGAACTAATCCGCATAGCTGGCATTCACTGGACTCAAAATCTGGTGTCACATTCAAGACCATCACTGCTTTGTACTGTCCATCACTTTGAGAGCTTTTCCTGCTTCTGGGCAACAATAACATCACATTATGATGATTCTACCAGTCTCAACTCATTTACTAGCCAAAATCAAAAAAGACAAAACTAATAATAAAATAAGGACAAAAATAATTTCTGTCTGCTGACAGCCTAAGCAAGATGGAAGCACACAAAATGCTGAGACACCAGGAGATGAAAATGAAGAGTCAGACAGCAGCATAGTTAGTTCCTCCAAGCCTTTACTGAAGTCATGCAAACAAAGAAAGCCTTCCTGCCCACCTGTTATTTGCCCAGAATTTTAATGCAAACTTGTACAACTGGCCCTGAGGCTCAGAGGCACAGCATAGTCCAGATCCAGGCCAGATGTGGATTGGAAGCCACGCCTTTCAGATGGATACAAATGGCATCAGTGGAAAGAGGGAAAATTTCTTACCCTCTCTTTTGCTGCTACTCTGCAAAGCAGCATTTGACATGGAATAACATGAGAGTTTTCAATTGGGAAAAAGGTACTATGCCAGGTGTAAAAATGGCTTGAATGTTTCCTGAGGTTTTCATGGATACTTTAGAATTCTGTGTGTAGCCTATCATGGAGAGCTGACTTCTGTGGAGGTTCTTTTCAAAGTTCTTACAACACTGATCAGATCTGAAGGTCTCAAACATCAGTAACAGGTTAGGGTTAGGGCTGCTTTTCCTTCCCCACCACTCTGGATCAAGTCTCTTGTTAAGAACTGAAAATTGACACCAATGGAAAGGCAGAGGAGATGGAGGTTGTTTGGAAAAGGTGCATTTGAGTGTAGCCCCCCTTGATCTACCCTTTCATCCATGACCTTACTGCAGAAGACTGGATTTCTTGCCACTGCCAAGCTCTGGCATGCTACCATCCACAAGGAATGCTCTTATGGCACCACCTTAGTCATACCTTCACCTGTCTTGGCTGCACAGCAGTGCAAAAATAGTGTAAAATACGTACCTTGAAGGTGCTACAGCAAGCCACTACCTCTCTCAGCAGCACAGGCAGCCTACCAAACTCATCCACTAGTGTGGAACTGAGGCTCCCAAAGACTTTTCAATAAAGTACTGAGTTTCCATCCCAATCTTCAAAGGTCTCCCTGTAAAGACTCTGCTCTAAGCAGCAGTGTCATGAGCAAAGCCATCTCAAACCTTGCCTTCAATCAGCACTAGAAAGATAGGTCAGGGAAATAGCATTGTAATCTGATTTAACTGTCATTCAAAATGTCATAGTCTCTCCATTAATTTGAATGAGAATTGGACTAGGCCCAAATCACTGACAACAAAACAGGAGGTTTATTTTAATAACTACATTTTCATTTAAAATCTTCCTGTTGAAGAACAGAAAATAACATTTCACGTGTACCTCCAGGTGGCTACAGTGCAACTTATGTTTGTCTGTAAACCAGTTCAAAATAGACAAAATATTTGCTCTGCAGCTGAAAATTGGAACTCTACCTGACCGAATACCACCCCTTCCTTAGAGCAGATGAGTGCCATAAAGAAGAGGAATATTTCAGTTTAAGTAGAGGACCTCTAGGATTTTCTTCTTAGAGGGCAGTGGAGAGTCTGCAGTTTCAAAGCATCTCACTCAGCTGGAAACCTCAAAGACCAAAGTAAGAAGAGAAAGACCATCTGGAATTAGCTTCTCAAACATCACAGCTCACTATTTGATGAAAGCAAAAATAACTTCATATTCTGGGGAAAGAGAAAAAAAAGAACAAATGTCCACCAAAGAAGCTTGTTTTGGCAAATAATCAATGCTTAAAAAATATTGTTTGTATTGTGCAAAGAACGTGTAAGTAATGTTTGTTTTCTCACCACTTAATTAGTGGTTCTAAGTGATGGGATTTTGCTGCCATTTGTGAATGTGCAAATTCTGAAACCTCATTCCTCAGATGGAAAAGCTCCCAGGGGGTCATATCATAAACCCATTCAAATGAACAAAACAAATGACAAGTATCTGTACAAATGTGGAAAATGATATGTGTTATTTTATGTAACTCTTGTTAAATGCCTCGGTTTATTTGTGTAGTATGTTTTTGCTTGACAGCACAGGGGTAAATCAAAAGAGGCTGTCAAGATGAGGAGCATGAAAGTGTCAAATATATCAAACTCCTTTAGACATAATGAAGACCCTCAAAATGGAGGAATACTCTCTTTCTGTCCAGCCAGCCTGGTAATTCTTATGCCTACCTGTAAATCTAAGGGGAATCTGAAATCCCAAGGAAATATTGAGACTGGCCAAAAGGAGAAATGCCAGGGAGCAGTTGGTGTGCTGCCAGGAATGCAGATACTGACTTGGATTGTTCCCAGTTATCTGCATGCACCTGAGACAGAAGTGCAATCTGTCCACCTTAGAGGAAAGCCACTCCCAGAGGATGATTCACATATAAGTAGGCTCCTAACATGGCAGGAATCCCAAAAGGGCTGCACCCAGGCCTTCCTCTCCTCCACAGACCTGCAGAGAAGCAGCATATGAAGCCCAAAAGACTAGGTGAGTGCAACTGCACTTGCACAAGCTACACCTGGACTCACCTGCTTGAGTAAACAGACACAGCTGCTGGAGCACAGAGGCTTTTGCTGCTCTGGTTTCATCACCACAGGGCTCTACACACTTCACTTTCACAACTAGACTAAACAGAGATGGGAATCAGAGAAGGTTCCATCCCTTCCAGAACAAGACTGAGCCACAGGTAACACCCCAGAGTCCAGACATGCACTGCTTTCATGCCCTGGGAAATACTCTGAATTCTTGGCAGAGGAGTGATGAATACGGTTCTGCTGTCCCAGTAATTTGCTGCTACATGGGCAAACAAATTAAAGGTTTCAGCAGATGCCAAACCTGGCTGGACTCAACTTGTTGGTATGCTTGGGAGACAGGAATTTGTGTCTCTGAAAGTCAGTCCTGGAATGGCAGGACTGTGCCAGTAACTCAGAGCAAGGTATGGGGCCTTGCCTGTCACCCACAGGGACAAAAGGAGGTTAGTGGCCAGCCTTGTCTGTGACCAAGTCTAAGGAAAAATAAAATGAGGACATGGACTGTGACAGGATTTAATTCTGCATGATTTCCAGCTCTTACTGGAAGATAATATACACCTCTTAATTTCCAAAATAATTTTTAATTAGGTGCTTGTTTTCATGAAACTACAAGGAAGAGGATGATGTTTTTTACCATAACACCTGCATGGTATCACATGGCCTTGCTTCCTGGAATTTTCATATTTCCATCTGAAGTTTCCAGTTTTCCTGGGCCAGAGATGACTATGCACTCACCCTGCAGCTCTTACAAAGGACAGCCTTCACAGTGACAGTGCTGCAGACTTACAGTGGGCTCCCAGGTCACCTGCACCCAGCTGTACCTGGGGAATGACAGCTTTACACCACTCTGCTCCATAGCTACATTAAATCTATTTTCAAGATATCTGACTATTTAATCAGAAGCCAAACTTTCCACTTGTAGAAGAAAACCTGGTATTTCTGAAGATATGGAGCACAAAGCTTTGATGGATGGAGGGAACTCCCCAGGAGGAAACTATATGGAAATTTTAAACTTCTCTGTGAGCTTGGAGGGGGAGAGGAACATGTGGACCACGAAGAAGCACAAAAGAGGACTGGCATGTAAATGGGACAGGCTGTTGCTGCAGAAGCTGGTCCATTGCAGGCCTGTGAAAAAGGCAGAAAAAACTCAGGGCATAAGACATACCCCTGATAACATGGTCTTACATACAGC
The DNA here is from genome assembly GCA_013400775.1 of Chaetops frenatus. Lineage (NCBI taxonomy): Eukaryota > Metazoa > Chordata > Aves > Passeriformes > Picathartidae > Chaetops > Chaetops frenatus. The sequence continues at coordinate 173,342 of VZTR01002726.1, forward strand.
TGCCTGCTTCATTTTTAGTTTTTCAGAAAAGAGATTGTTAGGTAGTTATTGCCCATTCTATCTCTATGAAATACTCAATAAATAGAAAAGTTAGTGAACTATGGCTCAGGGCAGCCAAGAAAGCACTAGTAGTTCATTAGTATTAAGTATGATTGTATAAACAGGTCTGAAATGGAAGCTGTACCAGGAAGGGAGTGAAACAAAATGGAATACAAACAAAAATATTTCCATAACCTAAACAGAAAGACAGAAAAGATGTGTTCTTTTCAAAAAGCTGAGGAAATCAGCTTCCTCCACTTTTTTCAATTCTTCAAAATTGAATCTAGCACTGAATGAAATTTTTTCTATTTAACAAAAGCATAGGGCATTGGTACTTCTCTAAGTGCAGCATTTGCATCACTATTGCTGAAACAGAACCTAAATGATAATTTAGGTCCTGTTACAGCTCTTTCAGCTGCTCTTGAACCTCATCTATTTTCAGGAGCAATCTGCTCATCTTTGACACCCCAAAATGGCAGAAATCAAAATGTTATTAAGTTGTAAGAACAACTAAAAAGCAAAGTCTTGAACCTGATAATAAAACTATAACCTCACTTCATGTTCCCAACTCTGCTTTCCACAAATGTAATTTAAAGAGAGAATTTAAGAACTTTGTATTGGAAATACTTCTTCCTCCAAGTAAATCTAGCCCACAGATCTTCTAGCAGATTCTGCAACTAAAAAAAATTAGAAAAAAAAAAAAGGAACAATAAGAATATACATCACCAACTTTAGCACTTTTCTGCTGTTCATATATGAGAAACAGAGCTCTAAGGGCCACAGTGGGAGAAATACATTTATACTTAATAACCACTAATGTGAAGAGCAAACCATAGAATTGCAGCAAAATACTTATTGAAAAATGACACCCAAAAATTTTGAGTAAGAGGGTTAAATAAATAAATAAAAAAATAAAAAGAGGGGGAATAAATTGCATAGTTATAGAAACAGTGATGGCTGTTCAGAAAATAAGACAGTTTGAAACATTTTAAAAACCAGTGAGTGCAACTCTTCTTTCACTCTTACCCAGAGAATTTTCCTTGGTCTGGCACCTGGGTTAGCTGGGCCAAAACTTTGTATTGGGATAGAAAAGGCAAATAAGCCAGTGAAACAGAACATGGGGTTAAATCTTTTACAGGAAGATTAACCTTTCTACCAGTTCTTTTAATTACAGAGTTTCAGATTTTCACTTCTGTGACTTGTTATTCATTTTTAAAGCATAAATTTACATTCCACCATATGTATTTTGTTCTTCCACAATGAATCTACATGACATTTTATAGATTTTCATTGTGCTATCAGTAGCTCCCAGAAGAATTTTTTTTCATGGACTGAAGAAAAACACAACTCTGCAAAATCAGTGTGCTGATGCACCCAGGCCTGGGCAGAGAATATGTACAAAATGACAAACCCCTCTTTGAAACTGTATTTTGTACCTGAGGTAGCACTGCTGGTCCTTGTCCTGCCAATCTCTGCAAGGAGCTGACCTGAGGAACCTTAATGGGCACTGCAGTGAGAGTTCCCAAAGTCTGTTGGAAGAAAAACATTTGAACACAGCTTAAAACAATTGCAAAGCTTTCCCAGACAGAATCTCTCTGAGCCAGCAGTTCCCTTCCAGCTCTTTTTCTCTTCCCAGCTGCCATGGCTGAAGGCTCTCTAGGCACCAGACTGTTTTCAAAAGACATCTGAAATGCACCACAGTGATGTGCATCAGTATGATGATGCATTTCATGGTAGCCAGGGTCACAGAGAGATACTTGTTGTGCCTCAGCAAATAGTAAATACTGAATTATTAGAATGGAAAGCTGCCTATAAATCTGCTACAGCACACTGCCACACAACATTCAGACGACACCTATTTGGTCCAACACATCATCTATAATTATCCATGTTTATTTTAATACTCACTCATTTCTTAGTTGTATACCAAATTTATTCAAAGCTTCTTTAAGATAGGATGGAATAAACGGATGGCTTATAAATTTATGATTGGGCCATATGTGTAAAGCAGACAGCTAACTTTTCCCATTCAACCCCTTTCATCCCTGATTTCAATTCATAGAATCATGGAATGGCTTGGATTGGAAGAGACCTTAGAGATCACCCAATTTCACCCCCCACAACGGGCAGGGACACTTTGCACCAGACCAGATTGCTCCAAGCCCCATCCAAGATGGCACTGAACACTTCCAGGGATGGGGGAAGCCCCAGCTTCTAACCAAAAGGTCACACTTTGGTTAACTGGCCAATATGCTAAAGGCAAGGTTTTGTAACTTTTATCTAGCACTTTCTTATTTCTGTTGGGACAACACAGCAATATAAGCAAGCAGATGATTGTCATTATAACAGCAAGAGACACTTAGTCACTGAACACAAAAACTTATCAGGCTGTTAGAAATAGCTAATATGCAGAAAAATATAGATTCAACTGAATTTCTCTAAATTTAACTCTGCTCTCAAGCAAGGTTTTGGATTACAGCCAGCAAGATAAAATACGCTATTATTACCCCAATCTGGTAATGAAATTTGTCAGTAGAAAAGAAACTATAACACAATCAGCTCAAGGAAAGTGAAACTGTGTCACATCCATGCTGATATATTCTCCTCAGACCTCACCCACAGAGTGGCAAAACAGTCTATTTCATTCTGTCTCCAGTGTTTGATAAGAAATAACAAGTGTATTCAGGCAGAATATTCTTAATAAACTTTTCCTACAGCGTTTATATTTTTACCTCTGCTACTCCTCTCAGAGACATTTGGGGGTGTGATGTTGCATATTCGGCAAAGATTAACATTTGAAGAAGATTTGCCTGAGTAAAAAAACAAGGAGAGCTGAACAGTTATAAACATGCAAGACAATTTTTCTTGAGTACTCGAGGATTACCAGTACCTTGGACTATCCATGGAAAAATATACTCCATTAAAATTCTGTCTCAAGCCAAGAGAAGAAGGAAAGGGGGCAGAGAGAGCAGATGATAGAACAAATAAGTTATACCTTCCTTTAGAAATGAAGGTTCTGGCAGCAGGGTGAGGAACAGAAGGTGGTATTTCTGCCACAGTTTCCTTGTAGGGTAACAGGTGGACTAAAAACAATGGGAAGGATCTGACTGAACAACTTTTTTGCCCTCTCTACCCTATCACAGCCTCACACATTGGCAAGAACACTCGATGAACTCCTGAAGTCTGGCGAGAAGGAGAAATTGAGCTGCCACCTGCTGCTATGGGCATTTATTAGACTTATCACAACTTCCTGCTTAATACTACCATGGACTGTAATCAATTCAGCCCAGATTCAGATTTTTTAGGGTAATACAGAAGTGAACTTTCCAACCCATGCTACAGAAAGGTCATCACAAGTAGGGTCTATATTTTCCTACTATCCCAAATGAGATTTCTGTCACCACACAGTGATGTCCAAGGTTTACTGGGAAATATCAGGGGCACCATGATTTCTCCTGGGCTGTACATGTGACTGATTGACCTCATCTCATCCATGCATGGAGAGCTCCATCCAAATGGCCTAATTTTTAGGCAGACTAGGATGTCTCCATGACAATGGGTGAAAGACGTGAAGTATGAACTGGGAATCCCAGTTATGGTCTCTGCAGTAAAGGAGGTGCAAATGCCAGAATGGTGGTTGGGCAGTTTGGTTCTGACTACAATTTACACTGCTTTGTTCTTGTTCAAGCTGTACATAAACAAGAAGACAAAACCACCATGGGTTTTATTTCCCATGAGCCATGGGAAATAAAAACTTAAGTGTCTTTCTCTGATGCCCTTGGCCACACATTGAGAATCCAACAAATTTCCCATAGCTCCAGCTATGACATCAAATCCTGCTCACACTCCCCTTCACACATCAGCCCAAGCTTGGCTCTCAGCTCAGGCCCATGGGCTTCAGGAGGTGACTAACCAAGATACCTCCCCAACAAACAGAAAAATAAACTGTTGTTCCTCCTGTTAGCAGAGCCACCTGTTTTCATGTCCTGACTGTCCAGGCCATGGTGAGCCTTGTGGATCAAATACTTGCCACTCACTAACTCCACACTATCATTTTTATCCATGGGGACCTTTTTCTTTTCTCCTTCTTCTTTTCCAGTTTATCCAGAGAGCAAGCTGGTACACATTCTTATAAACCTCTAATTATCAAGCTGAAAAGACATTTTTCTGGCAATGCCTGACCTTTAAGCATTTTGTACAAATTTATTGATACAAGCAGAAGCAATAATTTAAAAGACTATTTTATGAGTGCTGAGTAGCAGCACTTTCGTAAAGAAAAATGAGTTTCTTATTTCTACATTTACAGCTGTAAGCATTTTAATGAAAAAGGTCCATAAAAGTCAAAGATAGTTCTGAATCTCTCTTGTCTAAAGCTACTTGGGCTTTTCTGGTGATCCCCTGAAACATGTACAATGTGAAGCGATGGGGAGAAGTGAAGAGCCAAATTTCAGTTGGCCTCAGGTTTGAGTGTAAGCATTTAAACCAGACTTAGTAGCTTTATACAGTCGGGTTTTTTTCAAATTAGAACAAATTCATCAGGTGTATTTCCTACTGTCTAATTCACTAAACTTTACATCCAGAAGCATTTTGGGAGCTCATGATCTTTTGCTAACTCTTACCTCAAGCTCCAGCCCTGGACTGGAACAGAAAGCTCCAGCACTCCATCCCCCAGTGCAGGAGTTAGTGGATAATGAAGGCAAGTGGCTGGGACACAAGACACTTCCCAAGCCCAGCCACCTCCACAGGCAGACAGGCAGCTGCCATGCCAGGGACATGGTTTTGGTTGAGCAATCCACAGATGCTCTCAGACAGGAATCAGCAGGACAACTGTGGAGGGGACCTGCAATCTCCACTGGGAAAATGCCATCCAGCAGCACGTTCCAAAGGGTCACACTTCAAATTGCAAAAGCAGGTGAAGGGATCCAAATGAAATCATCATTTTCACAGGTCAGTTTATACACTAAGAAAATAGTGAGAACTTAAAATAGGAAAACCAACTCAAACCAGAGGATACAGTTTTCTTAAAAAAATAACAAAAACAACAAACCAGTTCCTCCCATTCAACCAAAAGAAAGTGAAAAATTTAGGAGATATTGCCAAGTGCAGTTAAGAAGGATCACTCACTGCTGTCATTTCTGTTAATATCTTGCATTGTAACTACAGTAGTAACTAATAGGAGTTGGATTCAATGATCCTTGTGGGTCCCTTCCAACTCAGCATATTCTGATTCTCCTGCAATAAATCAACACCATCCCAGGATAAAGGCTCTCAAAGACAGCTGAGGGATAGAAGTATGGGGAGAGTGGCAAGTGGAAGACATAAAGAGTGAAAAGTGTGGCAAGGACAGAGAATAAGAATTCAAAGGATAATGTCTAGAGATGGTCAGAGGATAAAAGGATGCTGTGGCAGAAACAAAGATGAGACCTACATTATCAGTGATCAGACTAAGGGCCATACATTCAGTTTCCAGCTATTATGTTATGAGTTATTTAGTCAATGCATATACATATGTATGTATCTCTATTGAAAAATATTTGCATTTTACTCAGTTTGGGTACATACATTTGTCAAACCACTGCTATGCTTGCTTTAAATTATAAATTGCTTTCCTCCCTCCTTTGGATGTACTAACAAATGCTTAAGGACTTATTGCTCCAATTCATTATCTGTACAAACTCATTGCAGAGCTTGTATCCATGAGCAGTTTCAGATTAGATCACAGATGTAAAGCTGTTAGGGGACATAACTGTCCTCCCATTCCAGAATTACACCAGGATAAGTAAAATCACTCCAGTCAATCACTGAAGAGAATCAGACTCAACCAGCAACAGAAGGTTAAAGAGACATACAGTTCTACAGCACATTACCAAAATAAGAGCTTAACTCAGGAACATATGGGTTTGTTGTATCTCCACTGAACAGTTCAATTATTTGAGCTCAACTGATACTGCATTGCTGGATTATTTGCAAACTATTTTATACTGACATCAATAGTGCAGCACAAATACTGTGTTCCTGCAATGAATTATGGAAATACTAATCTTTTTCTTTTTAAAGAACATACGCATCTTTTTAAGATCTAGGTCTTCTTCGTGTTGAACTTGAGCTATTTAAAAAAATCGTTTTGTCTGGTGTGTGTTCAATATTGGCAACAACAGTTTTACAGAATGGATTTTTAATGTGGTAGTGACAGGGGAACAGATTGCTATGGCAACAGCAAAGATGAAAATTCTTAACCTGAATGGATCATCGCTGAAGTAATTGCAGGGGTTTTTTACCCATTCTACATCCATTTTACAACTTGAATGCTGCATTCAACCTTGAGCTTGCTTTATATAAATGCCAAGCACTGTATGCAGCCTCCAAGTTAATTTGACCTAAAACTTGCTGCTCCTTTCCCCACAAATCCCGGTGAGCTGCTGTCCTCTAGCTCACATATACATCTCAATAGTAACATTTTTCCATAGAGTCCACCAATAAAAGCACCGGGTCTTCGGACATAACTTTGAGGCTTCTGTAAGACATGTTCAGATACAGATTTTTTCTCTCTTTCCAGACTCAGCTTGCATAAAAATAGGTGGAAATCATTCTTCATTTTCAAAAATACGGTGAAATCACTGTGCATGGTATTTCCAATAAACTGATGGAATAAAGTATCAATTTCACATTTAATTGTATTCTAAAGAGGCTGTTATTTCAGACACACATTTTGTGTAAATAGTAATTTAATTGGAATTTCATAGAAATGTAAAGGTTTATTTAACAGGTTTTAAAAGTGTTTGTTCTAGCCAGTTCCTCTCCCTTTACTTGGAATTCATTAACCATCCTTTCATATGCAATTTATGGTTGTTATGAAGAAGAGAATTGGAAATACATGTCCTGTTGCTTTTTCAAAATATCAATATTTTTGAAACTGTCCTTTCTTTGGACACCAAAAATACAATTTAAAACAACTCTCCTTATAGCCAATTAATAACAACTTGGACTTTTGTCCTAGAACAGCTCACTCTGCATGGGGGTAGCCACAAGCAGTAGGAGGCAAAGTACCACCTTAAATTCCACACCTGCTTTGAAAACCAAATTCTTAGTTGCTGCTGAGGTTTTTGTACTCATCCCTTTCATCACCACTCATTTGCAAGGAAGCCCAAGGTGGTATCACAGCTCCAGCAGGTATCAGAAGAGAATATGCAGAGATTAAGCAAGCAAAGTGCTGCTTTTCCTGTGGCTCTCAGGCTTTTCAGAGCACCACCCAATTTATCTCTGCTTTCACCATAGGATTTTCAGACCACTATCCCTACTTCTTGCCACTTGCACATTGCCATTTGGGTGCACTGCAAAATACAAACTCTGAACACACTGTAGGTATGTATTCTGGCAAAGGGAAAACACAATGAATACAGTCCACATTTTCCCCTGTTTCAGAAATCACACTGATTACTTACACAAGGAGACAGCTGTGCCAAATGCCTATTCCTCAACACAATTTGCACCATATTATTTACTGGTCAGTAGGTTTTTTAATGCATAACTTTTTAAATCAAAAGAATTATAAATTATTTCTACATATATTATAAAAACAATTGTAATATATAAAAAATATATAAATATANAGTTTGGGTGTGCCAAATGCATTAGCATGCACATACCTGTTCTGTGATTTGTAGCCTTATTCAGAAACCATATTCAACTAAGTCTCCACCTCCTGCACAAATGAGCATAATGTCCATGAGTTGCAGCAAGACTCAGCAGCTGTGATCACACCTATAGTCTCTTGCTCAGATGATTCATAAAAGGTTTGCTGTTTAACCACTCAACTGTTCCAGGTTGATGTGATTTTTAATGACTAATGTTTTCAAATTACTTAGTCTGTGTTCACAGTTTGCAGAAATATTCCCAAGTAAAGGGAAAATGCATGAACAGTCACATAAAGCAGTTTCAAACCTCTGCCTCAAGTGAGCTCAGGCAGGAATGAAAATCTTCAACTGCCCCAGCAGCTGCTAAAGCAGCACTGTCCTGCCACAGCTGCAGGGTATGAGGATTAAGGTATGAAAAGGGAAGGCAAGGGGATGAAAAATGAAGGAAGAAATGACCATCATCCCCTAGTGATTTAGGAATCCTCACCTATCAGAAGGGCTCATGCAGCCTACTAGCAGCTACTGAAAAACTAGAATTCCATATGATTCCACCTGAGCACCCAGTGGTCTCAGAGCTGCTTTTGTACTCTTTGCTCTGAGTGTTAGGTGTTCTTCTGTCACTTGGAAGAACTGGAAAACATGAGGGAAGTGACAACCTGAGACAACAAAATTTGTTGCTGCCAGACAGTACTTTTTGTCAGGCCTGAGCTAAGCTAATCCAATTTGCTAAACAGAATAAAGTTGAATTTGCTTAGGAAAGTATCCAACAGGCAAGAGAATAAAGACAAGGGAAAAAACAATGTTTCTTAGCTAAGGTGGCAGAGAAAAGTGGGGAGAGAGGGGGGAAGACAAAACCCACAAAGAAAATGGAATGAAAATTCCAACCCTTTTTGACAAAAGAAGCTATTATATCAGCATCAGTTCATAATAACTGGATGTCAGTACCAAAAGTTACTTCCTTGAGAATAGAACTTGGGGAAAGTATAATAAAATTTTGCCTGAATTCCGTATAAAGAGTGTGCAAATATGACTGATTTTAAAATTATGCAGTTAATATAGTTTGTTAGTATTAAAAAAAAGGAAGCAGCAACTTTCTCAGCAAATGTTAATTCGGATGTGCAGTACATCCCATAAGCTTTTCTCTTTTCTTTTCTTTTCTTTTCTTCTGGACAATCGTGGAAACATAGAATGGTTTGGATTGGAAGGGAACTTACTGATTATCCCATTCCACCCCCTGCCATGGGCAGGGACATCTTCCACTAGACGCCCTTGCACCAAGCCCCACCCAACCTGGCCTTGGACACTTCCAGAGATGGGGCAGCCACAGCTTCTCTGGACAACCTGGGCCAGGGCCTCATCACCCTCACAGGGAAGAATTTCTTCCAGATATCCCATCCAATTCTGCCCTCTGTCAGTTTGAAGCCATTCTCCCTTGTCCCTATACAACCTTGTAAAAAGTTCCACTCCATCTTTCTTAAAAAGATATCATAAATCCAAAATAATTGCCAGGAAGCTACAAAGAGAACTCTTACAGCATGAAAAGGCTAATAATTTTTTAGACTGAGTGTCTCTTACTCAAGCAGGGTTATTTATACCACGCCATTGGTTGCAAAAGCTGAATGTTGGTAGAGGAAGCTACTCAGTTATCTTCTGCATGCAGATATGAAAGTTCTGTGCACTCTACACCCTCATACTGCAAATTGAAAAAATGTAAATATTAGGATGAACATGTCAAAAAGCTGGTGGGTTTTTCTTTTTATGAAACACCCAATTTCAAAGAAAATGTAATAGTAATAATAATAACAACAATTGCTTGCTGAGCCTATGGTACAGACATTAGGAAAATAGTTAAAGACATGCTAGTGATGTATCTTGTAGATTAATTCTTCTGGTAAAATAAAGCTTCTCTAAACCTGACTTCAGTGGAGATATTCCAAACTCACATATTTGACAATGCTCACAGAATTTGCTGAGAAATGCTTTGTTATTAAGACTTATAAACTTTAACTTACTGAAGTGTAAACACATCATGATACACCAAGACATAAATTAATTCTGGTTCTATGTAATAACTTCTAAATTCAAAACCAATTTCTGGATTCAGGCTAGAAGAATGAGAGTTAAAGTTTATATTCCTCAAGATTTGACAATTCTGAGCCATCATAGTGATGGCTCAAAACCACTTACTCCAGCTTTGAAGGCCACTTAAGAACACAGATATGGCAGAAACCTGAAGCTTTTTGTCGTCTCATACTTATTAGGAAGATTGGGCTGTCCTTTTTTAGCAATAATAACAAATGCAATATCTAATTTCCCATATTACAGGAAAGGTTAAAAATTACACAAGTCAACAGAATACAGATGATTGGCTTGTATTTTGAAAAGACAAGTGTGAGGGAAAATGAATATAGTAATGTTTCACTCTAAAGAAAATGTGAAATCAGCAAATTGGGTGGCGGGGTTTCATTAGAGCAAATGCTAAGTAATTACCATATACAGTCTTCTAAAATCACAGTATTCCTGTAGTATCCCTGTCAAATTTCTACAGTATTCTAATTAGTACTATGCTACAATATCTTTCTTTTAAAAATATCTTCGTGTACTAGGATATTATTAAAAGAAAAAAATTAATATTATCTTAAATTAAACACTGCTGACCTGTGGGTTTATTTCACACCCAGCATGTGTNTACTGCATATTGAAAAAATGTAAATATTAGGATGAACATGTCAAAAAGCTGGTGGGTTTTTCTTTTTATGAAACACCCAATTTCAAAGAAAATGTAATAGTAATAATAATAACAACAATTGCTTGCTGAGCCTATGGTACAGACATTAGGAAAATAGTTAAAGACATGCTAGTGATGTATCTTGTAGATTAATTCTTCTGGTAAAATAAAGCTTCTCTAAACCTGACTTCAGTGGAGATATTCCAAACTCACATATTTGACAATGCTCACAGAATTTGCTGAGAAATGCTTTGTTATTAAGACTTATAAACTTTAACTTACTGAAGTGTAAACACATCATGATACACCAAGACATAAATTAATTCTGGTTCTATGTAATAACTTCTAAATTCAAAACCAATTTCTGGATTCAGGCTAGAAGAATGAGAGTTAAAGTTTATATTCCTCAAGATTTGACAATTCTGAGCCATCATAGTGATGGCTCAAAACCACTTACTCCAGCTTTGAAGGCCACTTAAGAACACAGATATGGCAGAAACCTGAAGCTTTTTGTCGTCTCATACTTATTAGGAAGATTGGGCTGTCCTTTTTTAGCAATAATAACAAATGCAATATCTAATTTCCCATATTACAGGAAAGGTTAAAAATTACACAAGTCAACAGAATACAGATGATTGGCTTGTATTTTGAAAAGACAAGTGTGAGGGAAAATGAATATAGTAATGTTTCACTCTAAAGAAAATGTGAAATCAGCAAATTGGGTGGCGGGGTTTCATTAGAGCAAATGCTAAGTAATTACCATATACAGTCTTCTAAAATCACAGTATTCCTGTAGTATCCCTGTCAAATTTCTACAGTATTCTAATTAGTACTATGCTACAATATCTTTCTTTTAAAAATATCTTCGTGTACTAGGATATTATTAAAAGAAAAAAATTAATATTATCTTAAATTAAACACTGCTGACCTGTGGGTTTATTTCACACCCAGCATGTGTCGTGGTTTGATAGTAAACATTTCAGGTAAGACCCTTAAATCATCATTACCAGTTCAGCAAACTACAGGAAGCACAATGTTGCTTAAATCTTATCAAGGCTGTCATGCACATTCTGGTATTACCTATTCAGTCACTGCTACTGCAGTGATCCTGTAAATAAAAATGAACATATCTCCGACCCAGCCAGTCTCATTGTTTGATTCAGTGAGGGATGCAACAATCAAATTGTTTGTAATATCATAATCCATCACTATACGTGCAAATTTGATGACACAAGTCACTGAACTTGGGTCCTAATAAAGTAAAACAAGACCAAGAGGCTAAACACAGGTCTATAATAAAGATCTCACTGAGAAAATGCCCCAAACAAACAGTCAAACCCATTAATGAAATGCCTTGCACGAAAGCAGTGGGGACATAGTCTTGCTTTCACTGGTCAAATCTTCAAGGACAATATTTGGCCAAAGACTTAGAACAGTCAAAAAGATTAAGACCCCAGCATAGAAAAACAGGTAAATACAAACTGATACACGAATATGATTAATCCTGCTGAAGACATGTGAATTATATACATGTTAACTCAGGGTTATGCTCAAATGGAGGATAACTTGAACCCGTTTTCTGAAATTACTGATATCGAAGCCTGATCGTAAGATCAACAAAAAGAATTTTGGTTTATCTTACCTTGCCTGGTGCCTGCCTTATTTTAAAAGGGTCTATATTTCAGTTTTCATAATGATAGAAATCCAAGTCCAATGCAAATCTTTCTACTCAGGAGGGCAAAAACATGACTCAAGACCACAGCGCACTGTCTGCACAAGAATTATCTGCACGGAAGGAACACCAAGCCCAAGAGCAATTTAAAAGCAGTCAAAGAAGAAACAGGCTCATGGTAAGTAAAAGTAACTAGTCTTCTCCCATCTATACACACATCTATGAGTATCAAAACCACACGCTGTAGCTGTTAACAGGCATCCGCCAACACTCTGTCCTTGTCACTGATGGAAATTGAAATATATCTGTCTTGCCATTCAGCTATTCTCTAAATTTAGAGATGAACAAATTTGGTTAAATTTGGATCAGGCACTTTCTGACTCACATTATCCTCCAAGCTGGCAATCTTTCACATGTCACACAAAAAGGCCACTGAACATAGTGCACAGGCTCACTCCTGAAGAGGCATTGCCCACAGTTAAAGCAAGAGAAAAAGAAACACCCCATTAAAAGGCAGGAAACCCATGCAAACCACTCTGATACAAACAGCAAAACAGTGCCTGTGGGTTGAAATATGCATTCAAAGAGCCAAATCTTTAAGTAGTGCAAACAGAACTCCATCACTGAGCACAACCCTCTAGATTCCTAGTCAGGGAGGGTCTGTTCTTCTCTAGAGGAATATCTCCACAAACAGATTGCTTTCTTCTCTCTCATACACACACACAAACACTTTTAATTGCTTATTGTGTAGCAATTTAACTTGAATTTTTATAAAATGGCTGTGATGTGAGGAAAAGAGAACAACTAAATCCTAACATCAATAAGTACTAATAAATATTAATAGAACATAAACGCCACATATTGCAATGTGAAACAAGTTCATTATCCACAGATGAAATAAAATTGCTGCTTTAATTACTGTCAGGAATGACTTCTAAGATATTTCTATTTACTACCTGAGTATTCATCAGCGTTCTGTGTTTACAGCATCTACTCTCTCTCCCATCTCTCTCACCAACCTCTCCACACTTACACATGAAATAGTTGAAGAGCAGTATTCCCTGATACAGTTTTCCAATCAATTTCAATATAGACACAAATGCACATTGTGAGATTAGTAGACCAATTGCCAAATCCTGATACAGTTAGAACACCAACAGGAAATCTTATCATGCCTGCATTTGCCATATGAATGTTGAAAGAAGATAAATACAGAGTTTGCGGTCTGGTATCAAACAGATTTCTGCAAATTATTCAACTATCCCACAAACTCTGTAGATAATGAGAAAACCCCATCTTTAGACAATAAATAGAACTAAGACATTTGGCAATATTCCAAAGCCTTTCATTTCCTAAAGTGGTGTCTTTTATTAAAGTAACAACACACGTAGAATAAGTAGATCTGTTTATGCATCCTGTAATTTAGAAAAATACCTAGGAGATGATTTTTCCAGGCCCAAAGTTGATCATCTTTCACTATTACAAACTGCACTTCAAGTTTGAATCACACAGCCCTCAGATTTTCTATCCATCCGCTCACATTCTTGTTCCCCCATTTTAAATAGAACTAACTTGAAAATTCTGACATTTTCAAGAACGCTTGCCTGGTAATTTCTCTGAAGCACAGACAGCCTCCAATTACAATGAAATAGCTACAGTGTATTATCATTCTTAGAGCATCCTTTGCTTTTCTGAAGTGAATCAAAGCTCTCCATGGCAACTACTCTGATTAACGTCAAAACAATAATGTGCTAAAAACTCTCAGCATTAGAACAAGAGACTCAGAACTTTGTTTGTATGGATAACAAGATATGTATGAAAATATCACAGAAACTTCCACAAGGGGACTGCCCATATATTCATAGAATCACAGAATTCCAGAAAGGCTTAGGTTGGAAAAGACACTAAAACTCATCCAGTCCTACCCCCTGCCTTGGGCAGGAACATCTTCCATTAGGCCAGGTTGCTTCAAGCCCCATCCAACATGGCTTTGGACACTTCCAGGGATGCAGCAGCCAAAGCTTCTCTGGGCAGCCTGGGCCAGTGCCTCACCCACCCTTACAAGGAAAAATGTCTTCCCAGTATCTCATCTAACCCTGCCCTCTGTCAGTTTGAAGCCATTCTCCCTTGTCCTGTCACTCCAGACCCTTGTCCAAACTCTGTCTTCACCTTCCTTGTTGGGTCCTTCAGACAATTAGGTCATCCCAAAGCTTCTCTTCTTCAGGCTGAGCAATCTGAATTCTCCCAGGGTTTCATCACAGCAGAGCTGCTTCATCCCTCTGATCATCTTGGTGTCTCCTCTGGACTTGCTCCAGCAGCTCCATGTCCTTCCTGTGCTGGGACCTCCAGGGCTGGAGGCAGCTCTGCAGGTGGGATCTCACCTGAGCAGGGCAGAAGGGCAGAATACCCTCCCATCCCCTGCTGCCCATATTTCTAAATGTTTATATTCCTCAATTTTAAGATATTCTTTTATAGGCAGTAAAAATTGCTCCCGAGAAAAGGCATGAAATTGGAGCAATTGCATTTCCCTCCTTTAACCTGGTATTTTTTCTTTGGTTCTCTATAGACAGGACAATGAAATACTTCTGGCTATAAGAACTAGACATACAAATGTGCTGACAGCTCCATCATTCTTCTGCAGGACCAGGAATCACTGACAAAACTAAAGTAGTTTTCAGTTCATCTCCTGCTTGTGTTCCTCAGAAGAGACACTTCCCAGATGCTCATAGGAAGAAAATCCAGTCCATAAAACTTAAGCAGCATATCCATTCCTACACCTCACTGCACATGGACCTGCAGATGGGATGTTCAGTGACACAAATGCTGCAGACAACAACCACTGCCTGGTCGCCAAAACCTGGGACTCACAATTATTCCCTGGTCATTAATTTTCTTCCAGCAGGGTGTTTATTTGCCAGTTCCCATAGAAACAAACTTGGAAAAGTTGCTCTCAGATTTTTACAACAAAGCATCAGACAGTCAGTGTAACTTCACTTTTACTTATCCTTTCCTGCTGAATATTCTGCTGCCTCCACTGGAAATTTTTGGCTGTGTAAGTAATACCATATAGGGCCTAATGAGGTTTTATTCAGTTCCTGAGAGTCTTTATTCAGTCTTCAGGTGTCTGAACCCTAATGTAGACCAAATGGAAATGCAGACTGAGCACAGCAGAAATCCACGTGCTTTAGATGCATTGACCATACACATATATCCGGATATTTAAAAGGAAACCATTTATCATTAGGAAGCATAAGTGCTTATTCTGAATCTGACATTTAAATATACCATCAACAGCAACCAGCATTGAGAAATGGCTTCATTAACCTGAAAGGATGTAATTTTATGCTATTTAGCAAGAAATACAAATTTTAAAATGCTTTTACGCTGTATATATCAGAGTAGTAAGGCCAAATACTGCTCTTAGCTACCCGTATTTACATATGGAGTAAATTCATGAACCTCCCTTAATAAACCTGCAACTAAGGGGGTACAGATATAAGCAGAATCTGTCACACACACTCTATAACCCATTTCTTAAAATTACCATGCTCTTTACAACATTCTAATGATAGAGTTAAAACTTAAGCCCCAATGGCAAGAACTGATCACTGGATGGTGAGTGGGGTGGTGAATCCTTGGGGTTCCTACCCTCTGAGTGCTTTTCTTTATTATTATTCTTAATTTAATTTGGCCAAGTCACCTCTCCTAGTCTACATTTTCACAAATTTCCTGAAGGTACACTTTATTAGGACCATACTTCAGAATTCCTCTGTTTACAACAACTCTGGTGTGTGAAACCATGGCCATGTTGGCATAGTCACTACTTGGCTGTTCAAAATCTCCACGCCACCTGCTTTGTGTGGAGTTTTCTCCTCTGTTGTTATTTTGAACAGAACACTGTTACCATGCCAGGTTGCTCTCATAGACCAGCAAAAGCAGAAAGCTCAGAGCTCTAATTAGGCCCCAGCAGGGAACCCAACCACTATTTCACATTTGAGAAAACTGTAAAAACCAGAACAACTTGGGCAAAGTCAATAGGAGCTGTTAACCACACAGAGCAATCATTGCTGTGTTCCTCCAGGACAGACATCCAGAAACCAATACCATAACCAATAAAACAAAGTTCAAGTAAGCCCTCAGCAAATCTCTTCAATATCTTGAAATTCATCAGCCATCACTGACTAACCCAGATCTGCAGAGAAATACAACTGAACACCCACAGTAAGAGCAGGAGCCATGGACTACAGAAAGACAACGTTTTTTTGGCAATCACAGATAACCTGGCACATCTCCGATACGAGATGCTGGTGCTCTGGCGATGATCAAGGCTGTCATAATCTGTAGAAAAATGTCTTTATTTGTCCCCTCCCCTTGATCTGTGTGGAGCCTCTGGATCTTTCTTTTGTCCTTATTTGTGCTCACTAGTTATCATTTCCACTTGAATTTCAGCACATGGATCTATATGGATGAGGAAGAAGTATGAGGCAGATGCACAAAGAGCTACAGCAAAGGCTAAAGGGGGCCATAGCATGATACAAGGGCTTGCTGGACAGTTCTCATTCCCAAGGATGCCATGTGCAGCATGGAAATGTCTGAGGCATTCTCAGAATTACCAAAAAGGCCTGTAGTGTGGCTACCAATACAGGGATCCTGCCTAAAGCAGCCTTTGTGAGCTTCCTATGGAGAAGCACAAAGGAATCAGCATAAATGGATCCTTTATTTCTCAGTTTTCAGACAGTAAAACATGGAATAGTAACATCTTAGTCATAATAACTCCATATTGTGAGGATAAATTAACTATTGCTGTGTTCTCAGGCACTGCAGTAACATGGATTCTAGGGAAAAAAAGCTATATATAGCCACATAACCAATACAGGCAAATACATCTATAAATAAAACCTGTTAAGTACTGTTGCAATACAAATAATAAATAAAAACCAAAAAGACTTAGTCATACACACAGGTGGATTTTCAGTTGTGGAGGAAGTACTTTTACAAAGAGCATAGTGAAGCACATAAAGTAGGATGGTGAAGAGAGAGGTAATAAGTCATTCTATAAAGACATTATTCTGAAAAATGGCCATGATAGGCAAAAGTATGGGCTGAAATATCTGGGATGCGTTTTTTTCTAGTAAACTGAATATACAGATAGCTAACAGGTATATGTAAGTATCCTCCTACATGTATACAAGCCACATTTACTGAAAAAATAAATGAATACCTGTGTTGTCTGTTCAATCTAAACAGGGACACAAGTAGTTCTGTGAGCTGTGGAGTTAATAAAGCATTTATGGACAAGTTTACTATCCTGCCAAGAATTTATAGCACTATAAATCCTCATACTATATTTTGCCTTGAAAGAAGCCCCCTGTATAGAAAAGCCCCAGGACACAAGAGTACATGTGCATGGGTAACTTTTCTGCAGCTGACCCAGAGAGTACATGTGTGGGAAGGGAAGCACAGAGAGGGACAGGAGGCAGGTTTGATGCTGTTTGTGGAGTCACGATGGACAGGGAATCAGGGCCTTGCTAAGGTGCTTTATTCTAAGAGCTGCACAGAGTAACAAGGGACAGAGATGCCAGCGAGTTCCAGACATGCTGTGTGTGTGTCCTGGTGCTCCATGGCCCAGTGCTGACGTGCTCTTCCAGTGCCTTTCTCTTTCACTGCAGATCTTGAAAGGCAGCCGAGGGGTCTGACAGCAGTGTTCCCCCTGTCTGCTTGTGCTCCCAACACTGCCTGATCCAACTGTCTTTCCAACAGCCAAAAGGCTTTCTGATTTCCCCAAACTACACTCTGGGATGACTGCTGGCCCATGCTAGTTAGAAGAGAATGAGGAGGCAGCAGAGGGGCATTTTCTTTACAAGGTACATTGTTCCAGCACAGCAGATGGGATTTTGTCCCTCAGCAAAGCAACCTCAGATCTTGCTTTCAGTCAGGAAATGGTGGTGAGGATAGGAAAGGGTAAATACCACACAAATATCATTACAATAAAAATAGAATTTGAGAGGCTTATATCATAATCTTTTTATACTAATGTATATTGTAGGTACAGGCACACCATTGACTACCCAGTAGCTCTAGGGCATTCTCTCTACACAACAGCACCAGCAATTCTCTGAAAGCAAAGCACACCTCCTGTGCATGTGAATTATATGCCAGCAAAATTCAGCTTATGCCAGCAAAATTCTGCTTTAGCCAACATAACTTGCTCCAGATCACCCAAATGAAGCCCTAAGCTTCATTTCTTGAAGTGGGAGAAAGAGCTCCACTCATGATATCCCTGGCTGCACACCTGCATCAGTGCAGCTCCATCAGTCATGTCTTCACACATGGGACTGACACTGAAAGGCTGCCAGTGCAGACCCAGCACTGATTCCTGCAGCTCACCATTTCCAAAGCTTACACATTTCAATTCTTTTTAATCTCACAATATTTCCTGCTTCTAATAAACCATGTGATATGTATCTAAACAATCCTTTAGCATCTGTTAAGCATTTATTTACTTAGATACTTTTTCCAATGCAGATATGGTTTCCATTAAGTCAACAACATTTCAAAATCACTTAAAAAGTCTCCTGGGTAAACAAGAACCTAAAATGAAAGTGCTGACTTGCAGCTGCCCAAATGAAAATTTTGTAACAAACTTACATTTAATCCTATCTATATTTGAAAGTTCTGTATTTAGATAGTGTTTGATGCCCTGGTTTTTTCTGTTGAGTTTAATTTAGCATTTCATTCTTCTTGCTAGATACCACATGAGATAACCATATACACATCCTGATCCTCTAAATGCTTTCAAGCTGAAACCACTGTTCAGAAACTCATAACATTACATTTCATGCCCTTGCCTTTTCCCTCACTTTGAAGATGCAGAGGAAGAGACTACACTACACCAGTAATCTCACTTACAACCATCAGATTGCCATCTGAGCCCAGTTTGCAGTGATCTATTATCCTCCATCTTACAAACTACATACATTAAAAAAAAAATCCCAAACAACTTTACTGAGCAGTAACAACACCACAAAATAACCCAAATAGAAGACGTAGTAAATGCTTATTAATAAATGTCAGCAACGAAATTTCCCTCTGACACTACAGCAGTGCTTGTAGCAAAGGTGTTACTATTATTGATTAACACTCTAGGAACAATCAAAAATGCTGAGCATGAAGCAAGAATAGATTTTTTTTTTTCCCAGAAAAATAAATCTTGCAAAACAAGTTTAATTTGGGTAGAGGAGTGATAACTAACATGAAATCCAGGACTAAGCTTGATGACAGTTTAGGACCAATGGTCCACTTGCATTTTTTATTTTTTTAAATTCAATATTACTTATTGTTTCTATTCATGCTTGCTGACTATTCTCAAAAAGGTAAAGCTACTGCAATTCCCTGGTTTAGAAACTCGCCATTCCTCAGCTTCTTCCTTCATAAATTACAAACATAATGAGAGATACTAAATCACAAAACTACAGTTGTTGAAAACTTGCAGTGTGAAGACATCTCTAAATAAAAACATTAGACCTTTACCTCTATCAAAACCAAGCAAACCCCAAATGCTGGTCAAGATTCCCATGCAATTCCAACAACAGCAAGCCTCTGCTTGAAATGAAGCTGCTCCCTGCAAGGAAAAGTTGCATTGCCAGGACAAATACTATTTCAGGTTTGAGAGGATACAAAATAGAAACCTGCAGGAGCATCAGTGCTTGACTCCAGCAGGCTGCAATACACCACTGAGCCCAGCATGCTTGGGGATGTGGAAGGGGGGACTGGGACCCATTTGCCATTTTGAAAGGATAAATGGGAAGGAGCATGGATTATTCAACACCACAGCAGGGTAGAAAGTCTTCCTCCAACAACACTTGAAGAAGTGAAAAGTTTGCAGCCAAGTGTTCTAACTCACATTGCTCTCCAGCACCTGGGACTGCTGCTTCACTATTTGATCTAAATGCATTAAATTATATTTCAAGCTTCTTCCCTCACTGCTTTCATTCTTTTCTTTCGATGGCTCCTGAAAATGACAGTAAAAGATACTCCTTCACAAAATGATAGACCGTTGCAATATCGAAACTTTTATCTTTCATGTATTTTATGTTATTATAATTTATATAGTAATTTTCCAGGATTCTAAGAAATATCTACTATGATACTATCAAGTATATTTTCAATAAAGCATAAACAATATCTTCTAAAAAGGAAATTGCCCAGCATGAAATACAAAATGGATATTCAAAATCCAATTCCCTGGACAGATACTTTAGTTTAACAGTTAAACAGAATGCTGTTTCTCCAGAAAAAGTGACAGGAGAATTTGGTTCCCCAAGTGGTTGGATGTGCTTTCCATTTGTTAGGGAATGTAGTAGGTGACAGTCATGCCCCATATGCTGTTTAGAAAGGGACTGCCTGGGTATTAAAAAGCCTCATGCATTCCAACATAACCTTGACTTACAAAAATCTTCAGGTATAGCTTGCCTATTGCCTTTATCCATATTCTTTCCTGACTATTAGAGATTCCTATCCTGAGCCTCTGAAGGGGAATCAGAGTATAAAAAAAGCCCCAGACTAACATAGTCACTGTTTGCAGAAAGCAGAAGAGAAATCCACATTTCCCGTGCCAGCAATTATACATTACACCCTCTTCTACAAAGTTTTGGAAAGGCTTCGTCACTTTCTTCACATTTCAACTTCATCAGCATCACCTCCCTCTCCTGACACACAGCATGATTGGGGTCAAATCTTCTCTGTTAATGGACTGCACGAAACATGGTGAGCAGCAAACAAACAGCACCCCTTCCCCTTCTGATCTCCTTTCACTAAGTCCATTTTTAATATTTTAATTACCACGAACATAAACATTGAACATGTATATGCACCTGGACCCGGAGGCACCAGCCTGCCAGCTCCCCTGTGCCTAAGCTAGGACAGGTAGCAGCACCGTACTGCGGGGACTGGAAACGCCAGCATAGCCAGGGGCTCCTCCACCCCGCAAGCATTTCTCTACGTAAACCTTGTGAGGTTTAAGAACGGCTTCTGAATCAGAGACGTGGCCACAGAAGGTGGGGCAACTGAGGACGAGCAGCACGCTGTTCCCAGCTGCCCAGCGCTCAGCACCGGAGCCGGCAGCCCTCCCCTTTGCAGGCCGGCGGGGCGAGCATCGCACCCCGACGGCTCCGGGATAGAGGGACAGATCTCTCCTTGCTCCTGCACCCCGAGAGCACTGGAATGGAGGGACAGGTCTCCCCGCGCCCCGCCGGCACCCACCCCGGCCCGGAGCCCCCTCACAGCCCCCGCCCAGAGCCCACTCGCGCCCCGGTCCGCGGCGGAGCCCGCAACGCCGCCCAGCCCTCATCCNCGCCGTGCAGGGTCGCCGTGACCATCGCGATGGGCGCCCGGGCCGGCAGCGCGGGGACGGGCAGCTTGTGCCCGGGGCTGCCGCCGGGGCTCCCACCGCCCGGAGCCTTGAGGAGCGCCGGGACAACACCGAAGGGCTTGGCGCTGCCGCTGGCACCGCTGCCCACCAGCACCGCCAGCTTCTGCCGGGAGAGGGGGAGAGAGAAGCGGCATCGTCACCGCAGG
>VZTR01002726.1:195051-214471 GCA_013400775.1 Chaetops frenatus
GGATTTGGGGTTATTTCCTTTTTGTTTGGTAGGGTTTACAGTTTTCTTCCGGGCAGGAGAAGGGCGCGGTTCCCCCTCTTTGTTCGGGAACTCGTGGGTCGCACTCTGGGCTTCCAAAGTTGGGGGTTTGGGTGGGATTTTTTTCCCTTTGGGTCTTGCCTGGAACTAATATTCTAGTATAAATGATTGCGGTATAGTCTAAGTAATACTGCAGCTTCAATTAGTAATAAAACGCTAAAAGAATGGTAATTTCAACTTTCTCTTCCATTGGACTGAATATCCATTCCACGTGCCCACCGCACCCCAGTGCTGGGCGACTTCTTGTGTTCTTTCACCTTGAATGACTTTGGAGTCGATTTGCTGCTTTCCCTTTAAAGTTTTCTTTTCCTCACAAAATTCCACTGTTTTTCCAGTGGTGGTTATTATTATTATTATTAATAATATTAATAATATTAATAATATCATTTATATTGTTAATATCATTAATATCATTCTCATCATCATCCAAGCTAACTTTTCTCCATAACACCTTTTTAACTCACAGTTCTCTGTTTTTCTTAACAGTTGTTCTTTTATATTGCTACAGAGTGGCTATTCCATCATCTAGAACAGGAATATTTTGATTATAACCTTTTTATAGGATCTCTGACAAGATTTGTAGTTGAGATTTCTGTAGGTACTGTGAAGATGCATATGGTAAATAGTAGAGTGTGCATAAAATGCTCACTCTTGAAAAGGAAAAAAAACTTTAATGAAGTTGTTGCACTTTGAGTAATCTTGGAAACTTTTCTTATTAATGCCATTTAGGCAAGCTAGGAATATGTGGAAAAAAATAAGCTGGTTCAAGCCTCTTTTGATTTAACTATTAAACACCTTGTTGTTACTAGAGTTGATATCAAAGGCACTTAATCCTGCAAACAGTTCTGCCCATGTTTAACTTTTTACATTGACCATAACTTGGGACTCCAATGCAATTACTTGTAATATACAGCCTTTGGGAAACTGCTGTTCTACTGTTAAAGACCATAAGAGTTTTGTTGTCAACTTTGTTTAAAATACAATGTGTGTATAGAAGTGTGTGTGTGTGTATAAAGTCAGAGAAATGCTTAGCTCTTTCCAGAATCAAGGCTGAAAACCTTACTACTGGGCATAAAGTAGAAGCCTTGTAGCACAAACTTAAGTGACTTCTAGGAAAATACATCCTTTCTTACCTGTAAACCTATCATACACTTTAAGACTGGAAAGGCTTAGTGGACTTACATGTTTGCTCTGGGAACTGTAGTTTTTGTGTTTATATGAAATCACAAGCATATGCTTTACCAGAGATAATTGCTTCAGATTTTAATATACAGAAATTACTTCTTTTTGGTCAAAGGTTGGACTCGGTGATCTTCAAGTTTTTTTCCAATCTTATTGACTCTGTGGTTCTGTGATTCTAATGTCAGCATTACTCTACTAATCATGACTTTGTATAAATTGTTTTGAGCTTTCTTAATTTTTTGTCTTTACCTTTCATTCTCCATTATCCTGACAATCATCCCAAGGCAGCATAGGCAATATTCTCCTTATTCTCTATGCTGTTGTGTGTCATACAAGTTTTGAAGAGAAAAAAACTTTCTCTTCAAAACAGAAATATATCTGTCTGAATTTAAGAGTGCTCAGGTGAAAGACAAGAAGGTCAGGGATGTGTTTTATGTAGGGGGGGAAAGTTGCTTATGAAAAAATTCTATAAAACCTTATTTCTCTGCTTTGTTATAACACAGTTTTCCACTGGTGTTTCTTGCACTGATTCCATGCCCCACGGTATGCTGCTGCAGATGCCAAAGAGAATTAGGACAGCATGTGGAAGAGCCTCCTCTCCTGCTCCACAGAATATTTCCTTGCAAAGCACCTTATTAACCTCTACAATGACATAAAGCTCTCAGACTGAGAGTTCAGCTCTGTGGTTGTATTTTTGCTTTATATCCTATGAAAAATGCAAGCTCACAGACTGTCTGAAAATGCTGTATTTGATTACAGTGCTAGAAATCCATTGCCTAACTGGAGTAGGTCCAGGAGGGCAATCCTAGCTCTGCTGCAGACAACCCGAGGTTTGCTGCTGACTTGTGGCCCTAGGAGTGTTTGCTGTTCCTGATAGAGCACTGTACTGACGAAGTGCTTTTTAATGTTTGTCCTCAGACATGAACGTGTGGATTACTAAATGAAAAACTTCTTACAGAAACACTCAGCAATACTCTGATTTCGTATATTCACTTAAATTTCTAATAAGTAATATTCTAGTGGTATTAGTGGTGTTATTTTGTTCTTAGACAGTTCAGCAACAGAAAACATCTAAGCAAATAAAACTTCTTGATTCCAAAAGATAGGCAATCCTTGGTAGCTCAGTGGAAAGAACAAATAAATTAGGTAGAAGTAGATTATTACTTTTTTTACTAACTTCAATAGCAGCTAATTGCTTTTTGTCTTGTTTCAAAGGAGCAAATTAACCGAGAAGTACAAAAGCAGAAATTCTGTAAACAAACAAAAAAGTTTTACTGCTCAAACTACCATCCATCCCTTAGACACTTCTCCCTACATGCATAAACAGTGAGTCAGTTTTGGGTCTTTGTATGTGATACATGTTAACATTTTTCCTAATAACCTCACAGTCCTATCTATTCACGTGTATGCAACCACAAAAGCTAAGGAAATAAAGGTTACTGCTTGTGTCAGTCTAGGTTGTGATAAATATGAAATTCTTGTAAAACTGGAAAACTTTCATTTGAATATAGGTTTTGTGGCTTTTCTAAGTAAATACAGGGAAAATTTTATGTCCTTGGGATAGGCTTGCAAAGACCAATTGGCCCATGTCTGCCACCTCCTGAGGGTACAATGTTATACTAAGTTTATTTAAATAACCAAAAATTTTAGAAACTAAATATGGAAATATATACAAAGGATCAGGTGCTCAAGATTTGCTTCCAAAATACAGGGACAGAAAAACTGTCTACTTAGGGAAAAGCAGCAATAGCAACCTTTCTGTGTCTCTTTTATTAATTTTCTAAAAAGTACCTACCAAAACTTTAAAAACAGCCCCTTTAATCACACTGTGTTAATTAAGAGATGAGCTATTCTGTTGGTTTTTTTCTTTCTAACAGCCACTTTTACATTATAACCCTGAGAGTATGTGGGTAAAGAAGCATTGACAGAAACAAAGATTATGATATGAGAGATTAAAAAAAAATCCTCAACAAAACCTACATCTGCTGTATTCTATTTCTGCCGGATTACTTAAAGGAATAATCTTAGTTTTTAAAGAGAGGGAAAAATCTGCATTTTGAGAATCAGTCAGCATAACATATCAGATACTTTTGGAATCATGAACAATAAGACACTGAGCAAGCTTTGGACACTGCAGCAGAAAACATGTGCTGATACAATGGGAGAGCCAAAAGAGAGGAAAAGAAGAAAAAAACTATTAGCTTTAAATGCTGGAAAGCAGGTCTCTGCTTCTCATCCACAGCATAATAGCCCACACAATACACCAATTTTGAAGCAGTGCCTTTTCAATAGCAACACAACTTTCATTTTCACTGCAGGATGCCACAGGCAGTCCAGAATTTGAAATATGTATGCTGGTCACACGCAAACACGCCACAATGTGCTGGAAATCTGCCACTTGTTTATGATTCCCTATCTTGTACGTGGCATGGTCTCAACTATTTAAAGCAGAGTTAATATTTTTTTTCCATATGCATCAAAATAACTCTGGCCTTCCTATTTATGGAAGCCTTCTCCCTGTCCCCTCCTTTCTAGCGAGGTCTGTGTTGTAAAGGTTTGCAGGTAAGAAGGCAGCTGTCCAACAGTTTTAGCCTCACATTTGATTACTCATGCTACTTCTATCACAAACAACAGATCACTCTGTTTAGTGAATAAAGCAATGGGAAGAGCAAAGGGAGAAAGTATTTGCAGGTGGCTGTTGCATTGTGATCCACACACCGAGCAATGGGGCACGTGTATGCACACACACAGGCTCCACATGCACAGCACTGCTGCTGGTGCAAGGCTTTGGCTCCTTCATTGTCACTCTGCTGCAGTTTACATCGTGTGTTCAAATCCTTGCTGATCTGATGTCAACATCACTTCACACATGCATCTCAAATAAGAACACGGTCATGCTCTACAAGGGAGGAATTCTCAGCCCCTGGCTGCTGTCTGCCGTAGCAGTGATTTAAAACAGGCACACACGTTGAAGCAAACCTTCATGTTTTCCTAGTAAAATATGAGATCTGTTTAAAAAGGACCTAAAATTCACTGTCCATCACATTTATATTTTAACACCTACACACTGTAGATAGAGACCTCGGTCCATTAATCTTTCCAGACTGATCCTCTGACAAAGCAGTTTGGTTGTGAAAAACTGCAACTGTTTACAGAGCAATATCAGGTGTTTTCCTTAGCAGCCCCATGGCTAAAAGAAAACATTTGGCATAAACCTGAGAACTTCTTTAGTTTCTTTAGCTTGCAGAATACTGGCAATCCACTTTCTAACCAAAATGATGTCTTGTCAGTTAATAATTTAACATTCCTCACAAATCTAATGCCCTGCATGCAAACCAGCTGAACAGACCTCTCCAGCAATGAGAGCCATGGGCTCTTCATTTACCCAATAGTCACAATAAAATTCTCTTGAACATAATATTTAATATTCAGAGAGTGGCAACACACAAACGCACTGTAAACATAATCACCAGATATGGCACTTTAGTACATTGTCTTAGGATTTTGGTTCAATCCTATGAATTTCCACGTATTTCTCCTATATTTCCAAGTTGCTACTTATAACATGGTTGATCCTGCCTGATCTGAACCTTATGTCACGAGCCAACCATCCTCATAACTTCACACACCGAAACAGAAATGAGCAGGGCTTCAGCCAAGCACACGAGTGCACACAGGGACCCAGAGGAGCCTGGTGGATGCTCATGGAGGCAAAAGGCTTCGTAGTCTGTATTTTATCCCTGGACTCCCACAAAAAATGGTTCCTTTTGCAATACAGGCCTTGGGCACCAGGCTACCTGTGCCCAAAGAGAAGATATTAGAACAGGTTCTCATACAAACAAGGATGAAGACTGTCGCACGGGAAGGGTTTATGCCCTGTTTCCAAAAATGCTGTATTTCGATGTAAAGGGAGGAGAAGGAGGAGAAGGAGGAGGAGGAGGGGGAAAAAGAGGAGGAGGAAAAAGACAAGGAGGAGGAAAAAAGGGGGAAGAGGAAGAAAAGGAGGAGGAAGAGGAGGAGGAAGAGAAGGCAGGTGAGAAGGGTTTTAAAGAAGGTTGGGGTAGTTCCTCCTGCCAATTGCTCGGTAAATGACCTGTCAGTTTGATGCAAACGCTCTCCCTGCGACGCCCCAGCTTGGGCGGGGGCAGGGATGGGGAGAAACGAGGGGAGGGCGAAGAAATTGCTTGACAGAAGTATTTTTAATGACCCCCAGGGAGAGGTGACCGTGGCGCAGGCTGACGTGAGGTACCCGGGGGCAGGCAGCCTTCCTCCCCCTCCTCCCCAGTACGGCTGCTCCCGTCCCCCTGCCCTTTCCTAAAGGAAGCCCCCAAAAGCATGCTTAATAAACAAGGAGGTAGCGACTGCCCGACTAGGTACAACTCGAGTGTTAGTTTCTGTAAGAAGAATTTAAAAAATAGCTGAAGTAAATCTGAGACTCAATGGAAACAGCCTTTCCAGGGGCGGACTGTCAGCCAAAGGAGGATGAGTGAAACACGGGCAGGAAGGTTTACGTGTGCTGAAGGACGAACTCAGCATTAGTTGGTTGGGGGTTTTTTTACAGCTTCTTTTGTCTGTTGGTTTCTTCTCCTTTTTCTCTTTCTCTCTCTCTGTTTCTCTCTCTTT
This sequence comes from Chaetops frenatus, assembly GCA_013400775.1. Lineage (NCBI taxonomy): Eukaryota > Metazoa > Chordata > Aves > Passeriformes > Picathartidae > Chaetops > Chaetops frenatus. The sequence continues at coordinate 200,935 of VZTR01002726.1, forward strand.
TTTTTTGACAACTTATTGCCTTCCTGTCATTAGAAGTAAGAATGTATTTCTTTGTCTCTATCAGGTCTCAGTTAATTAGCCATCACTGCAGCAGGCTCAATGATTTAAATTCAAAGTGAAACTCATTCTAATCAAAACTGCAGCAAACTGGGGGTTTTGTTTGACTTTAACCTGAGAGTCAGTTATTGTATCACTGATGTACGTACCGCATTACCAGCTGAGTGCTTTCAGCATCCCTCTATCAGTGTGAAATATTTAATCGGCACAAGGATCCAATCAGCACAGCAGAGGGGAAGCTAGTGTGTGCATTAATTTACTTGCAGTTGAAAAGCAGTAAAGCAGGTCAGAAACATAAAACCTTCTCCCTTTCCCCTCCTCCTTCGCTCCCAAACAAATACACAGCACATCAGAAGAGTTTTGGTGGTGGAGGGAGGGATTGAAAGCCACCCTGTATGAATCCAGACAGGATAGTCAGAAAATAAATTAGTCACTCCTGCCAAAAAATGACAAACACTGCCTGAAACAGAAGAGGGGGACAATGCACAACACCACCACCACCACCCCCAGGCATGCCCCTCCTAATCCATCCTCCAATAAATTACATTGTGTAATTGTTTGTTTTTTAATCTTTGACTCTTTTAAAGCTGGAAAGATGGCTGGATGATCACCCATTCTGTGTATGACATTAATTAGAAGGAAAGAACATACCAGGAAATATTAAAACAGTCTATTAAGGTGCAAAATGGCTTTTGATTTTCTAACCCGCCACATTCTCCAGGAAATGTTTCCATTAATATTATCATATTAAAAATCTGGTTTAGAAGCATTCACAAGCTCTTCCTCACATCAGCAATTTTATATACTGCAGTGCACAACAGCTGAACTTTCTTCACTTCTAATTCTGCCCTTGTATTTCTCACTTATTGTCCAAAGACAGTCGAGCTCCTGGTCTCCTTGATATCCTAATGGGAATACCAACATGCCATTTCCTTTCACAGGGGATCATATACAACCTGAATGTTACATGAACAAATCTGTTTAACCCTCCAAGCAAAACCATAGTGCAGAAACGTGACGACAGATGATGATTAAAGTTGCATCAAAGAAAACCCACCCCAGCTTGTCAGCGTGAGTGACCAAACTCCCAATGTGGCTGGTCTCCAGGACAGGGCAGCAATGAAGAATTAACAGATTTATGTAAAGAGAGAATTTTCCAAACTGGTAAATACTCCAACAATGGTAACCGTGGGCTTAGAAATACATGTATTCAGTCAAGTGCAATTAGCCTGTAATTTCTGAACCCATTAAACAGCTTGCTGACTGCAAAAACCAATGCATTTTAAATGGTATTGCTAACTGGCAATCCACTCGTCAAAGCTCAGAATTAGCTGCTTAGTGACGTGTAAACAGCACTTTTTAACTAACACGGAGTAGGGAGGAAGAGGATGCTATTTAATGAGAAAAGTCAGATTGATATCATGGAACATTCTGGAAGTGCCTGTGCATCTTGACGGAGAGGAGGAGGGGGAACTAGGGTTGGGGTTTTTTTAATAACCTGACAAGTAATCCCTCCTCCTTTCTCTCTCTCAAACCATGCCAATGATCAAGGAAATGAGAACAAGGCACTTGATTCACAGCTGACTCTCTCTTCTTGTTACATCAGATCAAGAAGGAGCAGTGTAACAAGGAGGGGGGAGCCAATTTCTGCAGAGGAAACAAATCTACAAGCTGGCATTTTGTCTCCTACTCCTATTAATTAGACCAGTTTTCTGTCAGAAACAGAGCTTTTAAAACTTGCAATGGAGTTACATGTGTGCCTGCTCACACACATGCTGCATATATGCATCCAGAAAATTAAGCATTATGTGTGTGGGATAAACTCCTTCCAAAAAAATCTTCAAGGCAAGAGTAGTTGGTTTCCCGCTTTATTTGAAGGATGGATCTCTATCCCTTAATCTGGAGTTTAAAATGTCCAATAAGCTCCTAAATAGTAAGACCCAGCCTGTGCTGAAGCCCCCAGTAATGACAGCCCTTAGATAGGGGCACTGTGTTCTGGAGCAGGTCTGCAAGGCTCTGACATGCTTTTTTTAAACCCAAACTTACCACAGAGGAAAGCTTCAGCTTGATCTCACTGTGAATAAAGCAGAAAGCACACAGGCATCCTGTTGGCAGGTCAGAGGAGGGTTTCACTGGCTCCCTGCTGTGTAACACAGGTTCTCCCATAGCCCAAAGCCAGAGTCCTACTTTCCATTAGCAGCTCAAAATTTACACTTTTGCTGCTGCCAACTTCAGTTTCTCATTATTTACCTCATCCCATGCATTCAAGAGGACTGCATTCATATGGCTTATTTATTGGTGAAAAACAAAACCAACTCTCTGCAAACAAACACACAAAACCACCCTGGGTGTACACCACATAAACACTAATGTACTTCTAATTTAAGTTTTGAGAAAACAAAGGCAGAGTGATTAAAGCCCAGGAGCATGCAGCCAGCATGTGGAGTAAGTGCCCTAAAACAAGCTGAATGTTTTCATTGTGTGAAACTCATTCATTATTTGGATTTCTAGAGTGTCCTCTTGACATTTTTAGATAAATCATGGGATCCAGACCATTTCTAAATGGNCTAAGTGCCCTAAAACAAGCATAGATAAATCACGGGATAAATCATAAATAAATATCATAAAGCATAGATAAATCACGGGATCCAGACCATTTCTAAATGGCCTCAAGCTCACAATTCTTGATAATCTGCCTCCCTTTGTTTCAGTACTCTGCCTCACTTTTCTTTTCCTTTCCAGGAATGTCATTAAAGTTTGCATTCTATGTGTCTAGAACCCAGGGGTTTCTCATTTTTGCTTATAAAGGCACTGCTTCCTATGACCAAGCCCTGCAAAAAGAGATGCAACTACATGCAAATAGAAAAAGTAACAGTAAACGAAAGTAATTTATTGTATCCAGTTCCAAAGCTGTTGCCTCCTAATTCACACTCCCTATGCCCCATTCCAACCACTAGTCCCAACTCAACCCCCACCCCAACCTGATAATAATTTATTTGATTTCTCTCTTCTTCACCCAAGCTTAAAATCAAATTTGGAAATGCACATCTTTGGAGTGGCAGGAACAATCAGCAGTACAATAAACTAAGCCAAATCCTTTCCCCCCTCCCTTTTTCCCTAGATAACACGGAATCCTCGTGAAATGAACAAATGTAACTGATGTGAACTGATACAGACTTCCCATGGGATCAAACCATCAGTTCCTCAGTATACACAGAAAGAAGATATAAGTTAAATGGTTGCATTTCCCCCAAGGAAAGGCAGATCTTCAAGTGGTGAAGTATTCCCATCAAAAATTCTGTGTAGGTTGCAAAGAAAAGAAGAAAATCCCTTCCTTCTCTCCAGACCTGGTGCAGGCATTTCTGCAGCAATTCTACATACACATATTTCATCCCAACACCACTAGCTTTTAGGATGACTCTGAAGTGATTAGTGCTTTTCAAGGGCAGGCATGTTTGCATGGTACACGTGAAACTGCTCAGAGCAACTTTTCAATTTTCCATCACTCCCAAGTACAGTTTTGGTGAAAAAAAAATAAAACAGATGGGGAAATAAAGAGCCTGAATGCTTACATCCAGGCACCTCTTCATTCCTAATGCAGGCTCTCGTGTTCACATGGACCACTGCCAACAGGCACAAGGGCAGCAGAACAGAGGAACAGTCACCCCATGCCCCTGCCCCCAAGCCCAGGGGATCCCAGCCTTTTTGACAAGGGAATGCCAGCATATGAAGGAAGCTGATTTTGTCATGGAACCTGAAGAGTGCATTTTGTGCAGAGGACAAAGGTGAATGCAACTTTATGAACAGTTTTTTTGCAAAAGCCATCAGCTGTTAGCACACTTTAGTAATGAAAAACCCTGTGGCTTAGCAGCACAAAGAGCAGGGTCCTTGTACCCCAGCCTCTGAGTCTGCTTCTGGCTAAGCACATCAGGACTGAGATGCAATCAGAGATGTCTTTCCAGAACTCAATAAATCCCTTTGCCTTAGTTGCCCAACTTGATAACATGTTTTCCTCGTTGAGGTATTGTGAAAATGAGCTTGTTAGCATCCATTAAACGCTGTTTATTTGTTATTAAAGACAAGTTAAATCATATGAAACCCACAGGATTATGGCTGTCAAGTCAAAGGTAGTGAACGATTGCCCTGTTTACCTAATCTTGCCTGAAATATTTTCTCATGTCCTCCAAAGGAAACCTTGTGGAGATGAAGATGAGACTTGACAAGTGCAAGCATTTTCCTGGGTCCTTGGCCACAAAAAGAACTAAGCAGATGGCACAAAGTTAATTTCATGCACTTTCCACAAGTTGCATAAAAAGCAATCTACAGACTAAAAAATGTAGTAAAGCCCATGACCAGAGTTGGGAAACATACAACTGGTAACTGCATCTCTAAAAAGAGGTGCTGCAGGTCTGAAGAAGAAAAGTGTTCAAAGAAGCTGGAAGGAATGGCAGAAGAGACATGCAGAGACAAATTTCTCACAACAACACTCTTGCCATTCTGCTGTCAGTGGAGAGAACATAGTTGAAGTAGAAAACCTCTGAGAGATTCTCCTCCTACATCTTAAAATAAAACTGCTTTTTACAAACTATGGAGTGAGAGTGATGAACAGTTGTGCAGGTGTTTGCAGAAGTAAAGGATGCAGAAGGATGAGTTGACAATGGACTTCCATCTCAAGATTTCCTACTTTCTCATATACAATATATAGAGGATGACAATCCCAGTGATTTTCTCTGTCCCTTCCTAGGATCTGAGCATCTGTACATAATTCAAAGAAATCCCTATGATCCAGTGAAACCTCTCCATAGGTAGGAACTCTGAGTATACCTGTGGAAGGAAGCTGCAGGAGCTCAAACTGATGTCACAGAAACACACTCACATGATGTATCAAGTAAAAGCTGGAAACTGAACCTCCACATCAAAATCACAAAACTTAAGTTATTGAAAGAGCATCTTCACTCTCATTTAATTTTTCCCTCAGTTGCACCACTTCATTTGCCACTTGGAGTATCAAAATCATAACTGTGAAGGATCACATTGCTGTCTTTATCCAGCCTGAGGGCTGACCATGCAGGCAGGCTGGCTGCCACAGCACTCAGCCAGCAACAGCACTGCAGGGGTGTTCTGCCTTTCAGGCAGGGAGTGTTCAATAAGGTAGGTTATCAAATAATATCTTACCAAAAACATAAGGGAATCTTCAAAAACTGGCTGAATGAATACCACCTGACCAAATATCACTTCTTACAGAATTGGGAGAAACTGAAAATTGGGAACTCCAAGCCCTCTGTCTTTGCTCAGACCACTATTCAATACTTTTTTTTTTTTTNATAATAGCCTAGTTCCTCTAGAGACATGGGTGGTTTAGACACATTAAAAAAAATTAACTGCCCCTCCTTACTCCTCCCTGCCATGACAAAGAATCCTGTGTGAGTACACACATGAAAAATCAGAAGCCAACTTAGACAGTTTGAGAATCCCAAGGAATACCACTTGACTAGATAAAGATAATTGATCAGTCATAATAAGAGGAGGATACAGCATGTAATATTCTTCTGTTAATGAGACTTCAGAAAATGCATGAAAAAAACTATTTAGAATGACTGAGCTGCACAAATACATTATCAGATGTAGAAAATACTGTGTAAATTTAAGAAACAAGGGAATTATATGCTTTCACTCTAACTTAATGGAAATGCAAATGATAAGACAATGCTTAAAGGGAAAGAAAGGTATACATCAGTTTTGGGAAAGAATATTAAAGAGATAAAAGAGCTGCTAACAAAGGACTGTACAGATCCTTGAAACTAAGATGCTACACAACCATTATTCTAGAGGCCAAATAGAGAGTAACAAGCAATAAATAACACAGATTGTGCCAATAACAGTAAATAAAATGGAATGTAGTAGAGAGAATGAGATAGAACAGACAGGGCCCACTTCAAAACAACAGGAGAGGAGCACAATGGCTAAGGAGAAGGCAATGACACAATACATTGCCATTGCCTTCACACAGCAAGATGGAGATGATTACATAATGCACATATAAAATGGAAATTATCTGCAAACTGTAGTCCCTAGTCTTCAGTTGTGTCTGAACTAATTTCTAAACTACTCTCATACACAGTGACAGGAGAAAGGAAGACATTTGTATGTTGAGTTTTTTGCTATTGTACTGGCAAGCACTTGGATGCTTTAGCCAGGAGAACTCTACAGGGAGTTGCAGAGTGTGTATATGTGTATGATCAGAAAGGATTCAAGGACATAAAAGAAAGGTGAGAAGAGACCTTTCCCCTAACTTTATTTACATTTCAGAATCAGAATAAACATTTCCTATTTAATGCAAAACACCACAAGCACTAAATACCAATCTCCATCAGTCAACCAGATCCTTTGCCTGGAACATTTATCCCAGCCAATAGCTTTTCTCCTGATAAAAGTCATTTTGCAAAGACACTGATTACAAAAAACGACAAGGTGGTCAGAAAGAACTGATGTTCTAGCTCTCCAGTTCTGTAATGCATCCCATTTTTTTTACATTTCCATTTGAGTTAACTTTTTCTTCTCCAAGAGTGGAGCATCCTTCAGAACACAAGGCAAGGATTAGGTGGCAGGTTCGTGCAGCAGCCCCCAACTGTTTGAGTTCAATACAGGACAAGTCTTAAGTAGGAATGAAAAAGAAAGTCCTCATTCAAGTTCCAAAATCACGTGTGGTTTAACTCCCAACTTGGAATAGGATTGGGCTGCAATTGTGTGAACTGTAATGACACAGTTCAGAAAAAGAGTGGCACAAATAAGTGGCAGTATCAAGTTTGCTCATTCCAGTGGATTCCAGCTGAGCAGGAGGTGTTAACAACACTCAGTGTGGAAACAGTTGCTCTCTACACACCTTCTCTATAGATACTGTGAGTACAGCCAGCCCCCTATCATTTCACTCCTGCTTTTCCCCGCTTTTAATTTTTTTTCTTAAAGGATTGAAGCCTGAAGCCTTTAAAAGGAATTGTGGAAAAATAAAATAAAGCTTAATAATGATGGCCTCCTCCAGGAGGCAATGGAAACAGGTCACGTTTTATGAAACACAGTATGACAATATGAATTTCCAGTTCTTCCAGAAGAAACCATCTCCCAGTCCTTTAATCCTCCTCGTGTGACACACTGATCAATGTGACTGCTCCAGCATTCAGATAGCTGTGCAATAAACTGGTAGCTCTATTAAATAAAGCTAACCTGGCAAAGGAAAAAAAACCCTAGCTTTTAATACAGATGAATTTCCCACTTCAGATCACACCTTTGCTGCAAAAAAACCTGGGCCTAAGTGGTAGGAGGAGGCACTGGGGAGGAAGAGGGAAGGAGGAGGGAAAAACACCATTCCAGGAGAGTGCTGGCATGGTGTGGGGGCAGCAATGGGCACAGGCTTGGCAATTTCACAATTAGTTGTGAGGAAAGTGGGAAACAGAAAAGAAGGAATTAAAGAATAAAGGAAAGACCATATGCAAGAGCCTATGAGGACAATGCACTTTGGCCAAAGGAAACAAGTACAGAGCCATTGTGCCTTTCACTGCTAGGCCAACAAGTTTAGGTAACATTACTTCCAGTAGTAATCAACACTCATTTTTTCCAGTTGTGTGTCGAGCAGCCTGTGTGGAAATGTCCATTTCCAGCAGACTGCTGCCTACAACACAACCAGTGATAATATGCAGACTCAGCAGAGAGGCTAAAGGCTGCATGGACACAATGAATAAATTATCCTCTCAACCCTCAGAAGATTATAGGTCTCTGTCAAGTCATTTAGATCTAAATTCTGACCTGCCTTAAAGCATTTACAGCTTGTCAGGGAATATGTTCTGTATAGTCAACAGCCATTTCAAGGAAAAAAAATCCCTTTATTACAAAAATTATTATCTTTTTATACTTAATAATTCTAATAACAATTTATATTTACAAACAATCTTCACCAATAGAGCTTATGCACTACAAGTTCCCACCTCAGCTATACAGACACTAACATACCCACATAGGCATACCCACCTACCAGACACTACTCCCAGTCTTTTGCTGACATGATGAATAAGAAATAAATCATAAGAATAGGAGTCATCAAAAAAGCAACTCAACAGAAATTATTAAAAAAGAAATGAGTCAAATGCAGAGGGAGAGAGGAGGCAAGGGAGAAACAGGACGTTGAGAGAAAGCCATTTGAAATTTCCTATTTCTTGACAGCATTCTTTCCAAAAGCAGAAGCAGGCTGGGCTGGAATGCAGTGCTCTGGTAAAGGCAGATGCATTCAGTTTTCTTAACTAAAAATTTCAGGAAGAATTAAGTACAGCATCAGACATGCTTTCTTAAGGTGAAGGTGGACAAAGCGGCAAGAGACAAAGACTGTTGAATTCAGCAGAATCCAAGTCCATACATGGGCTAAGCAATCTGTAAATGGAAACTCTTTCGAGCTGGAACGAAAGTAAAGCTCCTAAGTATTTTAGCAGTGAACATGGCTGAATGTCCTGCTACTCATTATATCAGTATCACCCATTCACATCATTGTACTTCAGGGCTTATTAGCATTCCCACTCTACAACATGATAGACATTTATTAGCTGATTGTTTATCTGGGGATGGTGTGGACAAATGGAAGGTGCTGCATATGTTGAAATAGGGCACAAATGTTCTCAGCTAAGAGATTTAGTTTATTGTTTTTTGATGCACTCTAAGATGTGATCAATTTCCTAAGAGAGCTTGCTGGTTACCCTATAGTCTGTGAGTATAATAGGACTTGCAGTGCCACCTTGCCTAAGCCCAAGCCTTTATGTCTTAGACCTTGAACATCTCCTGATGTTCAGAGAGAACTCCTGAATAGCTGCCATTAGCATTTAATTTGGCTTCAAACATGTTAAGGATATTAAGTCTGACTAACACAAGCAGGAGAATTGGTGTACTGATCTCAGGAACAGTCCATTTAAGTAGAGACAACTCCTTCCAGGTATTCAGGACCCAGACAGACACAGCCAGGATGGTCATAACTTGCCATTTGACAAAATATCCTGCCATCCCTAAACAGGATGTGCTGTCACCCAGCACCTGCAGCAACCACAGATGGGCTGCTGACCAGCCAGCATTCCCCAAAGCAGGCACACGTTGCCTCACCTTCCACCTTTCCAAGGTTGCCAGTTAGTTGCTCCTGCTTTTAAATTAAAACCAGCTCCTAATACATACACTCTTCTTGGTATACTGGCAACATGCACAGTCTTTTTGGCATAGCCTTGCACAGAAGTCCTCCTGCCTTGGAAAGTTCTGGCTTTCCTTGAGAGACTGCAATGTAAACTAAGAATAGTTTTGGCTAGGAAGGAGGCTGGTACAGTTAAGATTGCTCATGCTGAGCCATGAAGCTTGGATGTGACCTTTTCAACAAGGCTTTTTACAACTATGCAAGAGACAAAGCAAAATGACTTGGACAAACTCAGTGTCCTGGCAAAGAGCACAAGAACAAGCAAAAGTTGACTCATGGCAGTAAAATCTGACCTTGCATCATTGTGACTAGACTATAATTAGACATCTCCATTTTTTAAAATCACTCGTGATTCTTTTTAAGTGCTGGAAAAAGGAATGAAAATCTCCTACAATTTCATAGAGAAATATTTTTTCAGTGACATTTAAACTGTTCTCATGTTGAAATAAAAAAAAGTTCTCACAATGCCTGGTTTCTTTCAACTGGCCAGTAACTGAAAGGACAGGAGCTGATAATATCACTACTGATAGGACAGTACAGGAAGAAAAGGTAAGTGAGTTTTAGGACAATCACTCTGCATTGTGCTATATTAAAATATCAAGAGGCATGTGCCAGCTGAGCCACAAGCAACCATGAAAAATACATTGTTTATGAAAAAGACAAGCCCTTCAAGGGCAATTGCAAACTTTCCACAGCATCAGCAGGAATAGGGATGTATTTAACCACTGACTGCCACCACGCCTGACTTCCAACATTAACTAATGGTGTGTAAATGAAACCCATTTCATTAAAGATCTATTATTTCTAATATAGAGCTAAGTCAGAGGGAAGGCCACCTATGGCACTGTGTTAAACTTCCAGTAAGATGCATTGCTCTTTGGTAAAATAGCTTTGCAAACTCCTCTATCACTGGCTTTGCTTTCAAACCTACTAAGGTGATAGTAATAACTAGAAGTAAATGAAAACAACATAAGCATTTCAACCAGGTACCTGTAACACCAGAGTCTGCAGATGTGATGGTTCAGCAGTGCACCCACAGACCTGTGCTGAGATGAAAGGAGCTGCCATCCAAGCAAAGACCCAGGAGCAGCACCAGCACAGTTGAGGGGAAGAAGACCCTACATGTTGACATTCATCCTCAGGCTCCAAAGGATGGTGCAGTTCACCTTGTCTCACATCTCATAGAACACCACTGTGGCATTCAACTAATTAGAGACTAATACCTTATTTTCAGGTAAAGGCTGACCTTCCAGAGAAGGTATCCTGCTCTGGGATGAGGCTCCCATGAAACAGCAAATGCTCTGTTTCCTTTGGTCAGCCCTTCAATGAGTTAAATCTCCTCACCTGTCCCTTAAAGCCTTCAGCCTGTTTTGTGACTTGAATGGCTCAGGAGTTTCACCTGCAGCTGAAACCAGGCTTACAAGGGCCTCTGACATGACCAGAATTTCTGATGGGTGCCTCGCTGTTCTAGGATGTTTGTATTTTAATCAGATTTAGGGAGCCAAAGTGGGCTGAGTGTGCAGGAGCATGTGTCACTCATGTGCAGTGCAGCATGCAATCCAGTCTTTCGCCTTCCCAGCTCCCAGCCATTCACATTCTGGCAACATCTCACCTTAAGTCCCCAAATACCCCCAGCCCAACAAAGAACAAATACCAGCTTCTCTGAAGTTACAGCAGAGAGAAAATGGCAGCTAAAAAAATGCATAAGGCCAACTTCAAAGTTGTTGAATTTGGTGCTTGGGCTTTGAAAAACCTGTCATTTGGGAGGAAGGGTGGGAGGCTGCTCTTTCCCTCTCCTTTTCATTAAACAGCTTTTCAGAACTTGGGAGAGCTACAGCTCTCATTATGCATTCCTCCTTCTGGAAATAAATACTTGTGTGGGTTGTCACATTTGTCAGTAGATAGATGACAAAAACAAATTGCAGCCTGGCACGGAGCCAGGCATGGTGTGTGTATGTGTTACAAGGGAGTATCTGCTATTAAGAAGGTGGTTGATTCTGCATGTCAGAGGGTGGAGTCTTTTCCAGGAGCAGAAGTCCTATAATGAGGGACTTTCCAAAGAAGAAGCAGAGGATCATGACTGTGTTTCATTCCTTTCCCCTCAAGGAGGTATTACACAAAGTCCCCATATGGCTTATTGCTACACAGAGAAATCCTACTCCTTCAATGCTTCTTCCAGCTCCCTGAAGTCAAAAACAAGCTAAGCAGTCCCACAGCTCACTTCACTGCTCCCACAGCCTTCATATAAGTTGGGGCTCTCTAGAACAAAAAATTTATTTGTCTTTTCAAGGTCCAAAGAATTTGTCCCCTCTTTCTCTCTCATTGCACAGATTTCAGTCAGTTTTGGCGCCAGTTATGATGCCCAAATCAAATTCTTTTTCAAAAAATAACAAGATTTTAAAAACATGCCCAGTTTCCAACACTCACTGTGAACAACTAGCTTTTTCAATCTGAGAGATCACCATTCTGGATTATTTCCTGACTGGTCCTCTGCAGAAAAGATGAGCAGTCCTGCAGTCCTGCCCCCATGTTTTGCACATGTGAAAATATGAACCAGAGAAGTTATTCAACAAATAACCAAAATTCTGCCTTAACCTGTATAAACAGAGGATTGTTTTTGACAACTTAAGGCGGAGGAGACTAAATTGCAAAATCAGATTATCAGATGAGATTATTTCAATGAGTAAATGGAGTTACTTCACTTGTTCCTGGAACAGCTGGAAGATCTGTTGTTCCTGTGACACGCTTTCCCACTGCTGTGCTACCACAACTCTGGAGCTGTAGTGGAAACTACAGTGTGGGACTACAACTGCATCATTCCTCACCAGAGAGGGGTGAGAAAGAAACTCATAGCCTGCCTTCCACCCATTTCTCTAACCTTAAGATACCTTTATGTTGGCCTTGTCTCTAACTTTAGGATACTTTTACACACCTGTGTAATGGCTACACATCACTTTCAGTAGGACAGCAACTGTAACGTCATTGTTCAAATACTTGTGAGCAGGTCACTGAATGCAAATGAACAAATTCAAAAACCAATCAAACCCCAAAAACATTCTACCATTTACATTCAGAATATTGACAAAAGTATTGTATTCAAATGCTGTATCCCCAACTAATCACAGAAACAACGTAAAAATATGGGCCTTTATAAACGCAATAAATTGTGGGGGTTTCTCTCCTTTAATAATTATGTAGGAGTGGTGTGGTTAAACTTCCAGAAATAATCACTAGAAAGTCAATTATTTGTACAAAATAAAGTGGAGAATTTATGCAATCACATGATTCCAATAGCTAGGGCTTTAAAAAGAAAGTCAAGCATTGTATGACACACAGCATCCCTGCTAGGGTTGGCAGTGCTCCATTTATATGCTATAAACTCAAACTGGGCAATGAAAATAAATTCTCCAGCACCATTTTACCTTATGCTGCTGTTCAAAGCTCACATTTCAGTCCTTACTCATTCTTTGTGAGTCACAAGCTTTTCAAGCTTCTAACATTTGCGTATCAAACCAGGCCAGAACTTCAATTACTGAAACCAGTGACAAGGCATCACTGTTCCTCTGAATAATCATTAACACACCCATGTTCGAAGAACTCTGCACAAGGGTTAAGGGCTGGGTATAAATGTGAATATTCAGGTGAATTAAGGACACTGAAGACAATTTTGCACCTCCTAGGGATCAAGACTCATACATTACTCGTGATTTTAGAGACTATCTTGGCAGTGGTTGTCAGCTTATGCCAAGGACACCATGTTCTGGATTCACACTGATGGCATCTGAAATGCCAAAGTCATAAGTGCTTTTGTGACTCTGGGCCCAAGTTTTCCTATAGTGCTTAATATAGACAATTATGTGTTAGTGCTGTTATAAAATACTTACATTATGTGATTAAAAAAACCCCTCAGTTTAAAGCACCTCTTTGCTATGAGACACCCACACAGCACTACACCAGCAGCTCAGAGTAACACAGAGGTACAGTTATTTATTTGAGGGAGTTTTGCTTGTTTTTTTGAACCAAACTGCAACAATAAAAGAAAACATAGGCAGTAATGACCTTTTGTTTAGAGAGATATAATATTGCCCGATTTTATGCTTTACAGGATTTTGCTAACTGCAGCAGAGCTCAGAAATAATACAGTTTTTAAAATTCCTCACCAAGAAAACAATAATATCCACAGCTAACATCCACAACAGGGAACCTGGAGATACCAGGTAGGAAGGTATCCGGTTTGTTCCTGATTTTATTTTATTTTATTTT
>VZTR01002736.1:15544-30771 GCA_013400775.1 Chaetops frenatus
TCAATTCTCTAATCACAACCAGAACAGTCAGGAAAACATCCTGTAGAGACTACTAAAGTTTTGCCTTCCAAACCTAATGAAAAGACAGGAAACCACAATAGGANAGAAGCAAAATCAATGGCCAAAGTAAGAACACACAAATACAGTGCCCAGTTCATCATATATCCACAGCTGAGTGATGACCTCCAATGCTGTCAAGGACTGTTAGCATATAATCCAACCCAGTATTCGTTAAAAATAAATTAAAATAGTCCTAAGGAGTCTTAAGGTATTGGGTAAGTGCCATAATACTTCTTTAATGAATACACTTCCATGGGCTAGTTTGAGAGTTCAGTACTATTTCAAAGAGGAACCTTACAAATCAACCTTGGTTTTGAGCATGCCAGACCTAGAGCTTAGTGCTCTGAGTACTCACTTGTAGCCACCTGATAACAAGTCTTTTCCAGATTCTTCCACTCATCAGTCTCAGAGAAGAAATGTGGATGTATGCAATGCATTAAAGCACAAGACAATTTATAGCCAGACAGTAAAGTTACACTGGCAAGGAACTTGCAGTGCTAAGTATGTGGTTCAATGGAGAAAGTGTTACTGGCTAAGCTGCACATTTAAAGAAACATTCAGGCTATTCTGCTAGGGTTTTTCAAAAGGGAAATCACTTATGTTTACTCTGGAACATTTTTTAGAAACTCTTCCTGCTCATATACTACTATTAAAGCATACAAGTTTTTCTACTACACAGGCATTTTTCTTTAGCCTTTTAAGTATAATATATTGTTGAGAATGTAATATAATGTTTCCATTACTATTAACAATAGATTTCACATTTTACTGAAGATCTGCTATTGCAATTCATGCTGTACTAATTATGTCCCAGCTGCTTAAAAACACAGATTTCAGGAATCAGAAATGTGACTGATCATCCCAATCACAAATGCTATCCATTTAAAATTTGAAGCTGATTGCAAATAAGTTAACTATTTGCAATTAGCTTCTTGATTTATGAATATTCTTTTCAAGGGCTCAATTGATAAAAATCCTAACAAAAGGCAAACACAAAAACACATGGGTTATGCCTTAATGAAGTCTAATCTTTAATACCTAAACAATATTTCTGGAATTTCCATAATTATCTGTTGGCTGCAATAGTGATGCATAAGTCCATTAGAAAGATTAGGTAACTCATATTTCTGAAGTAATTTATGATCTTAAAATATTTTCATATCATTTTCTATATAAAGAGAAAGCTCTTGTCTTCAGTTTGGTACAGCAATACAAATTTGGATCCTCTCCAAATTTATATGTTTTATGAAGGGAAATTTTAACAAATATCTGTATATTTTCTCCAATTATTTTACTTCAACCAGTTGGCCAAATAGGAATTTAAAAGTAACAAAACTCATCTTTGTTCTATTTTTCCAAGCCTGTTTAAAATTTCAATGCAATTTCTTAGAAAACCTATTTTAGATGGATAGAGCTAGAATTTTAAGTCCACATAAAACACCTAACCACATAAATTGCTCTCATTCAGATCTTCCCAGCATATCACCTGGTGTTCTATTGGTATACCCCCTAATGCCAAGTACTGAGCTTTCTGTATAAACATGCAAATGTATAAAATATTTATAATAGTTTAAAAGTCAAATAGAAAAATTTATAAATAAAATTAATTTTACCTTGAAATTGAAAATCCAGCTTTGTATTACTCTCTATTTGAGTAGCTCTATGAAAACAAGACACTAAACACAAAATTAAGCAATATGCCTTGTGATCCAAGCTAACTGAAATCATCCACAAACTCCATGCAAATTATGCTGAAATGCATCTTTTTACAAAGCAAAGTGTAGGTAGAGAACAGAAGGACATGTGTAGTATATATTACAGACTACATACAAGTGCTGAAGATAGAAAAAATAATTTAGAAGAAACTATAAAACTTATATTGCACAGGCTACAATATTTCAAATAGAATATTTTTAAAAGAATTGTAAAAAGTTGAAACAACACACTGGATAAAAAGATACTTTGTCCCAAGGGCAAGTACTGTAGTGATCAATTATATCTTGGATTGCAGAAACAAAATTAACTAACTTGATGGAAAGCACCACATTGCAAGAAAATATATTATATACAGATGAACAGGAATTGAGAATGCTATTTATTTGAAACAGCAAGTATAATATACTGTACCTCTATACCTCCTGATGGAATATTTCTAAATGGGCTACCCATATTTTGCAACATGACTGCATGTTGATTTATGGAGCCAAAGTAAATGATATGCTTCGCCAATAAAAATTCCTTGCAAAGGCAGCTTTTTCCATTTCATTTTAAAGTGAATATGAAAAGAAGGACATACAGAGACTTTTTTTTAACAAACACTGCTATGCAAAAGATGTGATACAGGTAAGAAAGTATGTTTGTATATGTGTACAGGAGTATTTTCTGTACTGGATCAGTTTTTGATATAGAGAAGATGGAAAATCATTTTGTATATACGCTGACAGCACAAACAGTACTTCCTATCTGAGGGGTGGAAATATTCAATGAAAATAATTCCCTGTTTTGCTTTACAAGTGAATGAAATACTCTCAGTAATTCTGTGTTACTGTGTGCTAACACAGCAATTCAGTGTTGGTGTGTTAATGGAGTGCACAAGCTGTAAGATGTACGGATGTGCAAGCTGCCTGGCACAGGACAGAGCTTCACATCCATCATGGAATGCATTACATGTCATGGGAAGATGGCAATACCTGACACTTTGATGGTACTGACATTGCTAGCATGACAGTTTCATCATATTTAGCTTCAGTTTCAGTGCTGCCATGTGGCCAGTGAATAGCGAGGTGGAATGGTAACTAGGACTAAATTAATTAAGTTTAGGCAGCTGTAATTCCCCATCCTTAGGGATATTCGCAGCATCCAGTTTCAGTCATTGCACTTAGTTATCTGTGAATCCATCTCACATAATGCTGGACATGCAGAAGCCAGATGCCTCATCTTTCCAGTTAACTGTAGCTTTAATCTGTGGGGGTCACCAGCAGTCACATCCAGATTGCACAGAAATCAGTCTTACTAAAATAATTTCTTGGCATGAATAGTGTAAGAACAATAAGAGGAATGAATGCTTACTCACATTAGTCCTTTGTTGTTAAATATAAACTGCTTAACAGTTAACTGTACCAATTTACCTGGAGTAAGAGTAAATTATATTGCATGAAAAATTCTACATCAGTTATAGGAAAGGAAAAGATAAACAACTTTTCATAAATAAGTAAAAATAAGTAGAAGCATTAGATTAATTCAGCTCAACAAAAACATAATTGAAGCCTCCACGCAGATTCTGATGGAAAAGTTGTAAACAATATTTGGTGAAAGATTTGGAGAATACATGATAGAAAATTTGGAAAGAAATTTGAAGAACTAGATCTCAATGGAACTTCAAATCTCTTCACTTGAACAATTCAGGTGTTTTAATGGGACTTTGAAATCTTTTGAAGGAGAATTTGAGGCTCAAAAAAATGTCACTGTTAGCAGATGACCCTTCCAAGCTATTCACTCTAAGCTAAGGTGACCAGTTTCAACAGGTCTGTAACATCAGTACTATTACATTTCTTCTGCTTCACTTGTGACATCATAGAATACATACTTTCTCAACCCTTATAGATAAATGAAATCATTATATTCATAATATAATAATCAGCTTCCCTCCCTGCATTGCACCGATAGCATATTGTATCATCCCTTTCATCATTCAATCCCATGGCATTCTCTACCTCACTTCCCTCCTATTTCCCCTTATACCAGCTCTGAAATAAAAGAATAGGCTTCTTTCTCCTCCCCATCAAGCAGGGACATCTTTGAGAAACCTGATGCATAACTGGTACTTCTCCTTCCTTCCCAGGGTGGAAGCTTTTGAAATCTTCCAGCTGGCATCCTTGTCACTTGTGATTACTTGCCTTCTCATGGAAGGTCAGCTACCATTCTAGAACCTTAAAAAGGCCTGTCACTAGAAGGACTTTCTATGCTCAACACTGTATTGTTGAACCACTTTTCACTGCAACAAAGCAGGGATTATTTAACAGTCATCTGCCATATATTTTCAGTGATATTTATTATAAATCATTTCTGCTGTAAAAGTTCCTGTAACTTGTGGGTCGTGAAGTAGAATCACTGAACTTAGCAGTTCCTTTCAGAATAGTTTGCTAGAACCCTTATTTCTTCTCTGGGACTAAAGAGAAAAGAATGAGTGGAGTTTCTTTGGCAGTGACAAAAAATCCCATGATGATCTTGTTTTCTCTGAATCATAAGTGTGAGTGATATTAAATGCAGACTGTTAGCAGGAAGATGAATGTAGTAACAAAACATCTTTAGGGACAAGGGACCACTGACAAGCATTGGAACGCCTTGTGGTAAATACATCCCTTCTGAATGCATCATCATCAGAGGATTTATTCCAGGTCTGGGTCATGTTGCCATAACCCCACAGTGGCTTTCAAGAACTTATAAAACATGTGAGCATATTAAGTGAAGGCAGTAAATAATAATAAAATACTTTCCTTTTCCAAAGCTCTTTGATCCTAAAGCTCACAAGGAACCCAATTATATCATATTTAGGCATGAAACAATTTTGATTAGTGCCTAGTAAGATTTTCCAAAAGTCCTAATATAGATACCACTTTCTTCTGAAAATGCCATTAGGTACAGAACCATCTGCATTTTAAGTGATCTAAATACCTATTTAAAAAAAAAATACAAGTACATAGATGCTCCACTAAATTTAAGTTACCTTATAGGTCTCAGTTTAATAGAAAAAAGAGGCATCTAAAATTTCCACATGAGATTTTAACTGAATTACCATACTTTTGAGCTTTTTTCTGTAAATGCAGAATGCATTCTTACAGAGCGCTCTTACATCCACAAACATGAAAAAGTCCATGCTGCCCCCCATCTACCCTAAGGAACTGCTTTCCATAGTCTTCAGCATATTTTCCATTGTCCCTAAAGTACTTGTTTCCCTGTCCAGTTTGATTGTTGAAGTCCCTGTCAGCTGTGGATACTGCAGTGTCTTACCATGTTCTCTGCAACACTGCCATCCTTGGGAGTACTGCCCATCTCAATCTAACAGTAGTTGGTGGTTTAGTGATTTATAGATCTTATGGCCTGCAGACAGAATAAATTCTGCTGCCACACTAAACTTCCTTTGGACTGCAGCCTGCATCCACCTTCGTGTTCTTATAACTGAATATGCCAGCACTGCCATTTAATACTAATACAGCATTCTCCATCCTGTCAAACGTCCAGTGTCGGCAACTAGTCATAGTTGGTTTTTTTACTGTATTCTTTTCCTTACTGCTTCTTTACTGAAACTCTCCACCCTACTCTTTAATCCAGTGCTCCATAGTTCCTATGACAGTGTCATTCAAAACACATTTTCTAATCTCATCTGCAACATTTATATAAACTACCATCTTCTTTTGCTGGATAAATCAATCCATAGGTGTCAATTCCAGACCAGCCACTGTGCTGGGAGCTTTGAAGCTGAATAAAACATGTCTCAAACCAAGAATATCCTTAACTAGAAAGAGGCCCAGATGACTAAAGTGGATAAGAAAGATGTATTAAGATAGTCTTTGTTATTTAATATTTCCTAGAGGCCCATGCTGCAGATAGCAAGGACTTGCTACTGATTGTGGAAATGAGCCATGGCAAATTTTTAACGTGTTTTGTTATACTTTAATAGTAAAACCCATTAAACTATAAAAATATAACAATGCTCATAAAAACTTGACACTCCTCACTAAAGGCATGGCTGCTGGAAGTTGCCTCTGCTCCAGAGCAACCCTGCTGAGCCACTTTACTAGCTCTCTGACTCCCAGTTCTGGGACATTGTGGCACCATGGCTGCTTTCAGCTCCTATGGAAGGAGCCTGACTCACCAAAAACACAAAGTAGAAGTTTAGAGCTTTGTTTGAGTTTGTTTGACTACAAACTTTTACTGCCTGCTGCAGCCCTTTCTAATTTCAGAACACATGGCTTCATTGCTTTACATCTGTCTCACTGAGCAGAAGCACAGAGGTTAGACCTTGGTGAAGCCAGAATCCTATTGCAGTCTTTGCCCATCTTGATGATTTATTAGCTAATGCCTGTTTCTCTAGGGGAGCTCTGGAAAACACTAAGATGCTCCTAACAAAGGTCTAGAATATCTGTTTTAATATATACAGGTTGTGCTATATCACCTTAGGATCAGAATGCCATACAATGGTATACTGAGCAACAGAGTTCAGACATGTCTTCTGTTTGTCTTTAAAATATTTTAAAATATTAAAAAAGAAATTAAACAATTTTTCTGGGTATGGAACTTTCTTATTTGTTTGAAGTTTCTATATAAAACAAAGTGAAAAACCAACAAGTCACTACATGTGATCTCTTATTTTCATAAAAGAAACCATGCTACACCTTGAAAATGCATCTAGCAAAAGCTTACGAGGGTTTTGGTAGCCCCTCATTACGCAGAGTTCTTTCTACTGTTTGAAATGGCACTGAAGGAACCTCCATCTCCTGAAATCCCCTGAAGGTGATGTGCTGCCAAACAACTGCAGCTAATACTGTATTAAACCAATTTTGAACTAACTAGGCAAATCTGATACCTGTCAGATGGCAAGGTGTGACGAAAGGGTCCATAAGACTATCACTCACAATCAGAAATTACTTACATAATATTTAAAACAAGGTATTTAATTTACTTTAATAAATATAGTAGTTTTGAGATCCCTTCTTTTTATACAAGTAATTTGTTCTTCAGAATCCTTCTGGAGAAGCTCATGATGAAGAATCAAGCCAGACGAAGATCTGAAATCAGATTTAACATTTTATTTGATCAGCAGAGCTGCTGACATCTTTCTTAAAATAGCACGGTGATAACTCTGTACCAGGACATACAGATCTTACTGAAGGTCCAGAGTTTACAGTGTACTTAATGTGACTGTGTTGGGCACAATCCCACCACACATAAAGTGTCTGAATTTGCTACTGCTACCATCTTATTACAGTAATAAATGCTGAAACTGGAATGCACTTTGCAAACAGCTTTGTCAAGGTTCACTACCCAGACTGGTATGGATCACCCTTCCACTTTATAAATCCAAGGCTGGATAAGACTAGTTTTTCCCACTTTCAAATGATACAGAAGAAATAGGGCTGGGCAGAACACCAGGTCATCCATTCCATATTCCTGTCCCACAGAAGGCTCAATTTTACCTCACCCTTCATCACAGAAGTTCATCTTTCATGCCCATTACAATCTCCAGCCTCTAAGAGCACATCTTTTAGCGCTTCAGGGTCTTTCAGGAAAAAGGTTCCATAAACCTTCTCAGTGACAGGAATTAGCAGATTTGACACAGCTACTCCATGCTGCTCCTGCAACATTGTATTTAAGAAATTTCACAGACATTATGTTCTTATGAATGTAATAAAATTTGGAGTATGGGACCAAAACACCACAAAACAATGCTGAACACTATTAATGCATGAGGTATTTTTATCCTAGCTTCCCCCTTTAAAATTAGTAATTTCAAGTAAAATAACTTGTTCCCTGCATTTCATATTTTTGGGCATTAGAGATTAAAAAAAATACAAAAACATATAATGGGTTATATGCCTACACTTGTTAGGAATTGAGAGGTTATGCCTATCCAAAAATCATATTGATACAACTAGTATCATATTAGCATGAGTTAATAAAGTATGCCCTACCCATCCCCACCAGGAATGCAGTACTGTTAGCTTACAGAAATTTACTGGTGCTGGTATACAAAGTGGAAACAGATACTTGATGTGGAAACCACTAGCATGTAAAGAGGCATGACCATACAATGCCATTATGGATGAATAAATGAATTGGCATGCCATTAGATTGGAGTCCTTTTAATCCAGTACTGTCTCACCCACCAAATTACTGATGGCAGATTTTTAAGTACCTGTGTGTTCCTTTTGTTCCACTGATGTGCTGATAATCTAAAAAGTTACATTAGAAGAATAACTTTTCAGGGTAGAAATCTGCTGAAGTCATAAGTCATTATACCTCTCAGTATTGAAAAAAAATATTCTAGTGCTAGCATCATGATTCTTCTGCTCCAATATTTATCTACAAGCTTTTTTCATTAATTTTCTATAAAGCAATGCCCAGTGAGTCTTATGGAATTTCTGGTATTTCTTCTTTCTGTGGAAAAAAATCCCTCTGCATAGAGTTTGGGAGGAAGAGCTGGGCAACTGTTCTTATTATTTCCTTCCTACAGAGAGGATCTTACAGGTGTGTTCAACCCAAAATATCCTATGATTCTATGATAGATGGTTTTAGATTCACATAACAAATAGGCCTTATTTTATTTATATCTATTTACATCTATGATCACTGGGGGTGAAGGGCAATGAAATTTACAACTGAGAGCATCATAGATTAGATGCCACAAAATGCCAAGAACTAGTACAATAACTTACTTAGAATGATATTCCTATTTTTTCTCCACTCAGATACTTTAAACTGTTCTGTTTTAATTCTCATCTTCCTAATAGTTTGAGAGCTATATAATGTTAATGAAAAGTTAGTGTGAGAGTGATGAACAAAGAATCTTATTTCAAAGCTTAATTTTTCAATTTACAGGGAATGAGAATTTTGGTGGAGTTTCAACTGATGATTTCTGTGGTTGCTAGTCTGGCATGCTCCCTTTCTCAGCAAGCTGAGATCAATCATAGCAAGAATTTAACAACTGACAGGGCCAAATTCATCTTGGGTACAACTCTAAAGTTAATGTAGTGACATTAAATTTTGGTCCACAACTTAGTATAAGAGAAAAACGAAAACATCTCCTTAGTATTCTTTTACAACAAACAAAATACCCACATAGACCCAAACTACAGAGCAGGGATCTGTGGAGTCAGTTTATACACAATGTGTGAATTCTGTTTACCACCAGGAATTCTGTCTATGAAAATCAGAATAAAAACCCCACTTTAAGTTCTGGCATACTTTCTGTGTTGGTTGTTGGGTTTTTTAAGCATCTTGAATATAATATGGGAAAACAACCTAAACAGCCCTTTCAAATGAGACAGGTGCAATCCTCAAGAATTAGTGTTCTGCACTCATCCACATTTCTTCTGGAGGCTGTAGGACAGAATGGGATCTTCTCAGAAAAACTTGACAGATGTTGGTCTCTTCCCTCAAAAACGCTGAATATAAGAAATAAAAGACAGGTAGATCTAGGAAATATGAAAAAAAAAGGTTGTATCTGGAGAATAAATTCTGCGTTGTTGAATTGCTGAAGAGGAAGGTAACTGCTTACAAGAGAAACAAGAGAAGAGAATTAATGGATTCAGAAGCAAGCCAGATAGAGAAAATAGCTCTCATTAGACCCACAAATATGGCTGAAAAAAAGAAAAAAAACCAAAACCCACCTTTCAGCCTCCCTATGTTAGTTATCTAATACAAAATACTACCTTTAACCTCAAATCCTGCCTTGATTCAGACCATCATGGCCACTCAGAGCAAAACCACGAAAGTATCCTGTACTCATAAAAACAGTCTGATATATGAAAAAAAATCTAAGGGGGCTGTTGGAATCATATCTGTAATTTTTAATATTAAATTACTTTTTATTATTAGAATCCTTTCCATTAATAGAACTACATGATTTTTAGGAACTTGGGTTCTCCAGAAGATCATTTCATTCTTCACACTACCTCTGGGCAGGATCAGCTCCACATAAATATCTGCAGCATCTTCTGTCCCACAGTACTTCATATCTTCTGACCCTAAACCAATATTCAGTTATGTCTGTGGAAGGGACACCACTGATCTGAGTCAGGCTTTACTACAGTCATAGTTGCTTTTCTTCATTACTGCAACATTGCCCCTTCTGGGAAGAGCATGCAAATCACTTTTTATTGCAAAGAAACCATACTGCAGTTCAAAGAAAAAAAGGAGCTGAATCTAAAGCTGTAGAGGAACCAAACTCAACAAATTTGACATAAAAATAACACGTAAAAGTTAAACGTTAATGAAAATATAATTCTTGTGAGTTCTCTATTACTTTAAATTAAGAAAGCACGGATCCTTAATAGAGCTGGTCTGGCTCAGTGGAGACTTGTGAGCACCAAGGACTCGCTGGGCCAGGCTCTCCCACAGGCGCTTGTTGGCTGCAGCTCAGCCAAGGCCATCGTAAGGCTGAGAAGGTTGTGACTGTGGAAGCTGGAGGCACGGCAGCCTCCCGGCAGAGCTGTTGGCTGGGAACACGCTACAGGAGCAGGGGCTGTCGCCCCAAGGACAGGGCAGTGTCCCACGGGCCGGCACCGCCTCGGGGACACGCGGGCCCCCTGCTGGGCACCGCGTCCGTGACACCGCCCGGGACCGGCTCCGCCCCGCCACCGTGAGCGGTGAGCGGCACTGCACATCCTCCTCTCGTCTGCTGCGCCATCGGACCCGGGAAATCCTGGAAACATCCCAGCTCAGTCTGCAAGAAGATCTTCGCAAAACCAGCTGTGGTCATGGAAGGTTCCCAGCTGCTGCTGCCTTTCCCCCAACCTCTTTCCACGGCCTTCAAATGCCACTTGTAAACAGGAATCTGAAGATGCAGATCACAGCTGGCCATGCCAGCACTGGTGCAGGGGATACCAGGGTACACTGCAGCCTCACCAAGTCTGTCTGTCTATTCCATAGCCCATTTCCACTTTTCTCTTGACAAACACTAGTGTTTAGAGTGGCTCATCAGATACAGATCTTGCTGGAGTGCATCAGGACGAGCTCTGAACGTGTAGTGAACACTGACCTCAGTGAGAGTCTTTGCTGCCTAGGAAACAAACTGGCTAAAAGGACTGTGAATTCAAAGCCCTAGAGGCTGAAGGCTGGAACTTAAAGACTAGTGCCTAAAGCTGCTTGAATTATTTCCTTAAAGTTGCTTTTGAATATGAAATTAAACACCACAACCACCATCCCTTTTCCTCCCTGAAGTTGTGTACTTTTGCTCCAGCCACAATCTGAATGGTTGGATTACCTTCTGCTCTCATTCTCCTGCATGGTCTGTAGCTTCCCTCTCCCATGGAAGAAAGGAAACCCAGGCAGCACAATGGCCAGTCACTTGTGATGGACCCTCTCACAGTATGGAGAGATCTGGAGCAGTAACAGGAGCTACTGCAGTTCAGGTGAGCTCGAAGGCAGAATAACCAACATGGATGAATCAGCTTTTCAACAGACACGAGTTACCAGTAGAATTTCAACTGGAAAAGTTTCTTCCCTTAATGGGAAAAAAATTTTTCTTCCTAAATGACTGTACATAGTGGTGCATGAGCCATTGAAAAGTTGGAAGTGCCTGATGTAAAAAACAACAACAACAACAACAAACCAAAGCATGGTCTTTGTTTCAGGTCAGTACCCCATAACATCACAGAATTACTACTTCTGCAAATACCAGCTCATATCTTTGCACTTGGTAACCTGTGAATGAAAAAAATCCTCCCACAGAGGCTGGTGACTTCTGGGTAGCAACAGAATGGGGAAATGCTTCTCTAATAATTGTCCATGCCATCCTCACTACAAGCATAAATGGTGAACCTCAAGATAGAAACAAACATCTTTAGCTCCTGAGACCTGTCAAAAAAACATGTCCTGAAAGTCTTCCAATATGGAAGAACAAATCCTAAACTGTCAGTGGGTTAAAACTGGAAAAGTGATAGATACAACATTTTCATTACTGATGGGGATAAGTGATTAATACACCAATGCCTGGTACATGCCAATTGTGTAAAGAGAAACTGAAACTAACCCCAGACTTGCAAAATGCTAATCCTGAGGCTGACTAGTGCTACCATTGCCACTGAAACTGGAACTGGAAGGTGCTCTCTACTTCACACAACCACCCTCAGGGAGTGAAATTCATCCTCTGCACACATCAGCCCGTTGATAGAGATTTCTTCTAGCCAATGAAAAACCACAGACACCACTAGACCACAGACCATACGAACAATTTTGGACATCTACAGTAGGGTGGGACAAATTACACTTCATCTGTGCATCTAAATTCCTTAGTTTCTGTAATGATACATCATTGATAGTGTAGTAGGATGTGAACAGAGGCAATTTTTGCTTCTTAGCAAGATAGACAAAATAAACTTTTGTCACTAAGGATGAAGGATGGGGAGCCTGTCAAGGGGAAAGTTTATTCTTGTGAGAGACTGGAATATGTGAGATCATGGATCCAGAATGGAAATCCAAGGTGAGAGGTTGTTCTTGAGCTGATGGAGTGGACTGAGAGAATTAGTGTTGCTTCTTAAGAGGGAAACCTTTCCTTGGTAACAATAGGCAAAGCTTTCCCTGCCTGATATACCAAACTCTTCTCTCAACATTAAGAGCCTTCCAGAGCTCTGGATCAGCTCTGAGCATTCTGCTTCCTCTAATAACCAAACACCATTATGTCTTTGTTTTTTCTGGGGTATTAACAGAATTTCACTATTGTTTAGGAAAACTGAACAAAACACAAAAGCCCTTTTTACTGACCATACACCACTGACCATATAACATCGTTGTCACACCATGTGATTTTGGAAGGAATGTGAAAAGGCTTTTTAGAGTTCTGCCACCAAATTCTATGAGAACCTGCAGACCACTACACTTCACTCAGTTAACTTCTAATTAATAAGTTATATACTTAAGGAACTGTCTTGGCTAATTGTGTAGCATTATACATAGTGAGGTATTTTTCTGAGTGAAAAATGAATGAGCTGCCCTAAAATAAGTAGTAACCAGAAATTTGGATTGAAGCCCAAATTTAATAATAATTTATGTTTCATTAACTTCCCTGGAGTTTAAAGCTTTATTATCCCTGCCACTGACTTTATTATTAAAAATAAAGAGTCAGGAAAAAATATTTTAATATACATAGATGTAATCCTAAAGGGAGTTAATTTACTTTACCATAGAACAAAAAGAATAGATACTACTCCTGGTGCTCTATATGCCCTTTTGTATATTTCCTGTGTATTTCCTAAAAGAAAACACAAGCACAGGTCACAATAGTTCCTTTGTATAGTTATCACTGATTTCATAAGAAAACATTACTCGTTTTCTTTTTCACATATAAGATGTTATTAAGGGTATGTAACACTATTTATATAATGATGATTTTAGTAGGAAACTTAGATCTGCAGTTTAAAATCTTGAACGCATTGCTCTAACTATAAGGAGACTTTCTCCAAGTCCTGGTTTGCAAAGCTTTGACTTAAGCTATTTAAGAAGAAGGGAAGAATAAAAGAAAAAAAGAAAGAAAGAAAGAAAAAAAAAGACTCTACTTGGCAAGAGCTTTAATTAGCAGAAATTTCCACGCTAGGAATATTATTCTGCATGAGCAGAAATTGCATAGCTCTTGCGTCTAGATGCCTTAGAGATGCCATTGATTGGCCATATTCAGAACAGGGGAATTATGTGACCCAGTGCTAATTTGAATTCCTTTACCAAACACATTTTTATTTCATCATCTCAGCTGCATAAAAGAGTCAAAGTACCAGAGCTTTAAAGACTTTGAATTCCTGCTGTTCTGCAATAAAATAAGGCAAGAAATATTAGCCATCCCTGGTTGATTCTTTAATTCTTTCCCAACAATGTCAAAGTATCAGTGTCCTACAGGTTTTAGTGCAGGTTAAAGACTGATACAAAGTGTATGCCTGAATAGAAGTTTGGAGTGAGTTAAGGAGAGGGAGAACATTTTAATGGGACATTGGTCCAAAATAGCCCAGCTTGTTTCTACCTCCTGCTGCCTCTTCCTCCTTTTCACAGGACCTTGATTGTATAGAAACAGTACAGACAAAAACCACAAACAACAAAAGGTTTGCTCACACCCCCAGTGGAGGTCATGAGCATGCTACCATGGAGAAAAAAAAAAAAAAAAGCATCAAAGGATAGTTTGGCTTACTTATAAGCAAAGATTAATTAATAGGAGGTTTGATACTTTAGCAATGTACATTTGGGCAAATTTGTGTTTGCAAATTGTTTGTTTCACACATTCAAAGGGCACAGAGCAATGAGGCCTGTGCTAATTTTAAAAATGAATCAAACCTTTCTTTGCCATGATCCAAAAACTACAAACTTGTGGTTCAGAGGCTTTCAATAGTATCTGCTTAGATTTGACACTCCAAGGTTAAAAAAAAAAAGCACAAAAGAGTTGTGTTATACACAGCAACAGTAGCTTTTTCCAACAATTTTTCAATTATTGCATTGTATACTCTCCAAGAAAAGTAACTATCTTGGCTACTAGAGAAAAAGCTTTAAAAAAGGAGGCAGAATTTTAAAATTCCCTTAAAATATACTCCTCCCCTTATAGGTTGTCTTTAAAATTGCTATTCATTACACCAGCATTTATACCCACTGGGTGACTGTGATTCAGAACTACCTGTGTCACATGATGAATAAGTGCAACATGCACCATTCACTTTTAAATCAATCCCCTCCGACCTAAGCCATGTAAATCCTTCAAAAATTCACACCAGTATTCTCCTCCTTCAAATCACACATAGTAATAGTCCAATGACGAAAGTTTACCCATGCACAGCCCCTTTAACCCTGACCATTTAAGTATCTGCTTGGAATTATCAGTGACCCTTGTTGCACTCTTGGCTAGTTCACACTGGGTCTTCTAGAGTACGGACCCGGGGGGATTTCTATTTTCTCCGGGGTCCTTGAAATAAACACTGTTCACAGCGTTGCCTGTACAAGACAGCACTGTCAGCTCTGCCGACCGAAACAGCGAAGACTCTTCCACTTTCGGCACGGATGTGCGCACCCTTCCCTTGTCACGCTGTCCCTGCCATCCACTCACCCTTCCGTCCCCTCACCGCTTGCCCGCCCTGCTTGGTATCTATTGCTTCTATCTTTCAGGAATTATTTTCAAGTCCCCCAGCTTCCCGGCTGGCGTAGGCAGCCGAGGTGCCGTCCTGCCACAGCGCTCGATGTCGCAGCGGCGGCGGTGACATGTGTCTCTCATCAGCAGCTGGGCGCTAATTAATTTAGATCCTTTTCCCGCTATGCTTTAAGGAGCGGGGAAGCCCCACGCTGGAGAAATGCAGCGTCCCCTCCCGCAGTCCCCCCGCACCCGGACCCCTGGAGCTGCCCCCGCTCCACCGCCCCCGGCCCGCAGCTCCTCGCCCCCGGGCCCGGGGATTGGCCCGGCGGAGGCGGCATCAGCGGCG
>VZTR01002736.1:30814-136967 GCA_013400775.1 Chaetops frenatus
GCCCCCGGCCGCGACCCCCGCGGCGGCTCTTCGCCGCCCCCTGGGCTGGGCAGCATCGCTCAGGACATGGTAGCTGTCCACATGCTTAAGCTCTACGAGAAGTACAACCGGGAAGGGAGCCGGCCCGGCGACGGCAACACGGTCCGCAGCTTCAAAGCCAGGCCGGGTAAGACGGGCCGGGCGAGAGGGGCACCGCTGGAGCCCCCTCGCTCCTCTTTCGCTTTAAAGTGACGGGTTTGCGTCGAGGTTGTCATTGACTGCGGGGGGTGTCACTCTGGGTGAATGCTGGGGGTCCCTTGCTGCCTACACGGACGGGGTGTCGCCCCTCGCTTTGCGGACGGCTTCCCACCTTCCCCGGCTCCCTTCCCTTCCCGGAGAGTATCTCCCCTGGGAAAGTCTCCGTTGCTGTGGATGCAAATCAGCGGCAGAAATAGCGCTGTTCCCAGCGCACATCGCACTGGGCCAAAAGATCTTTTCAGAAATACTTGGAGCATAAACCTAGTAGCGAGTGCTCCAGCTACTGGTCCTCTCCCCGGCTCTTCTCGCAGCCTCAGAAGTTCCTGCTAGGCAGAGTGCCGCCTACAGGACCGCCTAAAACTCTCGACGTCTTAAATTCCTTGCACTGCCTAAACCTGAGAATACAGATACCTGACCTCTCTCTCCCCAGTTTTACTTGGCTTGATTATGAGGGTGGAGAAACATATATACTGTGTCAAAACTATACTTTCATTACCCCAGTATTACATTAAATAATAAAAAGGAGGTTTGCCTAGTTAATAGTCCATACATTTTTATCCTTTGCCAAGGAAACACAATCTCTCTTTTCTGGAAAACACCTTCCTTTTTTTGGTTAACACTTACAGTCTGTAACTAAGATCTTAGTTCTTAACAGTATCAGTTTCCAGAATCTAGTTGTTGCTACCTTGTAAGAAATGCTCATTATTCTATTTAGACAAAACTAATGGATTGAAACTCACAAAAGCAAATTTTGTATTAATCTATTTCTCTTCCATTTAAGTCTCATGTGTAGAGTACAATGCAGCACACGGTGTTTTAGGGAATGCTTACTATAGTATTGCACAATAATTCATACTGTCTTGTGCACCCCAACCTAATTTCTGTCCTATGTCAACTGTAATATTAAAAAGTAATCATGTTCAAGGAGGGGGAAACTCCATGGAAGAGTAAGGTGCTAATGAAAATGTCTAAAAATCTAGGACTTATACTGTAAAGCAAATGCAGACATTTGGGAGAAAAATAAATTGACATGGTCTAGATCATTAGCTAACAATTGCTATAATAGGGGTTAGGCAGGAACTTCCACTGTGGGTGATTTTCCTTGACCTCCTGTTAACACTTTTCTGTGAACTGAGCAGCTAATACTGTCTGTCACCCAAGTAAGGCCCTGGACAACAAGAGGGATTTGGGGACAAGGCAAGAATTGCGCTATATTCGTTCTCTTAATTTTTCAAATAATCTAATGAACACACTACTTGCATCAGAGTAATATAAGTTGTAATTCTGTTTTAAAACACTTTAACAGCAGCATTTCCTACTCACAGGTAGGCAGTGCTGACCAAATACAAATCAATGTTATCAATGTTATCGCATTTGTCCTATCATGAAACCAAGGCAGAGAGGCCCAAAAGTAACTTGGCTTTCCCTGCAATGGAAATCAGGCATATTTATGTCCAAAACTCCTGTCTCCTATGTCTTATCTAAGTACTTTTTCTACTGGATCCCATCTTTCCCAAATAACATGGCATGAAAGCAGAAGCTCCTCTGCAGTGTTCCTTTGAACTGCATTCATCAAGCTAGTGATAAACACTCTAAAATGTAACATAGAATGATGCAAAATGAGGGAGGAGAGAAGAACCTTATCTGCCACCATGTTTATCTTCTCTGAGAAATTCTAATGTTTCCTTCTGAAAGAAGAAATAGGTGTGTTTTTCTAAAAAGACATGTGGAACATCCCTTCTTTATAAAATACGGAGAGTAATTGTAGTCCTATTGAAATAAGCAAAACAGACTATACACAGAGTAATTTTCATTATCCCAAGCAACAGACTTGCCTCTTTTTTTTAATCACATACATTTCAGACAATCTGTAACTGTCTGTTCCTGTGGTGCTGTTTAAAGCTGTTTGTTAGATGACACTCAAGCATCAGGTTTACTTACAGTTGTCAAGATGAGGGCTCCAGAGATACAAAATGTTGGTCCAGACATTTGTCCTTTGTAATATGCATTATTGAGTTCTCCTCAACCACCCAGTTGTATTGCCATCCTACCTGTTCCTTAGAGGATATAGGGGGTGTTGGCTGAGCAATGGAATGTGTAATATTTTTCCATAATCAGTATAAGGCACCTGAAATATACATGCATGTGCTGTTTGCATGTAGCCCACATACAACATTTTTTTTTCCTGTAGCAGTACTTGCCCCTTCAGAAAGAACACTTCACAAACATCTGATCACCTCATCTCAGCTCACCTCTACATGAGCTCACAAGGGCTCATTATTTTTTTTAATAAGGAGCTGAGAGACAGTTTAAGAACTAATTTCGCAATTTCCTTATTTCTTTAGGTGCTTCCCAGTTTTCAGGGAGCTTTGTAGCTTTAGAAAACAGCACCAACTCGCTGAAGTTAGTCAAGTCATAATTCGTTTGTGACCAAATGGGAAATACTAAGTTATTGTCCAACTTCACCTAAATTGCTCAGATTGAGGGCAATTCCTCTTCATGGCAGCAGTTTACTGCCTAAACCATGAAACTTCCACATAAATTGACTCTTGCAGCTCAGACTCATTCCCTGAACATGAAGCATCCTCTGTGCTAAACAAAGCAAAGACCTTAATGAATAGTAGAAAATAGCAGCCATTTAATTAAGATTGTATCATAATGTATATGTGCAAGAAAACCAAATCAAGACTGACAAGGTTGACAGGTTAATAAAAGCCTGAGTGAACTTATGCAATATCTACATATAACTATACTCCATTCAAAACCCAAATCTTCTAAAATCCTAACAAGTTTGTACTTCCAGGCTTCAGGATTTTCAGTAGCTGCAGATTCATAGGGTCTTCTTCTGTTCTATAAAGAAATTTGACTTTTGAAGGGTTTGTTTCCTTCTAGAGTACAGAATTATTTTAGATTAATTTAGCCTCCCTTTCTCTGATCTATCATTACAAGTTACCTTCCCTTCTGAAACCCTGAGATACTTTTGTTTGAAATGTCTTTATCTCAGCAATGCTTGTGCTTCATAGAAGTAACTACAGAGCTGATGGTGCTCAGAGCATTCTACTAAAAGAAATATTTAAAAATTAAACTGTACACAGCTCAGGTGGAAAAAACCAGTAGATAGACTTCTTTTTAGAGACATATGCCTTCTGAAATGAACGTACATTAATAAAGCCTGACGTTCTGAAGAAGTTTTACAATTACTCTCTTCCTTGGCCTGAGAAATTATCTAGTAGCCTTGTGAAATTTCTGTGTTTCAAAGACTTGAATAAAATCCAAACCCTTAAGTTTTTTCATAGTACAAGCACCTATACATATGACTAGTGTTGATTAAAAGTTTGCTAATAGGCATTCTGTTCTGAACTGACAGAAGCAAATGGGATATTATCCCATCAGTGCAAGCTGTTCCACTTCACTGTATCAGGAACAAAATACAGATGGTGTAGATGGAAATTGCATACTTGAACATTTGTACTCTCAGACTGCCTGTGTGGCCTTGGGATTAATGATCATGCTAATCTGCTGTTCTTTAGAGTCCAAATCATGGTTCTATCCAGCATTAACTGGGAGATAGCAACCACCAATTTAGCGAGACGTAGCACTATTCATTTCCCTCTTTTAAATGAAACTGTGTTTTAAAGGAAGAATGTTCCAACAGGTGGTAGTTACCAGTACTGCCTTTTTGTTGTTGCCAAAGTTTCTGTGGCTCGTCATCTATAATGCACTGGAAAACAAACCTAAGTGTTTCTGGGAAGCCTGGCTGTTGCATTTGTTGAGTTTGGTTTGGTTTGGTTTGGTTTGGTTTGGTTTGGCTTGGTTTGGTTTGGGGTGATTTTTTCTTCCTTCTGACAGAGAATTTTCAGGTACGGCAAACAGGGCTGCCACAGGGTTGGTCCACTTGGGTTAATTAAAGATGCAAATTTACCCACAGTAATCCTTTGATGCATTCTAAGTAGTGGTGTGAGCTTGGGAGAACAGGAATCACTTCTTGGTTCTGCCACCACTTTCCCATATACTGTTGAGCTAGTAAAAAAAAAGGCAGCTTTTTACAATGATAGACTATGAAGGCATTGTCTTTTTATGCTGGGATGTGATTACATTTCAACACACTATGAGAGGTTTCTACTGTTTAAATAAACATAGTGTAAGCACTTATTAGTCTTCCACTAAAGTAGAGTAAAGATGTAAGCTGAGCACAAGCTGTTCAGCCAGCTAGAAAGAAGCAGTTTCAAATGGAGTTTGAATTTTAAGTCAGCTCCTATTCAATAGCATTTGTCACTAACTTCATGCAGATCTAAACACAAGCCTTAGAAACTAAGTCTGTTTTACAGTGCTTTAAACAAAGCTCCTACATGATGTGTTCCGGAAAGGAGGATTGCTCAGAGGAGTAATGACCCCCAAAATGTGTCACACTGCTTACTGCCAGCCGCCTTGTGAAATGTCTTCTGTGCACTACTTGGAGATGGTGAGCTGTTGCCCTCAAAGTTAGCACCCAGATATCTTTCAGGAACTTGCAGTCAGCTTTAGATTAGATAATCTTGAATATTAATCTTGAATATTAAACCTGCTTTTTGCTAGTACTGGTTCCAGCAGGGTATTTCACTGAGCTCTGCCACAGGTAAATTTGACAGCTTCTCTGAGCCTGACTTCATTTTAAATGAAGTACAATCAAGGATTGCTTTTCTTACCTGCATAGAAAGAAAGGCAGTCTGGAACGAAAAATGTCTGGAAATAATTTTATCCCTCGTATGTACAAAAGATGCCCAGTGTGTTGGACACTCTCAGTGTTATTGTAATATTGCTATTAAATAGTTAAAGTTTTTTCCTCCTCTTATTCAGCATAGTTTTTAGCTGAAGTGACAAGCTCACTATACTAAAAGATTTGATGTAAGGGAAAAGTAAAATCTGTTAATTCACTCATATGGAAATAAGATTTGACTACCATTTTTCAGATATATATCCATGCTTTCCTTGCTCTCTTGCAGAATTCTTGGCCCAGAAGCCCTTGTACTGCTTCAATCTGACTTCCATGCAGGATTCAGAAATGATCCTTGCTGCCACTTTTCACTTCTATGCTGACAAACGCCCTCGGCACCGGGAAGTGTTTTGTAAACGGTCCAAGAACTCATCCTGCCGCCTCCTTCACCTGCCTCCAGTCCTACGGCTGAATCTTGTTTTCCAAAGCATTCACCAGAATTCTGCCTATGGAGTAGTGAAAGGGAACATCACTGTGCTTCTTCAAAGGCGAGGGACTTGGCATGCGAAGGACATTTCACACATCGTAAAAGAATCAAAACGAGCTGGAGAGCTCATTCTCTGTGCTGAGCTTGATTCTGGGGAGAAACACCAGGGCTTCCCCGAACAGGTTGCCAGCCATTTACCTTATATACTAGTTTATGCCAATGATCTTGCAATCTCTGAACCTAACAGTGTGGCAGGCACCCTACAGCGTTATGATCCATTCCCTCCCAATGACGGGGACCCGAATCTATCCCCTAATGCTTCTACTGACACTCGAGTTAGGAGGGATACGTACTTCACTAGCTCTATTCAGAACAACGAGTTGCCAGAAGTAGATTATAACAACAATAAATACAACAAACATGACATATGGGAGAATGCCTACAGATCCTTGAAACCAAAGGCCTCACGCAAAGATCGAAGGAGAAAAGGGCAAGAAAATACAGAAACACTTAAAAAGTCTCAGGTGCTAAATTTTGATGAGAAAACAATGAAGAAAGCAAGGCGAAAACAATGGAATGAGCCAAGGATTTGTTCAAGAAGATACATGAAAGTTGACTTTGCTGATATTGGCTGGAATGAATGGATCATATCTCCCAAATCATTTGATGCCTACTACTGTGCAGGTGCATGCGAATTTCCAATGCCCAAGGTAGTATGCCTTTTTATTCTTGTTAGCTTGCAAACAGCAGGCCTACTGTTCTGCTTATCCAACTACTTCTTTAGTTAGATTTTCCTTTAGATTTTTACCTTTTTCATTGTATTTTGTTGCCCTGTTAGACCTAAAGAATTTAAGCAATATTGTTTCCATCAACTTAGTCATCAGAGTGCAAAAAGATTCCAGGTTTTCTTTAAATCCAACCTGAAGAATAAGAAAAATATCTATCATTTATCTTACAATTTCTCATCTTATATCTTGAAATCATAGCATAAGGACTTTTGCAGCTTATGAAAATATGGTTATACACACTAAATCATCAAAATACTCTACTGTAGTAGCAGAAATATGAGGTATTGTATGCTAATATTAAAACAAGCTACTCTATCAGCGTATTTCTGGATTCCACTTGTAATACCTTAGAAGGAAAATTAAGAATAGTGACACTGAAATATTCTTAACTTTAGGAAACTGCTTGTCGCTTTTGAAAACAATACTGATTAAGATTATATTTTTCTATCAAAATTCTAAGAATGTTAAATAATCCTGCTGGAACAAAAAATTTTATTTATCTTGTGTTGCTAGAAATGCCCGAAAACTGTCTCTAGCACCCTAAAGCTAGCATGCTGAATTCCTCCTATAGAAGTACTGTGAAATTTGCCAGTGGAGAGGCAAACATTTGGCCCACTCCCACTTTTCTCTATGGCAAGAAATAGAAATGTTGGCAATCCTACGTTGGACAAGAGTTTTTAGGATTTTATAAGGTTTT
Organism: Chaetops frenatus; assembly: GCA_013400775.1. Taxonomy (NCBI): domain Eukaryota; kingdom Metazoa; phylum Chordata; class Aves; order Passeriformes; family Picathartidae; genus Chaetops; species Chaetops frenatus. The sequence goes on from VZTR01002736.1 coordinate 37,717, forward strand.
CAAGGGAGTATCTGAAGCACTGCATAACCTGCATATTTGGGAACTGTAATTATTTTGCAGTTCTGCCTACAAATGGCCTGATTATTTGTTCCAGTGACATTTTTGTATGTGGTCATTTGGCACATAAATAAAGGACGGTATTTTACAGCAGAGAATTTCAAGGCTCTGAAACAGGAATCTCTGAAACTTTACATCCAGGGAGATTGATGTATGTTTGTGTTGAAACAAGTAGTACAATTTCAGGAAGAGTAGATATGTAGGCTAGTTTTAAGTCCAAGAACAGTGGAAATCCAGGGTAGGGTGTACAAATCTGACCACATGTTCTTGTGTAGCTGGCCAATGCTGAACCGTATGTACAAAAATTGATACATGGTCTGGCAAAAATGAAAACTTGCACAGACTCACATACAACTTCACTTTGTTGTTGTAATACAAATTGATCATGCAACATAATCACCATTTAACTTATCCAAAACAAAAGACAGCCTAGGTATATGGGTCCTTTGCCATAGACTCACGGCCTAATGCACCATTCATACAAAACAACATAAACCCGAAAAAATAAATCCCCAACCAAATAACAACCTCACCCTTCAAAAAAGATGCATTTAACACATCTGACTTTTTGTGAGCAAAACAGCACTACAAACAAACTGGCAGAGCCAGAAGAGAGAGGATCCATTTCTAGTTTGAACAGTTAAATAAGCTTATATTGCTCACTTACTTAATATCTTATCTAAAAATAAAAGAAAATACTTGGTATATAATAAAGATTCCCTTTCACTAGTATCTTGATGCTCAAAAACCAAAATAAGGGAAAAAACCCAACTGAAAAAAAAAAACCTCAGAGAAACTAAATCACAGATACACAGATCTGGGAATTTTGGGTTTGATACACATTCACTGATTGACTTTGCTTTGGAAGAGGTCTACTGCTTGTTAGCTTTGTATTTTTAAGAGGGGATAAGAAGAAGGAGATTCAAAGGTGTAACTTTTTAAATGACTGTTTCAAAAGGAAGAGAGAGAGGACACCAGCATGAATGAAAATTCAGTTCAGCGCATAAGAATTGCTAAATATTACTGAGGGAGACATTTGTTCTTTCATATATGCTCCAAGTCAGGAAAGTATCAAAGGCCAGATTAAGGACTCATAAAGACTTGGTCTACACACTCAACCTATGCTGGACAATAGACACCTTATTTCCAAAGTACTCTTTTAGAACTGTGGAGATAGAATTACATGCCTGGCATGTTGGGTATCATCACACTGTAGGTTTGGTTTTTTTTCCTAAGTATCAGTACATCATTCTGCACTTCTATTTTAATAACTGCATGTCTTGACTTAGATAGATACTCAACAGCTTGGGTACCAATCTTCTCATAGCAAGTTGACCTACCTTACTGCTGAATTGTTTATTCCCTGAACTGTGAGGAGAAAGACTAGGTTATATGGCTGGCTGCACGGCTGCATTTACCAAATAAATTCCAGTCCTGCATGTGGTAGAACCTGGTCTGCTGTATATAACTTAGCAGCCAGCATTTAAAACATTAGCACTTCCTCAGTGCCATCCTTACTGGGCGTTCAACTAATTATTTCAAGCTTTCTACATTAGAACACTGGGACAAAGTCAAATGTGAAGCCTAGCCCACGATCACTGAACACTGATGCCAGGCTTCCAGAAGGGCTGGAAAAATTCAGAGCCTGGCTGGATGTGGGATGGGTGTGCTGTCTGGCTCTGATGTGGCTACAGGGTTCAGGCTGCCAGATTCCATAGAGTACTGGTCTATCGTAAGCATTTTCCTTTCTATGCATTTTTGTGCATTGTGTATCCACTGTCAGGCAGTAGAAACATAATTAGTGTTGTTGTCTTGGGACAGAGCTGCTCGATCTAGATAGACTGTTCACATCTCTTTGTTCTTGCAGATATTAGAGGCTGCACGGTGTGGGAGAAGATCCTTGTAGGATCTTCTGCAGATTCATAGCCAAGAATCCTGTGAATCAGTAGCTGGCCCTGAGGGCAATGACAGCTATCCACTGCATGGGGCCAATAAATGCTCTTTCAGTAGCACATTGTCATCTGTGACTCTTTCAAATAACAGCATGAAATAAATAACACAGGTGCTAGGAACAGTTCAGGAGGTTTTTCATAAAGGCTAAATTAAGACCTTGATTCTAGAAGCTGAATTCTTTGAATTTCTAAACTCTGCATTGCTTAAACACACAAAACTCCTGTCTCTCTTGCTGTCCACATATGCAGACATGACCAATAGGGGTAGAAACTGATTTCTACTTCACACAGCAGCTGTGAGACCACCTTACTGCTGCTTGTCTGTGGACAGCTTTGAAATCTAAAGATGAAGGGGGGCAAGAGAAAGTAAGCTGTTGCTAATTATGCTAACATGCTAATTACAGAAAGACACTGTGCAGGGTTGGTCACTTGTTGGGACTTGGCTATAGAGATGCTGTCTTAAAGAGTCAAGGACAGATTTCACAGTTACTCCTTATAATGGCTTGGTTAAGGAAGATCTGAAAACCTCTAATGGCAGTTAAGGTTTGAATCTGATTTGTTGATACGTTACACTTAATGCAAATGATTCAAAACTGAATTATCCTAAAAATAGCTCCTTTGTTCTATCCATGGGCAACCTTTCATGTTGAAATGGAAAACTATGGTTTTTGTGGCTCAGTACCCTGAACAGGTAATAGATGTAAAGCTGCTGTGAATCCTCACTTCATACTTTTCCCAGCCTCCCAGCCTTTTTCATTTTTTTCCTTCTCCCAGTTTGAGGCTAGCCCATGGAAAGAAAGAAAAGAAAAAGAAAANTTTGTCAGGGTGTTTGACTATTCTATACTAACCCTCTCCAGTGGATGCTTCTTCTGGAGTACTCTGCTCTTTTAAAAGAGAGTGATTACTCCAGGAAAAAGTAACTAATTCCAGGTTAGCATACATGAGGAAAAAATCTTTTGGAACATAGGGATAGTTATTTTGGAAATATTTACAGTAGCAAATTTTCTAAGTCAGACAAGAGGCTAAGAAAACAAAATATAACATCTAGCAACTGAGAACTACGCCCCAACTTAGGCTTCTTCTCCTGCATGTCTGCCTCCAGCACGTAGCAGGTACATGCAGGGACATTTTTCTTCAGGCCTCTGGCTGCTGGCTGTGCCACCAGTGCCCTCCTCTGGTATTTATGAATGTAGCCTAAGGAACACAAAATGTCTGTTGGATACATCCAGCTCAGGAAGGCTGGAAGTGTGAGGGACTGACTGTGCTGCATGGCCCTGTGACTCAAACAATGACATATTTGCTTTATTGAGGAACAAAAAACTCTGTATTTGTTGTCATTTTCCAACTCCATCTAGGAAAGCGACTGCTTATACCAAGTCTGCTTAGGAAAGTGACTGCTCATAAATGAAGCTGTAACTATTTCCTTCTCTGTTCCAGATTGTCCGGCCATCAAACCATGCTACAATTCAGAGCATTGTAAAAGCAGTGGGAATCATTCCTGGCATCCCAGAACCCTGCTGCGTTCCTGACAAAATGAGCTCACTCAGTGTCCTGTTCTTAGATGAGAACAAAAATGTTGTTTTAAAAGTATATCCCAATATGTCAGTTGAAACTTGTGCCTGCCGATAAGTTCATACAAACACACCTTTAACAAGGCCCACAAATCCTGCCTGACTGCTCTGGGAAGTTGTAAAGGAGAAGTGAATCCACTTGTGTTGATGAACCAATGCAAGTCTGAAATTCTGCTACAGAAAGCATGCGGAGAGACTAAAACAACTAAAATGTGCTCACCTCAAAGGATAGGTCATACTGTCATCATTTGTCTTTCATATTCATCTTCCAGGAATTCAGTGCTTCTACAGAACCTTCCTAACCCACCTAGCCAAGATACCTGGTGTTTAGTGAGAAATTTAAGTGTAAAGTTTTCCATAATCAAAGGACTAAAATATGTTTTTATATGTTATTTTCTGACTATTTTATCTCTTCAGTTAACCAAGAAGATGGGAGGTGAACTTGCAAAGGCAGGCTTATTTTAGAACTTTTGTACACAAATCAAAATTTTTTTCCTAAAACACTCATACTCTTAATATGCATATTTATACTGAAAAATGCTGTAATAAAGGGCTTAAAATGTATATTTTCTTCAGGATGCAAGTATAGTTCACTGCATAAGTTTTCATATAAACAATATGTCAATATAGCCATTTTTGGTTACCCTTCATTAATATATAATTTGTTCTACAAAAGACATGTAATATCCCACATTTCTGGTTTGCTGGATAATTTCAGGTTGTTAAACATATTCTCTGAGTAACACATACAATATAGTAATATGTTGAAATACTAAAAATAAAATAACCAAGATTTATATTTTTGTAAATTATGCGTTCTATTCTCTAGATTGTTACATGCTTTTAACAAAAGCTAATAAATTAAAGGTACAGTAGTATCTAAAAATATTTGAATTGTCTTTCTATAAATGCACTCTCCTACATTCTGTTAATTAGATGGAAACTTGTAAATACATTTTAAGCTTGTCATAATGCACTTCAATAGATTAAAGACAGAAGAAAATACTATGATCATCTAGACAAACCTCCTGCATTGCCCAGATCAAAGAACCTTGCTCAGCAGTTTCTGCACCATGCATTATGGTACTTCTGTTTTGAGCTTGGGAATATCTTTGAAAAACATGCATAAATTTGGCTTTAAAGATTTCATGTGATAGAATATCTCGACTGGACTACAAGTAGTTGTTCCAAAAGTTAGTGCTCTTTGTTCATATGCAGTGGCTTAATCCTAGACTGAATTTGATGAGCTTTAGCTTCTATTCAATGGATTTTACTGTAACCTATTTCATTAGATCCCTTTTATCTATTATCCAAAATACTTTCACTGTGTATTTTTAGTATAGAGAGTAGGGTCAAGTTACATTTTGGCTAAGATTTAAATAGATTGATTTCTTATTCTAAGCCTTAGAACAATTTCTCACAGCTCTCTTCTGAACTCTTTCCAGAACTTTCATTAACTTTCTTTTCAAACAATGAACATCAAAACGGGAAACATTTGGCAGTGGTTCCATTGAAAGTCTTTATAGAAATAAAGTCTCTGCATCCCTCTAACTCCTACACAATCCCCTGTTGATACATTTATGGTAGCCTTGTAACTGCAGCAGTCTTTTAAGAGCTGGTGTTCCCATCATGGTGTCTGTCAATCCTCTTAGTGTCCCCGTGTTCTAGGACACACTTGCCACATACTTCATTTTCACCCCGCTGCTGTACAATAGCATAAAGAGACCAAGAGTGGAAGAAACATCTGAAGTCCGTGAGGTAGCAGAGGGTATAAGATATGGAGTGCTTCCTCCTCAAGAAATAGCCTAACCTTAGGCACTGCCTTACCCTATTAAGAGTTGCTTTAAGAGAAGGATACTACACGCACTTCCTTCTGAGGAACAAATAACTGGAAGGCTCCTATCCTATGAAGGTGCTAGGTATCTTCTGCCACCAATTTTCTATGCTCAGGTGGTGCAGATTCTCAGACAACAGAGCTGGGTAAATGTGGTAGATCCTGCTAACGTGTATAAAAGCAAGATTCAGCATGCATGGGAGGCTTTGCAAGGTTACTACCACAGCAGTTCTTGCTAATTCCTCCTAAAAAGCTCTGACTAAGAAGTAAGTAGTTCTATGGTGCTCTGTAGTGACTGCCAGTTATGCCTCACAAAAGATCATAGATCCAGTTTGCAGTTCTTCTCCAAAAGTACTTTTGTACTTAATAAATTACTACAGTAATTTACACTAGAACTATTGGGAAAAACCTTTGTATAGTGTTGCCGTTAGAGATCTCCCTCAAAAAATTTACAATCTTGTGTTTTTATAAATCATGAGAAACTCAACAGCAATTGACAGAGTAATGTTGATGTATAAAGAAAAATTTAAAAGTTGTCAGAAAGTCATCCTTCCTACAGAACAGCCGTAAGAATAACAATTTTCAAAGTGTCTTAAATCCATGTAATTTCTGCCCTCTATGAAAATCTACCTTTTTCCGTAGGTCTAGTCATCCATTTATCACTAGCTCTGAACAGCCTGACACATTAACTTAGTGTGCTTAGATTCTCATGTGTAGCATTTTGTTTTCCTTAAGGAATATTTGCTATATCTTGAATTAGTGCTTGTATAAAAACATTCTTTCCAAGGTGGGCTGATGTAAGTTATTATGGCAAGAGATACCACACTGTGATCTAAGGTCTATAGAACTTAAGGAAAAATGCTACTGCTACACTCATAAGGACACCTACAAAACTCTAAGAGGTTAAGACTACATTTAAAGTTCTGTTGGCAAAACCATATATATTATACCTGTAAGTGTCATTGTTCTCAAAACATACCCTTGCTACACAAGTCATACACATCTCTTATTAGTAAAGCTTATTTCATTTGGAGTTTAGCTGTACTGGTCAATTCTTCAATGTAAAAAAGGCTTTCAACCACGTTTAGTGGTTTAAGTTACTCCTTTCTGGATCTTTGGAATTTGGATATCTAATCTTCCTCTGGAAAGAGAAACTTTGCATTTGAAATGGCACAATTGCAGTCAGCTGCTGCCAGAGGACACTGATACCCTCACTGTCTTGGTTCCAGCAGACCTTTTTATTTCTTTAAACATCCTATAAACAATTCTGCTCAATGCCTGAGTTTCTAGAGAAAGCTCCTAGTGATAATCACAGGTCAAGATAATTCCACTAACTAATCCTAAAAGCAAATGGTATGAGTAAAGACAGATAAAACATGAAAACAGCTGATACTAGCCAGCAAAGTGTTAAAATCTTTTTTTCCTAAAACAAATCTAATTTCATTCTTTCAGGCCACTGTTTAATTGCCAGAGGTAAAAGCAACAGCTACAACGTACCTAGGTTTTTGTGGAGTGTTCAATTCACTTGCACAAGGCTACATAATTAAAATAAATCACTGGACAATATTAATGTGTTTGTGTATCACATTAATTAAAATCTGTCTCACTGCCAAACCTCAAAGGACAGCTTTCAAAAGGAATTTCCACTGAGTTAAACTGTTCATTGTAAAGTTTCTGCAAAGCTCACACTTGGCCTGACAGTTTTTGACACCTTTATGTATGAACTTGGAGTCTGTATATAGCAACTTCCACAGCATTTGCAGGAGAGAGGTACTTATATAGACTGTTTGATCTAGCTGCAGTTTATGTAACTAAAATTAATTTGAAAGTAGACAGATACTGAACTTAGGTACCTAGGCACAAGGAATGGAGGCTGCTCCTACTGAGTACAAGACTGCAACCTTTAAAGTCGTAACTCTCAACAAAAAAAAATTGCGGCTGTCATGGATTTGTGATGCAATATGAGTATCCAGTGTGATGCTATGCAATAGCAGCCAAAGAAAGCTTTGGAAAGATACACACGGGATCTGTGAACCACATAAGGAAAGGATATTTTATTTCTGCATGTGGCACTGGTGGACTGCCACTAGAAAACTATGTACAGCCCTAGGGTTCACCTTTTCAAGAAGACATTCAAGTTCTGAAAGAGACACAAAAAAGAAAGAAAACAAAACAGGTAGAGAAAATGTCTTTTGTTACTAAAAAGAACAATCTGTTTATCAGAAAGAAAACTGAGAAGTAGCTTGATTACACTGTGCAAGCACTTTGATGGGGAGAAAATGTCAGTGCTATGGGACTCCTTAAAGTAGCCAGAAAGTTACAAGAATTCCTGTCTAGAAGGTAAAGTCAGGCACAATGAAATAATAAATGTAGCACGAAGGGGTTTTTTAGCTGTAGTTGATAATCTTTTAGAGTAAGTGCTACAAATATTGAAGAAATTTTTAATTTTTTGATATGTTCAGATGAAGTCTGGATGCACATAAAAAGTTATGTTTAGCCAAACACAAGCAGTTGGATTCTGCATGCAGGTAGGAAACACAAAGTTCTTGTGTAAAATTTAAGTCTTGCTATGCAGGAGACCAGGATCAATGCCAAATAATCTTTTTAACTTTATGTCATAGGAACATAATTAACCAGGATCTTGGATCCCAGTTATCACTTATATAGACACAAAAGCTAGCATTTCAGAAGCCTCAGATCCCATCTACAATATGAATTCAGTTATTCTTAGAAAAAATTATGCATTAATAGTTCAGAAAAAGCAATTATGTATCATTAGAGTAAATCATAATACATTCATTAAGATAAATAATCATTTTTAAGATAAAAAAAAGGTTTTTCTTCTGCATCATGAGATATTCATTTGCCTTGGCCTGTTTTTCTCATGCACATAATATCTTCAGAGGTTATCTTCTGTACCTTCAAAAGGACTTTTTATTTTCCATGTGACCTTAGAAGGCCTAATTCTGTCTTTGTTTTGAGGTTGCTGAAAAAATGACAGGTTGTTCTTGGACTGGATTGACCATCATGAATCTAGGAAATATATTACATAAGGTACTAAAAAAGAAGCCTAAATTCCCATACACCAAAGGAATCAAACTGAAAATGGACAAGCCTGCAAACAACATGAAGCAAACTTGACACAAAACAGATATTTCACTGTGTACAAACAATAGCCCTTGGTTGATAAACGGAAAGAAGTTTTAAGGTTGTTTGCAATGTCATGAGATCATGTCTTGCAGAATCACAGGTCTCCATCAAACTAATGGGCATTTTCTGATTGAATGTGAAGGGAGCGTAGAAAAGATTTTTCAGATGTTATTTGCTAATAGCTAATAGAGTGATTTTGTTCTAGATCTGTATTTTCTCATCTTGCTGAAAACAGTGTAAACTTCTGCATCCCTAAGAAAGCTTCTCTCTGTGTTGGCAAGGAAATGATAGAAGAATGTAATTAAGCAAAGATGACCCTAAAGTGAAATGTGGATTCTTTACAATATACAATGTCCTTCCCACCAGCCACATGTGTTTGTCAGATGTTTACAGAATCTTCATTAACTAAGAGCTTTGCTAGATAACAGAAGCTGAAGCATGGCATCAATGACTCTGATAAGGACAAGTGTATGACCAATCTGCTTGACAACTGACAAGAGGCTGGGGTTTGAAGCAGACTGCAAAAAGAACACAAGAAAGTGATTTGCAAAGGGCATTCCAGTTGTTTGCCTTACATCTTCTTCCTTCTGTCTGTATTGAAACAAGACTGTTAATCAGCTAAAATACCCTTGTCCTCTTGTGTCTCCACTAGAAAGTAAATATAGAAGAAATGCATTGTTTTGCAGTATTAGCTGCGCTTTCTGTTTTCAGTATCATTGCTTGTTTGACAAGAGGCAAGCCTTTGGAAGACTGGGACAGGCTATCAGCTATGGGAAAGTCTGATGCACACTTTCATGATCCTGGGGAAGTAGAAGATGACACCCATTTCAACTTTAAATCTTTCCTGGAGAATATGAAGATGGATTTACTGAAGAGTTTGAATTTGTCAAGAGTCCCCTCACAAGTGAAGACCAAAGAAGAACCACCACAGTTCATGATTGATTTATACAACAGATATGCTGCAGACAAGTCCTCCATCCCTGCATCCAATATTGTAAGGAGCTTCAGTACTGAAGGTAGGAGAAGTCCTAAATACGTGGACTAGAATTTTTTAAAAGTGCATGGATAGTAAATACTCAGATTCTTTTGAAATTCAGAAGAAACTGAGTTCCTAGCTTCCACAGATTCTTTAGAAATAAAACATTAAAACTTTGGATTGTATTCTTACTCTATAATGTCTTTCAATCTTTAAAAAATGCAGTTACCTTTAGTTTTCTTATTTGATATTTTCATTGTACAATATTCTCAAATGCCTGAACTAAGATGATGCACCAAATAACAGGGTTTACATGAAGCATGTTTCTCAATCCTAGATATTTGGAACTGAGTTTTGATGTTAGAATGCAAACTTTTGATCACATATAATTGAGACTGATCCTTGAGAGCTTTTCTTTCTGGTGAGCTCTGTACATATTCAAAAACTACAGCAACCAGCTGAGAAATCTGTCTCTGTATCCAAGCAAGGAACAGCACTGCTCCTCCAAAATTCTGGGTAAGACAAAGATTTATATGGAAATGGGTAGTCATGCTTATATCAAGTGAAAAAAATCAAGATCCCTGACTGTGTAACATTAAATAGATTTTTAAAAGCTCCATCAGGCAGTAAAAAAGTTAGAAGTGAAATCCTTGTTATAAAAATAAAACAGGGAGAAATGAAGTTTCTATGAAAAATAGACATACACAGGTAACAGCACTACAGAGAACTCCAAATTAGTGTCCCTAGTCCTGAAATAGAAAGAAATCTCAACAACATAACTTTGATTATAGTTTCCATATCTCACTCTCCCCTCTGACTACTTTAGAGAGCAAATGCTCTGAAGAAACGGCAGCAAGAGCCAATTAAAATTGCTCTAAAACCCAGTCATGATTAAGCAGTTAGTTTACATTGAGCATTAAACAGACATCAGGGATGACTTTTAAACACTACCAATTTGATCTTCCAGCCAAATATCTGCCCCTCCCAAGGCAGAGTTGCTGGTACTGCACATGGATTTGCACACAACAAACAAACACAAACAAATACACACAAGCTCAGGGAGTCCAGCCTTGAACAGTCTGGGACCTGGGCATGAAAGGCTGTTTATCACCAAGTTCCAGTCCTGACAGATGCTGGACCTTCAATTCTGGACTTTCAAAAACTTCTCTATTTTCCCAATCTGCCAGTCTAAGCTGCTTTCAAACTCATCTGAAGACAACAACAAAAGCCTCAGCACAGCCAGTTCTTAAAGACACTTGAATATTTATATTATAGCAGTTCATCCCATGCATGATTATAAGAGTAGGAAATAATTGATTTTTTTACAAATTCTTTGTGTAAAAAATATCTTTAGAAAACTGATAAATCTGAAAACTCTGCACATGCCTTATTTGTGTACTTAATATTGCCCAGCATCATCCACAGTTTGTTCTAGACAGCCTCTTTATGCTTCCCTCCACACACCTCACCTGGCTATGCAATCATAGTAAAATACTACCAACACCAGGGACTTCCATTTCCTCTTTTCACTCTCTTCCCTTGAAACTTGGCCAGAAGATAGGATTTCTTTTTAATGCTGTGTTACCATGCTCTTACTTTATTCCCAAAATATATCCTGAGTCTTTTAAAATCAAGTTACTTGGACAGTCAGAAGCACTGTAACCACGTTTTAATTTCCTATTGCAGATGTTGTTTCTTTAGATTCACCGGAAGAAAACCCATTTCAGAAACACATTTTGTTCTTCAACATCTCTATTCCACAATATGAGGAAATCACCAGAGCTGAACTGAGAATTTATATCTCCTGTCACAGGGAAGTTGGGTCTCTCTCTAGGCTGGAAGGCAACATGGTAATTTATGATGTTCTAGATGATGGCCACTGGGAAAACCCAGAAAGTAGCAAATCTTTCCTTGTCTCCCACAGTATCCAGGAATGTGGCTGGAAGATGTTCGAAGTGTCCAGTGCTGTGAAAAGATGGGTCAGGGCAGACAAACTGGAGACTAAAAATAAGCTAGAGGTTGTTATAGAGAATAAAGCTCTGAGTGGTTTTACCTGTGGGAAGCTGGATATCAGTGTTACCCCTGACACTAAAAATCTGCCCCTGTTAATAGTGTTCTCCAATGACCGCAGCAATAGGACAAAAGAGACCAAAGTGGAGCTCCGGGAGATGATTGTTCATGAACAAGAAAGTGTGCTCAAGAAATTAGGAAAGAACAACACTTCATCTGAAGAGGAACAGCAAGAAGGGGAAAAGGCCATCACTGGATCCCACCTGCATTCCTCCAGAAGCAAGAGAAGCATTGGAGCCAACCACTGCAGAAGAACTTCCCTTCATGTGAACTTTGAAGAGATTGGCTGGGATTCCTGGATCATTGCACCAAAAGATTATGAGGCTTTTGAGTGTAAAGGAGGTTGCTTCTTCCCTCTGACAGATAATGTCACCCCAACAAAACATGCTATTGTCCAAACTCTGGTGCACCTCCAAAACCCCAAAAAGGCCTCCAAGGCCTGTTGTGTTCCAACCAAACTGGATTCAATCTCCATTCTTTATAAGGATGATGCTGGTGTGCCCACTTTGATATATAACTATGAAGGGATGAAAGTGGCAGAATGTGGCTGCAGGTAGTATACAAGGCAGAATCTCTAAGAATAGGGACATCCCTTTTTTCTGTCCTGTGTAAATCTGTACAATAGTAATGCAAATGAAGACCATTGCAAACAAGGTTGGAGCGGGGTATGGGGCTGGTTGTCGTTGCTGCTTGTTTTAAAGGAAAACTGGCATTTAAATAATGGCAATCATTGTAAATAACCTGCAATATATATCATGGCAAAGTGAATACTGGATTAAAATATTGTGAGATTGAATGATCTATGCGTTATCTGGTGACAGTGATACGATGTCAATGCCTTATTTCAAACTTTCTGTTTAATTGACTGTATTTAGGTCACAAGCTACAGGATTTTCAATGGGCATTTAGGCAAATGTTTAACAGCTCTTGAAATCTAATTCTCTCAGTCAACTCTGACATTTTCAACTTCTGTAAGACTCAGTAAATGGAATGTTGTCTGCATGATAAAGTCAGGAATCTAAATCCAGGAAGCCTTTTCTCACATCAGTAATCTCAGAGGCTTTTACAGGCAACTTATTTGTTCCTGTAAGTGAAGATTTGCAGTATTCAAAACAGAAGAGACTCTCACTTATTTCATTCCCAAGTTTCCTTCTGTGCATAGCAGGTGCCTTAGTTTCAGCTTTCTTATCCTCAGTGTCCCTATTTTTACCCCTTTATGGCACATACTTGAATGATAAGAAGTGCAGCCTTCCGCTTCTAAGACACTGTTTCCTAGGAGGAGCAGCAGCCCTTATCGCTGCACAAAGATAAGGAGCCACTTTGACCCACTGCATATTCTTAGTATTTCTTTGCAAGAACATGCAGTCAAATGATGTCCAGCCTTAGAAGCTATATCCTAAGAGCAGTGGGGGTTGGCAGAGCTCAGCACTTTTGAAAAGCCCAGGCTGCTTATTTAGAGGCCTAAATTTGTTGTTCAGAGTCTGACATGAGGTTCTGATTTTTTAAAAATTTCATTTTAGGGGAAACTGTTTTGCGTACTAAGTTCTTTCACCCCTTAGAAAACTGGGGAATATGGAAAATTTTTATCTGTGTACTATTACATTGCTGTATGGGAAATATACTATCATACTACAATTCTTCTGACTTCAGTTGTATTTTCACTAAACAAGGACCACATCTTTCCTGCAATTAAAGTAAACTTCCCTTGATGCTAATGAAGGTTTTTCCTGTAAAAGGACAAACTGTCTTCCAGTGGCTGCAGGTGACAGGTGTAAGTGCTGTAAAATGTCACCATAGTGCACCTCACTTGTACTCCTTCACCACCTTACACAAATGTACCTGAGAACACTTTTGAACCAAATCCACAACAAATTACACATCGGTTCAAAATGGTGAAGAATACTGATGAGGCAAAAATCTAAACAGTATGTTAATGTATGGAAGCAACAGAATTTAAATCGATACATATGTTTTGAATTAGGACAGCCTGTGGGCAAGACGAATTCATTTGGCATGAACAGGTCAGCTTGAAATCCAATACACAGTTTATTTACTATTGTTAACCTAATACAGAGCAAATAGCAGGTGAGTGTGAGCAGGGCAGTTGTAATTCCATCAAGGACTGCTGGTTAGATCACAAGCCATGAGCACAAAGCACGATTCACTAGAATTCTTGAACTGATTTATAGTCTTTTTCTTTAGAACTGGTCTGCAATTGGATCAGATCTGAGATCTGGGTTCATGCAAACTCCATACATCCCTAGCCTGCATGCCATGAACCTCTTAAGCTTCCCACAGCAGTAATCATTTTACCACTCCCCACTGGCTTCTGTCATCCTACAGTCATTGTTATGTCTTCCTCGTGCCAGAGCCCCCTGTATTCTCTCCCTATTTTGTTCCTCTCTCCTAAGCTCCTGACATTTCACAAAACTTCTCTTGATCAAGTGATAGAAACGACCCAACATGCGTTTGGTGTGATCACATTAGAAGACTTATTCACCTTCGGGTCAATGTAATTGTAGCTAAGTGCCCTCCAGTCATCTAAATACAAGGTCCTTAGTTATATTTTGACTTCACTGAATAGAAGACTTTGTCCACAATTAAATGAAAAAATGGGGAAGGGGAAAAACCTTCACAGAGAGAAATTCTCAAGAATCGGGGTGGGGGGAGAGGGAGCGGCATGGGTGTTCCATTCTGAAGTCAAATCTTGACTTCATCTTTTTTTCCCTTATTTGGATGGGAAAAAAAATACTCAAAACCATTTCTGGCTCAAAATCTCAGCTCCTAGCTACGCTATCAGAATTCCAGAGGAGACTTACAGATCCCATCCCAAAATTGGACTAGAAGTCGCTTTTGTATTTCAAGGAAAAAAATTAGTTGAGCTTCCAGCCAGCTTTAGCGATCATATTCCCATTGGCTTAACATTTTGGTTGGCATGGTAGTAAAATGAAACATGAATCTTTCCATAGGGTGATGAACAGGGTCAAGAAGAAATGAGAACCCAGTAGTGGCTACAGCTGCTGCTGCTACCTTCAGCGTAGCTGAAGTGCATGTCAAATTGATGTTTGGCTTTACATTTAGCAGCTTGATTTATGCAGTTTTGCACATTTAATTTTAAATAATTGTTTGAGCTCACTCAGGTTTCAACTGCTTTGGGATGCAACAAGTCAGCCAGGTGGTCCTGATGGTTCTAGAGGGTCCACAGGCTGTGAAGAACAGGTAAGCATCTTGTCCCTGCTTTAAGCTGGACCCCGCTGGACACTGAGAAACCCCTCTCTCATAACTGGATTATGAGTGTTGACCAGCAGCTTGCTGTTATGGAGGAGCAGGCTGGGGCTTGTGCAGAGTTCAGCAGATACACAGTTAAAATTAAAACTTACTTGTTTAATATAAACACAAGGCTGATGTATGTCCTCCTTGTCAGGCCTGTTACCTATCTGTGTAACAGTCCTGTAACATCAGACTCACCAGCTGACTCCACAGCCAATTTTAAGGCTAACCTATAGCACTTCAGTCTGAGTAGATAAAAATGGTAGGCTGGGGGAAGCTGGTCAGAAGACAGAGCTGGTGCTATTTTTACATAGCTTCCTACCTTGTCTGTGTACACAGCAGAAACAGTGTCCTCTGATCTCACACACTCCTCCATGCCATGTCCCAACACAGAAGAGCAGCTGATGCAACTTAACAATACAGAACCAGAAGTCACTAAAACTAAAAATTTCTCCATTTTCACTATTCTTTCCTACAGGTAAACAGGCAATAGCCTTATGGGAATCTGGCTAGTATCTGCTCAGATGCCTTTATACTCTAAAGATCCTGTCAATATAGAAACATTAAGCTAAATTTAAAATTCCTGATGTTCAGAATAAAAGGCTATAGCTGGCCTCTCAAGGAAACCCATCGTTTCAGACACAGCTGTGCCCTATATAGGTAACGCTGCTCCCACCACAGCTGATTCCAGCCTCCTCAGAGCCTGGCCTTTACCACACAGGTAATGCACACAGGCGGGTGGCCATGCCCCATCAAGGTCCACATCACCACACGTTGTCAATTCCAGGTCGTATCAGTACCTTGCTGTAACTCCTCACAGGCAGCACTGAATCAGTTTGTTCATGCAAAGAGTTGCAAGGAACAGGTAGAAACACATACAAAGCTGGCAAAGCCAACGCAGTCAGTAAAGGATGTCGGTGGGAAGAGATCCTGTCCTCAGACTGCGGAACAGCTCCGCATCCCCTCGAGCTGCTCTGAGCAGCTAACGGGACAATGCCTGTGACTACCACGTCCCTTCTCCCGTGTTAACTCCCCAGCGTACCATTTGTTGTGCGTTCAGCAGCCAGAAACAGGGCAGGTCCCTCGGCAGTCTCCGGCGGCTCGCAGCGCTGCTCTCCGTCCGCCAGGTGGGACGCTGTGCCTGCCTGAGGCGCACACCTGCTCCGCGCCGCCCCGGCTCTCACTGGAGCCCAGCGGCGGCCTCAGAGCCATCCTTGGCCTGCCCTCAGCCGTCAGTGCTTTCTCCGAGTGCTGGCCCGGTGCCACGGCCGGGCCGTGCGGGACCCCGGGCTGGGCTGTCTGGGGGGTCCGTGCTCCCCCGGGCCACCTCCAGGCTGTGGCACTGCTGCACCCCGTGTTCTCCACGTCACTGCTGCTCCCACACATCGTCTTACTCTCCCTCCCACAATACCTTAGAGCCTCTCAGCATACAGATGTCTCCTGCCATCTCGCTCTGGGCTACCCACTGCCTCTTTCACTCTCTCCGTGCTTCCAAGCTGGCCCACTGCCTTGTCTTCCCTGGCTTCTGCCTCCTGGCACCCTCAGAAACATGTTGTCCTTCTAAGCTGCACCTGTTTCTTCTCTGTCTTCCTCCTTAAAGCTTCTGCTGGAGCATCAGTCATAGTTCAGGTGAAAGCCTGACAGGAGAATGGCTTCAGTGTAGCCCTGGCAAAGGAGACTCCCTGTGTCCATCCCCATGCTGAGGTGTTGGGTTTGGCTGCGGCCTGGCACACCCGCCATTAGCCCTCACAAAAACCCTGACACTGGCCCAGCGCACCAGAGGAGCTGAGGGAGCAGCATCCCAGCAGCCTGGCCCTTTGAACTGGCCTGGCAACCAAAGCCACTGATCTAGCAGCCACAGAGAAACCCAGTCCTTTCCAGCTGCCCAGCTAAAGGGGCCGTACACCAGCATGGCGGGCAGCAGTGCCAGGACGAGTCATCGGGGGGTCAGGCCCTCAGCAGAATCATCCATAGGAATCAGATCGGTTTGGTGGCAGCCATTCATGATGGCCAATAAACAAAGCCTGCTGTGAGTGACTGGAACTCTCACTGTTCCAAATATAAGCTCAGCATAGGGGGGCTTGATAAAGTATTTAATATTCAGTATTTATGATTGGCTAACTCTGCTTGGTGTACCATGCTGAACAAACATCTAAATCTATTCAAAATGTAGGATGTAGAGAATACAGAGAATATAATGCAAACACGTATTATGCCAATTCTTCAATGACTACACATTCAAAAGTATGTTTTTGAACTATGTCAGGTTGCATATTTGAAATGCATTTTCTTGATGACCTCCTGAATCTTCTACTTATCTGGAATATAGCAGTTCATCTGTTCAGCTGTGCTGGTCAACATGAGTTTATCAGAGCTGTGCTCCATAAACTCTGATGACTGTCCACCTGCTCTTGGCTGAAATTAGAGACATTTCAAAATGGGAATACACTTTTTCTACTCTCACTCAATCTTACATTAACGATATAAATCACCTTCTCATTCTTTTCTTCTTTTTGTTGATCAGTGTGGGAAGGCAAGGGAATATTAATAGAAAATCAAAATCTAACATATTTTGGATTTAAGTTTTTCTTATTACAAATGCAATCATTAAGCAACTCTGAATACTATTTCCATTTTCATAAAATGGAAAGACTTCAATATTAAAATACTGTGAAAGAAAACTTCCAACTTCAACTTTAATCTATACAGGTTTGTACAGTGTAAGAGCTGAAAAACCATAGGAAAAAATCTAACATTTCTTCTTTTGGTATGGAAAATAGGAAGGACTCTAAGGGTGATATTATTATTTCTTTTTATTTCTCAGGGGCCTGGAAAGCCTACTTAGGAACAAGGTTTCCTTTGTACCAAACAGTACAGAAACAGAACAGAATAGACAGTCTTAGACCATACCTATGCAATCCAGTCATGCCTGTCACAGACAGCTATGAAATAGTACTGACCCAGACTTGTACATCTATAAAAGGCAGTGAATGTTTGTCTAGAAATACTTATTGAAGTCCTGGAAGCATTAAATATTTCATTAGCGTAGTCCTGTGCTTGAGCTAATAAACTCTGCCTCTCAGTATTTGGAAGCCAGCTATCACCTTTAAATTAATTCTAATTCCTACATATAATTTAAAATATGGCTGTATTAGAAGGCTTTACTAAAACCTAAAGTAGTTTATTGCCAACTTTCACCTTTACCCTGTCGGCATCTCTGCCAGGGAAAAAGGGGCTCTTGCTGCCACCTTCAGATGAGCCTCCTGCTACTGCGGCTTGTCAGTGACCAAATACCTACGTGGGTCTGATAAGGGAATGGCGGGCTCAGCTGCAGATGAGAACTGGGGAACATTGGAGCAGAATATAGAAAGGAAATAATATACAGCAAAACATTTAATCTTGCCCCCATGGAAGATTTTTAGGGTGTCTTTATTGTCTTTATTATTTGAGTAATGCAGATTCTGCATGCAGACTAGTCTGGAACAGATAAAGAAATACCTCTTTTCAGAGTATGTGGGAAGTTCATGCCCACAGGAAGTCAGAAAATGAAATACTTGTGGACAGATTTTAAAAGGATCATAAAGTTTTATGAGTTATAAAAGCTAAAACTGGGCCTTAGCTATTTAGTTCTGCTCAAAACTAAAATCAGTATAAGATTTTGGCTTGAGTTATGTTATAAATTAGAATAGATGGTAAAGTTACATCTTGGATCTGGTTATTCAGAGTTCAATGAACAGTCTTGCATTATCAACATGTTTGATAAAACTTTAAGCTATATGTGCCTCAAAATGAGTAAGCAAATAGTCATTCTCCAAACCTTAAAGAATTCACACCAGCCAGAAAGGATTCTTACCTTCTAACACCATCTGTATAGAATTACCAAGGTAGCAATGAATGTTATATGTCATATTGAATTCAGAAATCCATACTGAATATTCATATTGAATTTCAACAGAAATAGATCACTGAACACATCCAGTGTGAAAAAATAGTTTTTTCCACTAAACGTTTTAAGTTGTGTGTCTTGGAAAAATCATTAATTTTACATTTACATTGTGAAGTTGATTTTGTTTTTATGTGATAACAATAAAGTACATGAGAATGAATGTGCATAACCTGAGAAATAAATTGAGCTGTGAAATGTTGCCTTATCTAATCACAATCCTGTATATATTTCTCAATATCTTTGCTTTGTAGGAAGCTCAGCTACAGTTTCCAGCACTTCTGATATGAAAATCTTTATAGACTATGATAAAATGCAAAATAAATGTCAAGAAATTAGAGAAAACTTTTTTTCCTAATCTTATTACTATATAACAATCACAGGCAGGAAAGTGCCATTTTGTGATTTTTAACCTCTAGATAAGGCCTCACTGGGGAAGAATATTGCTAATCTGGGGAAATATGACCTTAAATGCTACAGAAAAAGTTGTCATGTAAAGAGTTTAGCAGTGATAGATAGACCTCATTTAGGTATGGAAGCCACAGCTGATATCTTGCATACTCTGATTAAAAATACTCAGTTGCTGTCTGTTCTTGTCTCCTTTCTGACTATTATCTTCATGGCAATTCATCTATGTCTGTTACATTCCGAGTAAGAAGAGGTGATTCTTAGCACCTTGCATATAACATCTGTAACAGCCTTTGCACAGTAAATTGAAAGTCATGAGTGGCAGGCTTCATTCAAGACACTCACACATGACACCAACAGAGTGCACCCAGACAGGCTTAGACCATCTTTAGACTCTTCCCTCCACATGCATTCGTATGTAGCAGCATTTTGACAGCAGTACAAAAACGTGCTCTTCCCAGATTTCAGAGTCTATTCTTGTAGCTACCTCCAGCAAACAGAATGGCTGGAGTAGCAATTAATTTCAAACTTGAAGCCAAGAATCTGTTCTTGTGTATCTTTGGCATGTCATAATGGAGCTCAGAGTGGGTACAGCCTGCACCCCGCATATTCTGATCCTCTTTCAAACTCCTAATACAATAGGGTCTCAAATACATTGTGAGCAGAAGAAAACAATCCCNCTATTGGCTGGGAGCTGTCATCAGACATGACCATATGTTACCCAACAGTATTACAAGTAAATCCTAATTGAGTGCAAATTGTGAAGATTAAAGTCACCTCAGATTTAGCTGTATTATGTTGAGGCAAATGTGTTTCAAAGTCTTGTTTAAAATGCTGGCAATTCTCAGCACAGAAATTAACAGGCTGTCATTACCTTGGATTTTATGAGCTGTGCTAAATGCCTGGATTTCCTTGTTTGGAGCCCTTAGTCACAGAATGTAAGAACAGTCCTTTGCAGCTCAGAATAAAAAACACCAAAAACAATGTATTGTCAACAACTTTTGAAAGAATATTAGATATTGATACAACTTAGTCACTGAAGAATCTCCTGGTATAAGCTCTTCATAAATAATTGTCAAAGGCAGGATGATTGCTGTTCTAACCGTGGTTAAAATCAGTATTGCATTTAAGCAATCCACTTTCAGGATAAGCCAGGAGCAGTTTGTAACAGGCAATGCACTATCTTTTGGAAACAATTAACTGCTAGAAAGGTCTTCCTTGATGATTGAAGTTTATTACTGTTTCATAAGAGGCATGTGAAGTAGTACGGAGCTGAACTTCATCTATTGGTGCACTTTGGATGATGCACTCCATTTTAATGAGATTAAAGGTTTAATGCAGATAAAAGATCTGTTTAGTGCACCTGGATTCAACACAGGGATTTCAGTGCGATTCAGAGTCATTGGAGAGCTATGTTCATCTTGAGCGATAAGAGCTTCTGACTTCTTTTCTATTCCATACAAAGACAAAATGATCAGGACACACTTCTTGCTGTTTTCAGCACTGATCATGTGCAGCATACCTGCTGAGGAAATCTTTCAGCCAACTCTAGTGCTGGACATGGCTAAAGTCCTTCTGGACAATTACTGCTATCCTGAAAACCTAGTGGGAATGCAAGAAGCCATTGAACAAGCAATCAAGAGTGGGGAGATCCTGGACATCTCAGATCCAAAAATGCTGGCCAGCGTCTTGACAGCTGGAGTGCAGGGTGCTCTGAATGACCCAAGACTGGTGATTTCCTATGAGCCATTACCACAGGCAGTTCCCAAAGAAGAAGCTGAGGTTTCCCCTACACGTGAGCAACTCCTGAGTCTCATTGAGCATGTGGTCATGTATGACAAGCTGGAGGGCAATGTTGGCTACCTGAGGATTGATTATATCATAGGAGAGGAAGTTGTGCAGAAAGTTGGAGCTTTTCTGGTGGACAAGGTCTGGAAGACACTGATAGAGACATCTGCCCTGGTGATAGATCTTCGTCACAGCACTGGGGGACAGATTTCTGGCCTCCCCTTCATCATCTCATACTTGCATGAAGAAGACAAGATGCTGCATGTTGAGACTGTATACAATCGTCCCTCCAACACCACCACAGAGATATGGACACTGCCAAAGGTGTTGGGAGAGAGGTACAGCAAAGACAAGGATGTCATTGTTCTGATCAGCCACCACACCACAGGAGTGGCTGAAGATGTGGCTTACATCCTCAAGCACATGAACAGAGCTATCACTGTTGGAGAGAAGACAGCTGGGGGCTCACTGGACATCCAGAAGCTGCGTATTGGTCCTTCCAACTTCTATATGATGGTTCCTGTGTCACGATCTGTGAGCCCCTTGAGTGGGGGTGGACAGAGCTGGGAAGTGAGTGGGGTGATGCCATGTGTGGCTACTGAGGCAGAGCAAGCCTTGCAGAAATCATTGGACATCCTGGCAGTACGCAGAGCAGTGCCTGGCACCATTAGCCGCCTCAAAAACATATTAAAGGAGTATTACAGCTTAGTGGACAGAGTGCCTGCACTACTGCGGCATCTTGCCACCTCTGACTTCTCTTCTGTGCAGTCATCTGAGGACTTGGCCACCAAACTCAACACTGAGTTGCAGGCCTTATCTGAAGACCCACGCCTGATGGTCCGAGTCATGATGCCAGGTGAAGTTGCTGATCTCCCAGCTGAGAAGCCAATTGGAATGGCAGCTGACTTACCTAACAACGAGCAGCTGCTGCATGCCTTGGTGGATACTGTCTTCAAGGTGTCAGTGCTGCCAGGCAATGTAGGTTACATGCGTTTTGATGAGTTTGCAGATGCCTCGGTGCTTGCTAAGCTGGGGCCTTACATTGTACGCAAAGTGTGGGAGCCCCTTCAAAATACAGAGAATTTGATCATGGACCTACGTTACAACCCTGGAGGCCCTTCCTCCTCTGCTGTGCCTGTGCTACTCTCCTATTTTCAAGATCCTGCAGCTGGTCCTGTCCATCTCTTCACAACTTATGACAGATGCACCAACCATACACAGGAGCACAACAGCCAGGCAGAACTACTGGGCCAGTCTTATGGAGCTAAGCGTGGCATCTACCTGCTCACCAGCCACCATACTGCTACAGCTGCGGAGGAGTTTGCTTACCTCATGCAGTCCCTGGGCCGTGCCACACTGATCGGTGAGATCACAGCAGGAAGCCTCTCACACACCCGTACCTTCCCTCTGCTGCAACCTGGGCCGGGAATCACCCATGGCCTGATTATCACAGTTCCTGTTATCACCTTCATTGACAACCATGGGGAAAGCTGGATGGGTGGAGGAGTTGTTCCTGATGCCATAGTGTTGGCTGAGGATGCACTGAAGAAGGCTGAAGAAGTGCTAGTCTTCCACAAGAACATGGGAGTACTTCTGGAGGGTACTGGACAACTTCTAGAGGCTCATTATGCCATCCCAGAAGTGGCTGGAAAGGCCAGTGGTATGCTCAGCACCAAACAGGCCCAAGGAGGTTATCGATCAGCTATAGACTCTGAGACTTTGGCTTCCCAGCTCACCAGTGACTTGCAGGAGGCCTCTGGAGACCATCGACTTCATGTCTTCCACAGTCATGTGGAACCAACACCAGAAGAGCAGCTTCCCAATGTGATTCCCAGCCCTGAAGAGCTGAGCTACATCATTGAGGCACTCTTCAAAATTGAGGTGTTGCCAGGGAACCTGGGTTACCTTCGCTTTGATATGATGGCTGAGGCAGAAACAGTGAAGGCCATTGGGCCTCAGCTGTTGCAGATGGTATGGAACAAGCTGGTGGACACAGATGCCATGATTATTGACATGAGGTACAACACAGGTGGCTACTCCACTGCCATCCCAATACTTTGTTCCTACTTCTTTGAGCCTGAGCCTCGGAAACACCTCTATACTGTCTTCGACCGAAGTACTTCCCGCAGCACAGAGGTGTGGACTCTCCCCCAGGTCGCTGGCAAGAGATACGGCTCCCTCAAGGACATCTACATCCTAACAAGCCATATGAGTGGCTCGGCAGCTGAAGCTTTCACTCGCTCTATGAAGGATCTACACCGAGCCACAGTTATTGGTGAGCCCACAGTTGGTGGAGCCCTCTCGGTGGGCATTTATCGTGTTGGTAACAGCTCCCTATATGCCTCCATCCCCAGCCAAGTGGTGCTCAGCCCAGTCACTGGAAAAGTATGGAGTGTGTCTGGGGTAGAGCCACACATCACCATCCAGGCCAGTGAAGCCATGGCTGTAGCTCAGCACATTGCCAACCTGCGTGCCCAGGTGTCACAGATACTGAAAACTGTAGGCAAGCTTGTGGCAGATAATTATGCCTTTGTGGACATTGGGACTGCTATAGCATCCAACCTCACCAAGAACATCAACAAAGACAATTATAAAAGGATTAATACAGAGGAAGAACTCGCCAGGAAGGTGACTGCCATCTTACAAGCTCTTTCTGATGATGAACACCTGAAGTTACTCTACATCCCTGAACATGCCAAGGACAGCGTCCCAGGGATCATGCCAAAACAGGTACAGTTCTCTCATACTCAGCTATAGAGATGTCAGCTGAATGGGGGCACTGAGTCAGATACCTTATTTTTTTTTTTCTAGCCTGTACCATACACCCAACTAGATTTACCTGTACCCAGAGGAGAACCCAGTGCCTGAGTAGGTTTCATAGGCTGAGCTATTTTTGACACTAAGGGTAGTAGCTTGTGGAATTAGATGGTAGTTCTGGATGGATGCATTTTGGGAACAACCTTCAGGCTGTGACTCTCAATTGCCATATGCCACAAACAAAAATGCAGACAGCAGAGTTAGAGGGAAGATCTCTCATTGTCTCTGTGATCTCTTCTCTTTCAATGCTGCAGCTTTTACAGCTGCAATTAATGCAGAAATCCTCTGGTTTCAAACCCAGGTTGTAATTTGAGGGAATTTTAGTTGGACTAGAGTAAATGCATACAAGTCACTAAACATGCAGCCATGTACTCTTTGATTGACTTTTCTATATAACATTGTAGTAGCTGACATCTGTTACACTAGAATAATCAGCAGCTCCTTTGGTAGTTGCAATGGAAAGTTGTTCTAATTGTACCTCATGCTCAGCATCAGACAGTTTCCCAGTGACCAAGAAATACTTTGGAAGAAGTATCTGGGTGTAAGTTAGGTGACCCCAGGGAGAAATTGATTTTTAATAATCTACTTTTGCCCTTGCTGTGTGGTTTGCATAACAGTCTGTGCTTTGTTCTGAGCCTGAGTGTTTATACACTGGTCTGCCTTGGCAATCTTTCTTGTTCATTGTTGTGCTGGAGGGAGCTCCCAGGAGCACTTGTTAAAATTCCGTCTTCAAATTAAATAGAGAGTTAGGATAACCTGATCCCTTTCTTGGATGGAGTTAGCTGCTTTCTGGCTACTGCACTAGCATGACTATCAGAGACATATTTTCTCCAGGGACTCATAATATTACTTTTTGAAGAGAATGCATTTGCCTTTGCAATGAACCAGAGTAGACCAAGTGTCAGGTAACTATTAAATGTTTCCTGGGGGAGGAAATCCATGTACTTCCACACTCTGAAATTTTTTGGCATGCATGATTTAAAGTGGCCATGACCTTTGTGGTATTATCACAAATACTAAAGTCAAGGACAAAGTCTCAGCATTGCAAGGGGCAGATATTTTTTTCCCAAGTTTGTTAACCAAGAGATGCTGGCCCCATTCTTGCCTCTAAGATTAAATGGAAATAATTAATTAAAGGAGGTTTCTATTCCAGGACTCTCCCTCCTAACTTGGTTGAGTGTAGAAAACTTCACTCTAAAGATATTTCAATGCTTTTGACAGAGTTCCCTGCTCAGTTATTATCAACATATCAGTAGTGACACATCATAATTTCTCCCCATTCTACAGAATGGAAAAATCTTGCAAATTAGTCACTGTGATCACTAAAGGTTGTTAATGAATATTGTTGATGGTTCTTACTTGTTCAGATCTTGCTTGCTTTATTCAGACCTTGAATGTTGAGAACAGGATAGAAAGGACAAGTATCTTGTCACATGACATAAAATTCTGATCCTGATAGAGGTGGCGAAGAAATGCCATTATACTATTCAATGCCTCTGTTTTACCATAGTTCTTTGTCAAGCAAAATGATTTCAAGAGGTCAGGGATACATCCATAAGAAGGAAATCACATCAGTGTGGACAAAAATCAGGGCAAATGTGAGATTTCTCCAAGGTGAAATAATGTATAAAGAGCAGAGAATCATGTCTCTTATGAGACTAAAATGATTTTCAGAGGCAGAAGCATTCCGTCATATTGCTGAAGGAAATCGGGAGTCAAACAGGGAAGACAGCATTCAGATGTTAATGACAACAATGAAGTCATCAAAGGATTTTCCTTGAGATGGAGGTAAAAGAAAATTCATGTATTCCACAGAGCCCTGGGCAGCATGAGTACCTTCATCTCCTGTTTTGCTTTTGCAGCCAAGAGAGGGATGCTTTCTGTGGAACCTTTCAGGATACCCCAGAGAGCAAATACTTTTAGATTACAGTGAAGCATATAGGATGGCACTATCTGCATTTGTAAATTTAAAAAAAAATTTTAAAATTCAGCAGCCCAAAATGTGGACGTAGCGACTCTCTTGGTCTATATCACATTTATTCCTTAAAAACCTAAGAGCTAGCTTTTCTCTTGTGCTATCTACCTTCCAAGTCCCCCTCTCCCTTGACAGCAGAATTTTACTGTTAATGACCTTGATGGTGAAGCAGATGCAACACAATTAACTGAAAGTGATGATGAATAACTACAGGAAGGATGGGATGGGACATAGGAGACAGACAAGTGAAATGCGTGCAGACCTTTGCATCTGCTGCACTAGAATAGCTGCTGAAGCATAATATAGGGTAGTGAATATGTCTCCTCTAAGCAGCAGCAAGGTCACTGCTAGTCAGAGTTGTCAACTGCATAACTGCCACTTTCCAAAGTCAGACTTCCCTAAAGCAAATTTTGTATATATTTTTTGTGATCCAGAAAATAATATTTTGCTTCTAAAGCAGAGCTCTGTAAACTGGGTAACCTGCAGTTCAATAATCCCTGCTTCTTATCTTTCTGTCTCTCTCTCCCTGTCCAGTCAAACCTTCCTTTCCGTACTGAAACATTTGTGTACCTATGGAAGAACTGCTGCCTGATTTTGGCATAAGTGTTATGTCCATTTTAACTGATGAGGGGTCTTCCTGAGTGATTCTTTTGGCCCCTTCTTAATGACCAAATACTTTCAATGTGGTCTTTACACCTAAGAGGATGTTTGCAATGATGGTTTAGATAGTTGAAAATGATGATCAGAATAAAAGGCAAAAATGAATAATTTATAAAGAGAAATTGTTCCTGCATTTCAAGTCCTTCTGTTTCCAGATGAATAACATGTATATATAGAAGAGTATTGTACTTGCTGAAGGAGGCAATAGTTAGAGATGCTTCACCAGAAAGAAGTACAGTTTGCTTATATCCCTTCATTAACGAGTGAAATCAAAATTCTCAGCCTCCAAGTGTCAAGATAAATAATCAAATTGCTACATCTATTGCTAGCAGGTGGAAAAAAATTGTTGTAGGCCCACATGATGTTGATTTATATCAACCTAACCACAATAAAGTCAGTGGTATTATGCAAGTTTATGCAAGAGAAAAATGTCTCATGTTTAATTCTCATTGGCTCTTCACCTTTTGCAATGTTTGTTTTCTTGTTTCTAGGGTGATAGTAATCCACTGCACAACTCTGGGAGGAAAGTAGCTTGTTTAGGGGGAGTGCTGTAAAAATGAAAATGGGTTCTTTGGAGTTCATAAGCTGAGCACAAGTCAATAGGGTCAATCTGTTGCAGTAAATACTCATCATCATCAAACTGGAATTGATAAGGAAAAATATAATCAGTAGGCATGAAATCTTCTGGTACTTTTAGCTCTAAAAAAAATTAATCTAGAGTATAATATGCACAGTCCTGCGCAATGGCTTTCTTGAAGCGTGGCTCGAGTATGGAGACAGCAGAAAAGAGGAACAGGAGTAAAGAGAACACTGAATAAAAGTAGTCTTGAAAAAGTTTAAAATATTTGAGCTGTTTATTCCAAGGAAAAGAAAACTGAGAGGAGACATGAAAACAGTCTTCAGATACATAAGAGACTGTTTCAAATATGAAAAGAATAATCTGTTCCCTTGTCAACGGTAAATAGGCCAAGAAGTAATGCAGTTAAACAGTACAAAGTACTGAACTTCGACTGTTTACACTACATCTTAAAAACATCTTTCTAGTAGTAAGGCTGGTGACGTACTAGGGTGGATTGGTTGGAAATCACCCAGTAAAATGTGAGTTGTTAAGAGCAAGTGATAATGAGCAGTCAGGGCTATAGCTGATCCTGCTCAGCCCTTGAGCTGGGGGCCCTACTAGGGTGGACAGTTCCATTCCAGCCTGTGAGGGTGCACAAGGAACCCAAATGTTCTAAGAAAAGTGCAGTCCTGCCACTCAGCTCTCAAGATCTCATGTTTCTTAAACTAATATCAGTTTGCAGTGGTATTGCAAGGGTATTGGCTGATAATATTTTAACAGCCAGCAGTTGACAGGACTAGTAACCTTAATGGAAATCAGAGTTACCTTAAAATGGTCAGCACAAAAACAGATATGAAAAGAAATGGGTTCTATCTAAATGGACAAAACAACATAAGGGACAGATGAAAGGTGTGAAAAGAGGTAAGAGAGGCACATTTAGAAAAGCAGTTTGCCTATGGTTGGGGTTTGTGTCAATAACAGAATCAGGGATCAAACTCCATGCACAAGTCCCAGGGAAGCATTCTAAGGTCCTATTTTTTGTCACATCATGTATTCTACTTAGGCCACTCATCTGTGGAAGAAGTCTGCACAATAGGACTGCAGACCCGGTATGGTTAATGAAAAAACAGTTTTCCTTGGTTTAAAGTGGAGTTAGCTTGGAGGTCCTTCAGTCCACATTGCTTATAGTGTGCACCTGAGGGTTTATATTTTACAACAAGTCATTTGTATGTAAACATTTTCTGCCTCAGCAGCAGATCTTACTTTCAGCTGCATCCTGTCCCAGCTTGTCCTTGGCCAGCAAACAGAGCCCTGCCTTCCGAAGGAGAGCACATGGTTGCTCCCTAAAGCTTGACTGCTGTGGGTACCCACAGCACATGGCCCATGTGCCAGTGTCATGAACCTGCAGTTTTACAGAGCAGTAACTCTCCAATGTCAGTCACAGGCTCCTCACCTCTTTTGCTGAAAAATTCAGATGCTTTCACTGCCACCCCAAAATTACATTCTGAGTACCTTTCATCTGATTTCCATTCTTAGGGCTTTTAGAATAGAGACATTTTCATACCTTTTCGTGCAGCCGAGAAAAGCTTTAATTTAGATCCTTGCCCATTTATTTCACCCCATGGAACCTGAGGCTTTAAGAGCAATTTGGCCACCTTGAAATTTGCAATGAATTTTCAAGAGTTAGCAAAGCTGAAGTCCTCAGGGAACAAAAATGTGATGCATCACAGTAAAAGAACAAGTAGAGAAAAAATTATCAGACAGATATTATTCTTAACATGTTTATGGGTATGCATTTAGCAGTTATCACTGGAGACAGAGATAAGACATTAATGTGTTCAGTTAAAATATCATTAATTAGTGGCTGAAAGTAACACATCAGTTTTATTTGTAGATGTTACTAATAAGTGATGTTTTTATTTTCCTCCTGGGGGGGACTAGTATCTCTGAACTAGATATAAGTTCTGTCAGAGCAATCAATGCATGCTAGATATATTTTTCAATATTGTGATTTGTTAATCAAAGTACAGTGGCAGATCAAGCAGCATTGCTGTCACTGGGAAGTGGATTGGAAATGACAAACTCAGTAGTGCTGGACTGATGTGTTTACAGTCCAGATACAAGGGGTATTTTCACAAGTTATAGTGATAAAGAAGGGTGCAGAAAAGAGTTTACTCTTATCATCAGTGGTCAACAATCACTGGCCAGCAGGGATTTTAAATTAATGATTGAAATTTTGGTAATTTTGGCATACATCAGAGACTGAATGATGAAGTGTCATATGGTGGGTAATTTTCCCCTGGGTAATGTTGAGCTGTGTCAAACACAGCTGCATTCACACACCTTGGAAAAAGCTCTTTCTGCTGTGGCAGACCTGCTTTTGGCAGGAGCACAGCTCCAGGCCAGAGCACTATATAGATATCAGGAGACTACTTGACGTCTCTGCAGTCGCAGAAAGCCCAAGTGCCTCCCTAATTCTGTGGTGTTGTTGACTGGAAGAGCACCTCTAGCACATGGCTCACTGCTGACTCCTTGTTCTTTCGAGTGTAAAAGCATGGATTGTCTGAGGATGAGTTATGGCAGAGGGCAACTGATTAAAAAGAAGGTATAACACCATTTTCACAGCAACTCTGAGGAGAAAAGGCCAAATAACTGAAGGTCATATAAGTCATATGTCTTCTAAATTCTTGTCTCAAGCTGAAGGAGACTATACCATTTTCAGATACTGCATTCAAAACAGAAGTTTGGCAATAGGAACTGGCTATGCCTCAATGCATAGAGAGGTTACTAGGATAACCTTATTATTTGGCTACATGTTGCTACTAAAAAAATGTCTGCTGTTTAATAACATAAGCTAAGCAAAATTAAATAAATCGCAACCTAACACGTGAGGCTGCAGGCACATGGGCACCATGTAAGAGATTTAGCATGTCTGCTTCATGAGTATCCTAGCACATGCCCAACACATCAGGCTCCTCACTGTCACAGGGACTGGGTCATTAAGAAGGGCTGGGGCCACTGGTACTGCAGCCAGCAGCTGTTTGTCCCATCAGGCCAATCCAGAGATTATGAAAGTCCCAGGTGCTGTGTTTAGAAAGAACTCATAAAGGCAACATGTGGGCTTGGGTGGCAGGTCTGGGACAGGGATCTATACTGCAGACTGGGATTGTTCTTGTAGCCTCTTTGCTTCAAGGAAATTATTGTATTTTTGAAAAATAAACTGAACTCTGGCAAATAGGTGCCTGATCTGGATTCTGGGCATGTTATTGATGCACCTTATACTGCACAAAAATGCATCAGGCAATGCTAACTTATGTTTAATATGCAAAAATACTGTAAAATTTGTTATGTTTTTCAAACTTGGTCACATTCCTCATACATATCCCACCTGGATTAAATATGAGCCACATAATTTTATGTCAAGCTACCAGTGCCAGCAAATGATTTGTTTTCTTTTTCCAAACTCTTTCAGATCCCTCCGCCAGAAGTATTTGAAGATTTGATTAAATTTTCATTCCACACAAATGTATTTGAAAACAACATCGGCTATCTGAGATTTGATATGTTTGGAGACAGTGAACTTCTAACCCAGGTGTCCGACCTAATGATAGAGCATGTTTGGAAGAAAATTGTTCACACAGATGCATTAATCATAGACATGAGGTAAACCTTTGAATGGCAAATAACCAAAGCTCTTTCAAAACAGCATTTTATTTGTAACAGTGAATTAGCTTTACATGGCTTGCTCTCCTGTTTACAGGCTAACATTGCTACAATTAAATGAGAAAAGGAAAACAGCCAAGGAAAATAATAACAGTCTGGAAGTATATCTCAAGATAGATTGTATCATCACTTGAGATGTTTAGAACTAAATAGGCAAATTTAGGGAATAGTTTGCAGAATGCAATTCTGGATGTTACATGTGTTTTATTTCTCTAATTTCTTTCTAATCTAACTCTCCATGTGCATACATATATAGATATATAAATATTTTAATTCATGTAGTGGCCAAGTGATTCAACAGTCAAAAATGCAGGCCATGCATAAGGCTGGGTTACAATCTTTCATTAGCCATATCTGCAGTGCTAAATAATTCTGGACAATCAGGTCTGTGCAGAATGGGCCGTGTGCACAGAGCACAGAGGTGCTTACAGGTACTGTAGCACTCCTGGGCCCTGCTGCACCAAGCTGCAGCATCATACGCCAGCACTCTGCCTAGAATTCTGGAGTGGTGGACACTCCAGTGTGTCAACAGTGCTCCAAATCTTATGAGCCATAAGATGTCATCCACTTGTCACCAGCTATCAAAGCAGATTAATATAAAAAATGTACATTTTCTACAAAATGTCTAGGGAAGTAATGCCCTTGTTGTGGTCCAGAGCTAATGTGTGTGAGCCCAGAACATTACAAATATAAGCCAAAGAAAAGGACTTTGTAAGAACTTGGTTTTAATGCTCGAACCACTTGTGTCTGTTGTTATCACAGGACTCTTAATATCTGGTAATCTTTTTAATATTCTTGTGGGATTTGCAGCATGGGGAGGAAAAGAAGAGCCCAGTGATGAGAGCAGAGAGAGATCTTACTATGTGAGCACAGAGGAGGCAAGGCAGCGACCAACACAACACACCCATGACTGAATTTGAATTCAGCAAAAGCACCACCATCTTCCAGTAGACTTGTGATAGGACTGGGACTTTCCTCTTTCTTGCCCCAGTTTTCTCTCAAACTAAAAATTTCAGGGCTGGGGGCATTGAAACAGCAAAGATGAAAACATGTCTCAGGCACCACATGGTCTCATTATAGCTCTTTTCTTGTGTTGTTTTGTTTTGGTATATTTTTTTATATTTAATGTCTTTTCAGTCCTTTGAGTGCACATAAAAGACCCAGTGTCCGAAGGCATATAAAAGACAACCCCAAACAAACCTTTTGAAATTCTCTGTTAGCCAATCTTATAGTTTTAAGGCTAATGATTTAAATTTTGCATGGGATTAACTGTAATGAATAATGTTTCTCATTTTACAGTTTTTCCTCCCTGAAACAGCTGGGCCACTCATGAACTTCATATTTGGATAATTTCAATTTTGCATGGAATTAACCATAATGCATAATGTCTCTCACCTTAATAGTTCCCCTTCATAGAACAGCTGTGCCACTCATGAACTTCATAATTTTAACTCCCACAGCATTGATAGGACACACTGATAAACTAAAAGGCCTCCCTAAGGTCACACAAGACATCTGTAAGAAGCAGTAGTAGCATCCAAAGGTTAAGTTAAAACTCTGGCAGCTGCTCAGTCATTATTACTGACTAAAGTTATTGCAATTTCACTGTCTGCAAGAGAGTCCCAGGAAG
This sequence comes from Chaetops frenatus, assembly GCA_013400775.1. Lineage (NCBI taxonomy): Eukaryota > Metazoa > Chordata > Aves > Passeriformes > Picathartidae > Chaetops > Chaetops frenatus. The sequence continues at coordinate 70,100 of VZTR01002736.1, forward strand.
CATGTTCCAGCATTGCCCTGCCTGTCACCAACTTCAGCAGTGATGGCACCTGTGGGAAACTGGGCCCTGCTGGGCTGAGCTGTCTCTTGGGCTGTGCAGCAGGAACACACTGAAGATGGTTATTTAACTCCTCACCAGTCACATCCTAGCTGTATGTCAATCATACAGCTCACAAATGCTGAAGAGTAAAGACTTCTTTTCACTCTTCAGAACACAGGCCTCCTGAATTGTCAGGTCCTTTTCTGGAGGTGAAAAATCTTATCTATAGAGTGAACTGAATAAACTCATTTTCTAGCAGGGTTTTGCTGGCATGTCTGTGCTAGGTACTCCTAATATCACATACAGGAAAGTCCTGTATCCACAATCTATCAGTACGCAAATTGCAAACATTTTTAGAGCTGTATGTGCTCTAGTATTAGTGAAAAGGGACAAGCAAAAATAGTTTGGTAGTTAACCATGGGTATTCATAGCAGGGCTTATCCAGTGACAGGCTCTTCAGAAACTGCTATGGAATTAAAAACTGCCACGCAACCAAAATTTTCAATTACAACTGTGCTAGATGAAGCAACTAACAATCTTTAGACACACACAAAGAAAAGGGCTCATTTAAACACCTAAGTTTTCTCATTTTGTGTAGCAAGAAATAAGAACACAACAGTTCTACAAACAGGTTGCTTTAATTGGAATCTACTTTTATGTATTAGGGCTTAGGACACTCTGCTGCCTACATCAGGAGCAGAATGGGTTACTCAGAGTAGAATAACAAGAATCTGATGTTTCTCTGTGGATTCAGAGTCTTTGCTTACTTTCTGATTTTTTCTAGGTAATATCAAGAAAAAAAATAGACTTTTAAGTTTTGTGTTTGCTTTTGAAGTTAGTTGTGGGCAATAACAGTCCAACACTCTTAGACAGGATTCTGTTGATCTGATAGACGTGCAAATGCTGATAGGGGAGAATAAATTGTAGCCATAAGCCTTTTAGGGACTGATGTTAAGGAACAATACTTTGAAGGGAGATTTACTGCCTGACACAAATTTTCACTTGTTTCCTTAATATTTTTAATTTTTGAAAAGGTACAATATTGGAGGCTCCACTACACCCATAGCAATCCTATGCTCATATTTCTTTGATGAAGGACACCCAATTCTCTTGGACAAAGTTTATGACAGACCCAGCAACTCAGTAAAGGAGATATGGACCCAGCCACAGCTCAAAGGTAAATGATAATTTCTTTTCAGAGAAGCTTTTCATTTCAGATGTCTCTCCTTGCACATTTTAAAATGAGACATTAAATCCTGTAACTCATTTGGTGAAAGCACCTGCCATGATCAGCTCAAGCTGTGTAGAGAATGTAGAAACCGAAAAATGCATTTCAGCCATGTCCCTCAATGGCATCTACAAATAACCATTTATCACTCCTAGGAATGGGGTATGTTAGGCACAGAGGTCTGTAAATTGGTCCCCAATTTAGCCAAATACTCTGTACAGAGCTGTAACTTGTTGCTGTAACTTGTTGCTTTTAAAAGCTGCCAAAATTAAAAATGAATCCAATATTGCCTAGACCTCTAGTAATGTCTCTTCCAACACTCCCATACAGTTTTTATGTTGTTCTCTACTACCTACCTGTGTAATCCTCTACATCAGCAGATGAAAACACCATAATGCCCCAGTTTCTCTAGAGAAGAGAAAGAAAAACACTAAATTTTGCACATCTGGGTGAGTTTGAAGCATTTGGCAATGTGTCACACCTGCCCCACACATACCCTGCCCCAGTTTGTGGAAGTTGAAAGGATGCTGCAACATGCAGAAACAGAGCTCTTCGGTGCTCATAAACTGCAGTTAGAGTGCCAAGAAGCCTTAAACATGGGGTTTAATTATTTTCCCCTCTTAAGCTAAGACAATAGCAAAAAAGTTAATGGTGTCTGCATTTGTTGGCCTGGATCATGCTGAAATGGTTAAACTTTGTCACAGTCTGCAGGGTCCATCTATTTTCCCAGGCAGTCAGAGGTGGGTTATGCTAAAGGATATGATTTCTATGGACACATTCCAGTTCCCATCAAAGAGAACAGGCAGACTCATATTAACTTCAAAGGAGCTGGATCTGGTCCTGTATTATACATATCTACTGTGAAAAGAGTCTTCTAATGGTTATTATGTTTATAGTGAAATGAGAAGACCAAAGATGGTGTGAAAATTAATTACCATGCTATTGGGCCCCTCTCTTAGAATCTAGCATGAGAATTATATTTCATACTATTACTTACTTATAGATTGACATTTTTAGAGCAGTTAAATTTTCAAGTTATCAAGTCCTAGTTATTACCTGCTGGTCACTTTTTCAAAGAAACTAAACTCTCAAAAAGTATCCAGCATGTTCAGATATATTAAAAAATAAGATTCAAAATCTGTCCTATTCCTGTCAGCTGTTTTATGTAAGAAAATGAGACACTTGGCTCAGATCCTAATAATAAAGGGCTATTTGTTGGAGGTTTGGGGACAAAAGCCATTTATAGTTTCCACTTACAAACTATAAAAACACTGTGGGAAACCACTATAATTGTAATTTCATAAAATAATGCCTGCACAGTTGCAGACCAAGCTCAATGATAGCCATTTTCCTAGAGCAGGGATGAGGGTGAAACTGAAGATGCTTCTGGATGAGTTTTGACTCCTGCTGTAACGGTAGAAAATGTTGTTTTTCTCACCTTTCTATTCTGCTACTCTGATGAGATCTGGAGCTCCTGTAAAAATCAAAGTCACAGAAGAGCTATCGATAGTAATCATGAGTTGGCTTATTTCCTTATGGAGCTCATAACCAGAAACTGATGGCACAAGAGCACCACACAGGGAGACAGCCTTTTTTTACAGCACAGAGTCTAGGCTAGTGTTAAAAGTACTTCATACTATCATAGGTACAAAGTAAATTTCCAAACTTCTTGGGTTGTTAATAGCAGGTAGGGAGCAAAGCCTCTATCTTGGCGTGTCTTTGCTCCATTATACAAATAAATCTTTGAAAATTGATTAATTTCTGATGGGTTTTTTTTCTACTTTACAGGGGAGAGGTACGGCTCTCAGAAGGGGTTGGTAATCCTTACCAGTGCTGTGACAGCTGGGGCTGCTGAAGAGTTTGTATACATAATGAAAAGACTGGGCAGAGCTCTCATCATTGGGGAGCAGACCAGTGGTGGCTGCCATTCCCCACAGACATATCAGGTAGAAGAAACCAACTTCTACATCTTCATCCCCACCTCCAGATCAGTCATCTCTGCAGACAGCACCTCGTGGGAAGGGAAAGGAGTCCCTCCTCACATAGAAACACCAGCTGAAACAGCACTCATCAAAGCAAAGGAGATGCTCAATGCTCACCTACACAGCTCTAGATAGCCCAGTGGAGGAACACGTCCCTAGTTCTTGTGAAAAAAAGAAAGCTAGCTACCCAAATGTAAGCCCTAGAAAGAAGTGGCAGCTTCATTTCAATCTCTATGGTCAGTGATTGGGTCCCTGTACATAGCTCAAAGTCACTCCTTTTCAACATGCTGGCATTTTTCCCACTCTGTGGAACCCAGGTCTTTCTGTGCATGGTTGAAACACTTCAGTAATTCACTGGGGTTTCTGTATTCCTCTCCTGTAATCAAACATAAATGTTCAGTGTGAGTTTTTTAAGGTGTAGCTACCAATCACAGATTTCCTTTGGTCCCATAGGAAATCCCAGTTGTCAGTATTGAAAGCATGTGAACAACCTCAAAGACAGAAAAGGTTCTTCTTCTTCTTTCTTGGAAACTGTGTACATTCCTATTTATACATCTTTAAAAATTAACAGTAGTTGGAAGAGCCTGTTTTCCAAGCTGCAAGAGCTAAATTAAGTCTCTTCTCCAATTCATCATTTAGATGTATAAAAAATAACCATTCCCAGTCTGTCAGGGTTGCCCAGACTCCTTGGTATTTGAAAGGAACATGCCTGCTTCTCTCAGTGTCTATCAGAGGGGAGGATGAGCAAGACAAAGGCAGTACATTGACTCTTTCACCCAGTGCCCAGATCAACTGACTCAAGGAAAAGAATCATGTTTTTACTTCAGGCTAAATTTAGATTGCTCCGTCCTGCCTCAGACAGAAAAGAAAAAAAGAAAAGCTGAGAAATATCCTTTGCATCCTGCTATCAAGCTACATATGAAGTGATGGTGTATTCCAGGATAACTCACAGAGATACTGACATGAGCTTAATCTACAACATTCCTTGTCTTTCCTACAATTCTTAGTTAAACATCTATCTTCATACTTATTTAGAAATATGTGTAACTCTAATCTAGATCTCAGATTCTCTCATCTCTAAAAAATGCCAGGTGTAAGGTAATTACACTAGGGAAGTTGTCCTCCAAAATTCAGTTAGAGTCTACAGCAGTTACACATTGGTGTTCCTTTGCTCATTTTTAAGTTCCTGCCATTTTTTTTTTATAAATTGTGTTAAACACATGACTTTAAGTTTTTACAACAAGAAAATTTTAAGAACTAAATAGATTTTCCATCTTTTTATTACTTGACTTATCAACTAAACTCACTGTGACCTGAACTCTTTTAAGACATTTTCATGTTCTGATTTTTATGCACTAGCTTGTTGTTAAATTTATCAGTGTTTTGGAAAATATTTTAATGAATTAAAACCCCTATAGAATTTCATGTAAAGTGATATATGTATGAAGAACATTAAATATTCTTAATGTGGAAAAAAATGGAGTAGTCAATGAATGAGTAAAAAACACTAATGTATTTCTTGTATTGTCTTTCAAGCCTCTTTAATATCTGAATGATCCAGATAAACTGCTTTGTTTTCCTAAAAACAATCAGTTCTGCTGTCATGTACAAACAATGTTAATTGTTTAGCCAAATATTTAGAAACTTTAGCCATCCATTCAAGGACAAAAAAGCTATACCATGTGGGCACAAATAACAAATAAATTCTTCCCAGAGTAATATGGAAAATACATATGTATAATAAATATGTCTAGAAATTGGAATCCAGTTGGAAAAAGAAACAATGAAGATGCAATTGCTGGTGAGTCCATTTTAAATCAACAATGCTGTTAATTCACTAAAGGGATCGATTTCAGTGGAAAACTATTGTGCAACCTTGAGAAATTTTATTGCTTGACAAAATATTATTTGCTATTTCATAGTACTGGCTAATTAATATTGAAACTCCCAGGCTTAACAAAGGCCAGTGTGTTAAAAGCAATTTTTCCTGTCTTCACAAACTGCTATGTCATAGTTATGCCCATCTCAATGAGTTTAGACCTCACAGAACTACAGCCAGTAATTGTGTAGAAAATTACACTGCATTGAAAAGTCTGAAAATCACAAATGCACAAATGCAAATTAGTTATGGAAAGTCCATGGTTTGTGGTTTAAATGACAAAGTTAGACAGAAAGTTTTTAGGGAGGGACAAACAATTTGACAAGTGCCCTTCCAGAACACAACAGGAAACATGTTGAAACTGCCATCCTTCTCTCATCTGGTTCCAGAGCTGACATAGACATTCTACAGTTTCTAACACCATTTTCTTATCATCCCACCCAGAATAACTTCCTGAATTTTAATCCTAACCATGTTCCTTTTAAAAGCATGAAGAAATGAGCTCTCACATCAGACTACCTAACAGCATCCTTTTTCTCCTTCCAGCATTTGCACAACCCTAACCAAGAAATGACAGCCAGCTTTTATTTCTATTGTGTTGCCTTGGTCCAGTGATTTCCAAACTGTGCCCTGTAGATCCAAGGAAGCACACAGACTGCCTTGATTAGTGATAAATTACCCCATAAAAGGCAAGTAAATATATATTTCTCAAAAGCACATCTGAGTGTCATTTTGATGGAAAAACACATCTTCATCCAAAAAAAATTCAGGGATCAATGATCAGCAGTGAACAAATATCATAATCTGGCATTTCCTATCAGTAAACTCATTACCCATTGCAGAAACACAGCCTGCACAGCTAAGCTTGACAGCATTGTGTTGTGTCCTTTTTCACTGATCCAGAAACACGTCATGAGAAAGCTGTTTGATCAAAATGAGCAGCTACTAGCAAAGATAGGAAAAGAACCCATCAGCTCATTACAAACTGTCTCCTCCTGTTTCAAAAACAAAATTATTTTTCCCCCTTCCCTAGCATTTCTACTTGTAGAAAGGACAGAGATCCCTACTGTAAAATCACAGTATTTCACAGAGACAGAATGCAGTCCTTCATTTCTTTATGAACCCGCTGCTCTAGTAGACTGCTTTCCTTCCAGCAGGATTTCATCTGCACCAATTTGAATTTTCAGACTTCTAGACATAAGGGGAAATAAGCTTCCAGCATGACTCAATTATAGGAAGTTTGTTTTTCTTTGTCTCATTAGGCTTCCTTCTGCCTGTTCAATATTTGGTTCAGTCAGCTTTAATATTAATATTTTCATTTAAAGAAATAAAAACTGCAAAAATTTTGGATAAGCCCCCCAGTTTATGTAACCCAGTTTAGATCAGACACTCAGTTAAATTTGAGACACATAAAAGACTTTCACTGTGCCTGCATAAGGAGCTTTACACAAGAGCTGGTTTTACACATAGGGAACCAAGTTCTGGTTCTGTTAGCATCTGTGTGGTTTTGCACTGACACCAGCACAGATGCAGCAGGCAACAAGATGACATACTGTTTGGCTGTATGGTTTGCTATGTGTTTAAATAAGTCTTAGTTCACCAAGTCCCTTATCTCAGAATAAGAAGCAATTTGTTAATGCAATCTTCATGCTGATGGCCACCTACAAAAGAACAAGGGCAGCACTGCACGCACTGCCTGCAATGTGATTTCCATGTTGCAAGAGGGAAATCCTCAATCTTTACACACCAGGACCACAATGCACTGTCCCTGAGCTGGATGAGGTAAGGAAAGTATCAGAAATAAAGCTTATTAAAAACCTCTCCTCATTTTTGCATTTTGAATCAGCTCTGCCACTTTTCCTAACTGCTTCTCTTCTTAACTCTCTCTCTGTGCACAGATGGCATTCCTACATTGCTTGGCATCACAGCATATAAATTGCTGTGGCTGAGGTATGACCACACGGAAACTGGATAAGAGTTCTTACCTTTTCTTTTTTCCCCAAAAAAACCAACTCCATGACATAAAGAGAAGCTATCTCTCCCTGTAACCTTGCTGCTTAAGCCTCATACCATAAGCAGAGTGAAGAAGTTTGATTACTGGTGAGAACTCTCAGGCTGTAGGTCTAACACACCATTTGAAGAGTTTTGAGATTTGGCATCTGTTTTTCAATGGTTATTTTCTACAGTTTGTCCAACACAAAATCAGTGGAACCCTGTAGCCAGTAAGATTTGGTACTGCTTCATTCCAGTCTAAATTATACACCAGGTGTAGTGCACTGGAAAAACAGGCATTTGGAGCAGGGTAATGTTGAAGTGATGTGCCAAAATAATACTGGGGAGCATTATACAGCTGGTCCTGTCTTTTTCCAGAAGAAATCTGAAGCTAGGTTTCTAATCATAAAACTCTTAAGAAAACACACCATCTTTCAGTAAGTACAGAAGAGAACATTTTGCAGTAATAGTACCAAAAAGTCTTAAGTCTTATTTATACTGGGCCAGGCTGATCTTAAAGAAATTAATGTAAATCAGGAGTAGCAACATGGAGTTATTCTGGATTTGCACTGGAATAAATGAGATCACAATCTGGCCTAAACTACTAATGGGAAATACAACCCTGACCACATATGAATGCAGTTACACCACCAAGTTCTTCATTACACTTTATGGACACTGACTTCACAGTAAACTGGCTGGCACCCAGGTGGAGTGAAATTTGGCCCATTAAACTTTGCCATAAATATATTCCTTACACAGTAAATGTTACTGGACACAAAATAGAGACGGAAAGACTACAAGGAAACCACTCCATCCCCTACTCAATGTAAGGTTGTTCCCTGTGCTCCATGTTTCAGTGTCTTTGTTCATTTTGGTTTTTAATGATTCAAGTGAAAGAGCTTCCACCACTGACCTTGGAAAGCTGTGTTACAATCCAACCAGAACTGTCTCCTGAACTCAAAGGCATAATGTAACAGTTTCATCACTTTATGTTTCAAAAATAAAGCTGAGGTGCACAGCCAGTGGTTGGCCTGCAGTAAGACGAGGGTCTGTATTAACAGGAAACAGCCATGCATTAATGTTCAACAGCAATATATTAGGAAGAATACAATCTCCTGACTGATAGATATCTCCCAAGAGGTGACAATGAGTGCAATATGTTGGTTCCAGCTGACAGCCTAAAACTGTCAGTCTCTCTTTATTGTTCAGGTGTGTTTACTTGCTGATACTTGCATTATCAGGCTAGGCATCATCATGGTAACTCAAAATTCTGTCCAGTATATGAAAACCACTGGAGTATATCATCAGTATGGTAGAACATGGAGAGTATATTGAAATATTCCCTACCCCCAGCTGGGAAATGACTGGTTTCTGATCATTCTCTGTCCGAAAGGGAATAATAGCCCTTGATGAGGCAGGCGATGTTCAGAGACAGGCCAGAAAAACATCAGACAGACTGAAAAAAATACTATACAAGAGCAGGGGAAACGATTCCTTGAAGAACACATTGTCATAAACTATAAGAATCAAGCCCCTGAATGGATTTTAAAAGTAATGAAAGGCTAATTAGATGGGCTGCAGTAACAATAGACAGTGTTTCCTCCCACCCAGAGCAGTATAAATTTATCTGTTTCTGAGACTCAGCAAAGCTCAAAACAAAGTAGACAAGAGAAAAATATCTCTTGGACAGGCAAGAAAAATAATATGCCACTTTCTTTTTTTAAACAGTTGGAATTGGCCCATGTAGAAACCAGAGGATAGACAAGCTGGTCTAATGCAGGGCAATTCGTGTAAACCTGTATCATTTTGTGCTCCTCTTCTAGCAGTTATGAGAACAGAGCCTATCATCCACAATTGAAGTGTGCAGATTCCATCTATTAGTGGCTAATTGTAGCTCAGATACCCTAACTGCTTCCTTTGGTATATCCAAAACCTGAAAATCACAGGGTACACTCTACTCCCATCAGATCTCTGTCTACACAATAAGGCTGACAACAGCTCACACTTTGATACAGACCCAGGTTGATTTCATTGTGTAAAAGATTTTTCAAAGACAGCAGAGCATAGAACAGAACTTGGATATTCTGCTTTACAAGTCCCATTCTCTTTGGCAGTCTGCTGGTCAGTTGTTGATGTTTCAGATTTCAAATAGTCTTAAATTCAGGTCCCTTTCAAAGCCAAGGAGATGGTAAGATGTCAGTTTTTACTCAAAAATTTGGCAAGACAGCTGATTCAGCTAGCATAAAGGAGTAAGAGTCCACCAATGCTGCTAGAAATAGTAAGTTATTTTCTTTTAGCATATAAGCTCTAATTTTTTTAATGCTCTAAGATTCCTCATTCACTGAGGTGGTTGTTATTTCTTTATTTAAATTGTACTCCACCGACACCAGCAACTCAAACATAAGCAAAGACAACTCTGTTTGACTATAATATGGTTCCCTACTCTGCAAATTAACACTGCATGTGGATTCATTTCACTATTTTATTTCCTCAAAAATAGGTTGACAAGGGCTAGGTTGAGTTTTCAAAACTTAAAACCCACTCAAGACTCTTGTAAACATTTTACATTTTTTTCGCAAAGCATCTACTATAAATTATTGTAAACAGTGATTTCCTGAAAGAAATTAATGTAAATTCAAGAAGAAACAGATACAAGTGAACTATCATTCCCTTCTTCATCCAACCTGCCCAGTCCCTTGGTGCCATCTTTCTGCACAGCTCTAATTATGAGAAGTCATGTGCCGGGATAAATGATGGCGTTCCCGGAAGTACTCATGGCAAATGGGACACGTCAGCTTCTCCTCTCGTCTCCTCTTGCACTGGGATTCACTCGAGGAGTATTCTTTTTTGTGATGTGACCGCATGTGGAAGACTAAATCAGATGTCATGCGAAAGGACAGGTTGCATTTGGCACACCAGTTCTGGGCAGCCACTCCAAAGGATGTGAAGGTGGGGGGAAGAAGAGTCAAGGAAGAGGAGGAGGAGGAGGAAGAGGTGGTTGTGTTTTGTAACTGTCCTCCTGCTTGCTTGGGCCAGGGTTCTGAGGTATATGGGAAAACATTGCTCCGAGTGATGCTTGTCTGCAGCATCTGAGCATTACACAAATCACTGACAAAGAACTTGGAATTGAGAAGAGTGCTGCAGCACATGATGTCTGCGGTGGCAATGAAGCCAGACAGCTCCCCCAGGCTCTTTGCTGACTCACTCCCAGGATGAGAAGAATTTACTGCAGCTCCTTCTGTTACACACTTACTGGGTTTGCTGAAAGCACTCTTCTGTTCTCCCCGAGCTCTGGTGGGCCAGACAAAGGAGAATGCACTCCCAGAGGAGTTCAGCAACACTTCTTTTGATACCAGCTCTTTACCAAGTGTGACTGTGCCATCCTCCTGTTCTGGCTCCTGCAGTCTCTCATGCCTCAGCTTCTCTTTCATCCTCCTGACCTCAGTGAAAGCACTCTGCTTCTGCTCTAAAGCATCTTTCCTATTTGACTGCCTCCCTGAACTAAGCTTCCAGAAAGAACCAGCCAAAGCATTCTCTCCCCCAACCTCTTCCTTGCTCCCACAGTTACGTGCCTCAGTCAAATTATTGGTTTTCTCCAACAACACTGTTTTCCTGTTCCTGTGGTTCTCCGCCTCCTCAGATTTTGCTCTCCTTTCTCCAGTAAGAGCATGTGCATCATCTTGACAAGCTGCCACTTTGACTTCCAAGTCCCTTGCTAGACTGTGGAAATTCGTGGTCTGCTCAGCTATGTTGCCCTTTTCAGTTCTAGGGTTCTGGAAGTTTCTCCATAGCAGAGTGCTCTTCTCTGGGACACAGAGGAAGCGGACATGGGACAGATAGGAATGCTCACATTTAAACACTCGGTCGCATTCTTGGCACCTCAACTCTGCAGAAACAGACAACAAGTGATTAGTTTTGCAAAGGTGGAACCATAGATGGATGCAGTCATTGATCCTGTCATTGACACAAAAAAACCAGAAACACCTCTTGTGTCATACAAGGTTACACATGGTAAAACCAATGCCAGTGCAGAATCAGGTCCCTTCCTGCTATGCAAAATACTCTTATTTGCTTCCATGCTTTCGTGCTACTGGCAGAAATTATTTGATTTAGACTCTCAAGCCTAGATTTTATTACATAAAATGTAATTATATTACATAAAAATAATGGCCAGTAAATCAAAGAAAAAGGCCAGTACACCATTATCTACATAAAACCATTCAGACTTTACAATGATTTGAAGTCTAAACCCAGATTTGGGTCTATATTTCTTAACTAAGTCACTGGCTTTAATTCAGGATGAACATTAAATACTATATATCCAAGCAATAGTGAGTTTTAGACCAAGATTCAAAGATTTTGACATGAGCCTCTATTTTTAGGATACTCCTGAAGTTTAATACCATCCAAAAATCATTTGACCTTAATGCCTGCAGCCCTTACTCATGCTCATTTGGCAAGTTGTTGTATGCCTTAAGGCATACATGTCTGTAGCACAAAAAATGATGTTCAAATTGAAACAATGCCAGTGATGGGCAGGAGGAATAAGGAACACTTTCCTTTTGGCCTTCCGACCTACTGCACCTCTGAGTCATTGGGATGACTGATTGCCCATGAACAGATGATACAAAATTCAGCAATCAACACAAATGTGGTACATCTTAACCTTTGTAAATTATATCCATGCTACCTTATTTCACAACACAGCAGCTTTAAAATGCAAGTGATGCCAGACAGCACCTGAGGCCTGGGATACTGGTTGGATAGAACTAAAAATTCCAAACTTAGGACTCAGCACAGCTTAGATTATTTTAAAAACTAAAGAAGCTGAACTTTTTATAAGAACAGAAAGCTGCTGAAATGGGTGGATCATTATACTTGTGAGATTAAAGTCTTGAGTCTAGATATAGAGTTTCTTGTGCAAGTAACACTCTTCCCTGGTAAATCCAAAGGGCTGGCAGTGTGTGTCTACACAGAAACTAACAGAATACACTCACACCAGCCGGAATGACTTAGTTGGTTCCTGCTATGAATGTGTCTGTATTATTTTAATACTAATTTAAGGACAAGCACATTACCATGTAAATTTGCTAACTCATATCTGTACCAACCTACACCTTTACTAACCAATCTACATCAGCTTTGTTTAAATCAGCTGAAGGGGATGTAGAAAGGGTTTTGTTCCAGTCTAACTAGATAAAGTTTGGAGCAAATGACAGCTGGAGTGAGACTTGGCATGGATCTGACTGACTTGCTTGGTGTCTCTGTAATCTGGATTTTCAGTTTTGTAACAACTTCCAGGTCAATTTCTTTTGGAGCAATGAATTTCCAGCAACATCTCAAAACTTAAAGCTTGCCCTTTTCCTCAGTTCCACTGTGTCCCACACTAAATAGGCACACTGTGCTGTATGCAGTGTATGCAGGTTTGTTATATATTTTTAAAGCTCTGCTCATTTACAAGATTAAAGCTGAACACTAGCCTATACTTGATTTCTCAATAAGCTAAAAAAGGCCTATTTCCAACTGATACTTCAGACTTTCAGGATTCCAAGTTATCGAAGTGCACAGATTTCCTTTGCATAGCCCAAAAATTTCAGCATGAATCCCTAGTGCACCATCCTCTGCTAGAAAGTAGCAATGAGAATGGCATTAAGAACTGGAAATTGGTTCTTGCTCTGTGCCTCCAGCTCAAACCTCAAAGCAGAAGGTCTTTTCTCTTAGCAGACAAGTGAAGGATTTTGACATATTTTGTATTATTACAAGATAACTAAAGAAGATGCAGACTCACTTCTGTCCTCAGTGACTCCTGCAGTCAGCAATTTGGTACTTACCATTCTGGGGACTCTGAGCTTTTATCTCATTGAAACCCAAGAGGCTGGAAAGCTCCTCATCATACCAGACAAGCAGCTCCTCATTTTTACTGATTTTCCTGGTGGAGCGATAGTATAATTGACTGTTTTCTAAGTAAGCTTCCAAGTTCTGCTCCTTGCTATTGGCAGCTGCTTGCACGAGTCTCATCCAAGGCAGTCCTGTGGGACTGTGCACAGATGTAACATCCACCTGTGAGACAGGACACAAAGAAGGGAAGTTACAGGTCTTTAGGCCCAAAGCAAGATTTTTATCCACTCCAAGAGCAAAGCCTGTTTTCTGCCTCATCTGAGCACATATGACAAAGCTGTGAGCCCAATACCTCTGCCAGTGTCATCAAATCCAAAGGCATCACAGGGAGATCACAGGCTTCCCCAGTGAGGGCTGATAGCTCTGGGGATTCGGCTGCACGGGAGGGAGGAGGAGACACCAATGCTCGTGTGTAACCTCCCATGGCAAAGCCAGGCCTGGCTTGTTGGCCAGTCTGTAGCCCAGACCTGTGCAGGCCATCCCATGGGACTGTGCCAGGTGTGGATCACAGAGGTGCAGGAGGTGTGATCCCCTCTAAAAAAGGGTCTCAATCCCATGGGAAAATGGGGTATGAGTCAGGAGATGTGCAAGTGCTGTCACTTGGGGGCTGAGAGATGTGCAGCACCCAGTTATCAGTGCAGTGTGAAACTGGGAATGAACATACACCCAGGACAGTTGCATATGGAGTTTTTCACTGACATAAGAGGATATGGATCAGGAGGTGTAAAAAAAATCATGGTTATTTGATTCTATACCCGAAGCACACATCTGCGTATCTGTTTGGCTAGATTACATAAAATACAGATTTTAATATGTACAACTGAGAAGCACTTATGTCATCTCTTTCCTTTTTCAGAAGCAAAATTATATATTCCTTTTTTACCTTTGCTACATTAATTAAATTAATTTCAAGGTATCTAAAGAGATAAACCTCATCAGATCTATATTTTTTGTTAAATAATGTCTGAGAATTGCAAGGGGTTGATTTACTTTCAATTTGTGTGCACTCAGAAATACCAAACACATTAAGATAAAAAACATTTCTCAGGTTGTAAGGTCAGGCACTAAGAAGTTAAAAAAATAATATTAAGTCTATTGCTCAAATTAAATTTCCCTTCTGTGTGTATATTACAGCATAGTCCTAAATCACATATACTTTTTACTCCACAGGCCTCCTGAATCATTTAGTCACAGGTTGACCATGAAATAATTTAAGTACAAAACGTTTGGCTTTGTCTTCCTCCTTCAGTGGGACTCCAATCATAGTCACTTTATTACATTGAATAAGGAATTATTTATTTCTTTATAGGTTTTTCCTTGGTGTTTACCACAGTAGGTCTGTGTCCTCTGCAACATTTGAAAGATGGGGAAGATTTTCATAGCTTGAAGCTGCAACACAGGGCGATCAAGGGCAACGTTTATATGCATAAAAAGCCTCAACTGATTTTTGAAGCACTAAGTCATTGTTTAGAAAGGAAGAAGTTTGCAAATGAAAAATGTCTAATGACAAGTATGATCTAAATGTCACCCCAAGCAATGTATAGCTCTTTGTTTTCCACTAATTGCAGGGTAACCATTCATTGGTGTTTGGTACCAGAAACAGTATTTTGGCTAATTATTTCTCTGGTTTTAACTGACCATTACCTACCATGAAAAGTTTGATCACATTAGTAGCTTGGATACAAGAATGAAACATTAAGAGACCATTAGGATAAGAGTTAATTAGCGTAAGAGAGAAAATGAATTAGCATGCCCTGTAACTGGTTGTCTCTAAATGCCATGGCAATTAACAATGATTGAGAAATACAAGTGTCTGACAGCAACACAAGAACACCCACCCACACACAGTGGCTGTAACTAATAGCTATGACAGAGGCTGTCATATTTCAGTTGCTGTGTTTCAGAAATACCGAGCAGCCACCCGGTGCTCTCAGCAAAAGCCAAAGGGAGCACAGCTCTGCCAGGAACCAGGACTGCGGGGAACGACCTCAGCGAGCTTCAGGCAGGTGAGGAGGAGCACCAGACGTGGGATAAGATCTGGGTGCTGCCAACTAGAAGCATGAACTAGCTTTAGTTTTCCCATGTGTTTAGAGACACTATAAACCCAGCAAATCCACCCTCTCCTGGAGACGTCAATCCCCTGGATGGATCCTTTGCACCCATATTTGAAGTAAGGCCTTCACAGCCCAACATCTCAGTCATAGCTGGGCTATGGAGGCAACGTGGCTCCCTTGGGAGACACTGGAAGGGAAGAGAGAAAATAAGGCTCTTCCTTGAAATCCCCACGAAGCTGTAAGGGGCAGAGGAACTCAGCTGGGAAAAACTACATGTGCCAATGGCTGCCAAGCCATCTTCTTTGCTCAAGTGTACAAATTTGGCCAAGGAGCTCAAATAAGGGTCTCCAAGAAAATAAGAAAAAAAAAATTGATGAAGTCTCCCTTTAGTCTAAACAAAAAAGCCCAAGATGATGAAACCCTTGTTAGAAATAATATTCCCCAAAGTCTTGCAGGAGTGCTGATGAACTATGATTGCAACAGAAACCTCAGTTGCAATGAATCCACCTTGCCAAATTATTCCTCTGTGTATTCTGTCTGTACTGTAGCCAGCACAGCAAAAACCATTTCTTGTTTTGCACTTCAGTGCCATGATGACAACATAGTATCATGACTGAATTTTTAATTAATTACTACACACAGAGTTAGGAGTTTAACGGTCGTTTCTGATTTCTGGAAGATTTACTTTTAATTAGGGGTAGTTAACAGGATATGGGACTACCAACTGCATCTGAAACAGCTACTTGCACAGAATTTCATGTATTTACTGCCAAAAGACAGACATCTGAGCCAACTCAGGCATCCAGTTTCAGTGCTGCATAGCAATTACTTAGCCCAAGTGTAGAAAAACACTAAAGCCACCTCTCTAGAGGGCTCTTCCAATATAGAAAACCTTTGAGGCTCTTTCTACAGTAATTCAAAACTCCCAGGAGAAATACAGAAATATTCCAAAAATAAAGCCTCATTTCAGGACAGGTCTCTCTCCAGAGAGTTTGTTGGTCTTCTGGAGTACTAATAACACTGTCCAAGAAAGCAAACTTGTGCCAGAGACTCAAAACAGTCAGATAAACCCTGAAGCCTCTTCTTCTCTCTGCTAATTTGTTCAAGGCAGAAGTGTAGAACAGGTTATCTCCTCACAACTGTATCTTCCATATCACACATATGCCTTGGGATTTCTCTCCTCCAGAGCACAGAAATCTTAGGCAAACCTAAGATGGATCTCTCCCAGATCCATCCATGTCCTAGAATGTGGGAAATTTCATTTGCTCACACTGTACCTGTCTGTCTTCATCTAGACCAATGGTGACTGAAAAGCACTCCAAGACCCAGAAAGCCAGGGTAAAAGGTCAGCATGATAAACAGTGGTTATGGAAAAAAACCAAAACTTGGGGAACTAGAGCTTGAGAGTTAACAGCCCACTACAATCCTGGGGTTTCTTCCTTCCCTCCAGTGATTGAAAAATGTAGCTGTAACACAGACCTACAGATCTAAGGTAACTTTAGGAGGTCCTTGTACTAGAGCAGTTAAGTTGTGGCTGCCCAGTGGGCTAGTTGCCTGACTGCAATTGAAATGTCACTTTTAAGGATAACTGAGCACACAGGGGTAGCAGTTGCCTAGATCTGTAAATAAATGCTGTGAATGTACCACCTGCATGAATTGGTGCAATGCCACAGCCTTCCCTCTCTGTACTCACAGGGCTGTCACACCTCCTGATAAACCTCCCTTGTCCTGATAAAAGAGGTCACTAAGCCTGTCCCTCTTCCTGCCTATTCCAAGTCAGATCTGAAGCAGGTCATCTGTCACCAGCATAGAAGTGGGACTTTTTACTCTTCCTGCAAAGGAAACAGTTTTCATTAGGTCCTTCCGGTCTACAGCTCATAAATCGGAAATGCACTGGCCCTTTCTCTCTGAGAGAGCTGTTACCTGTGCTGAACAAAACAAAAACCTACCCCTTGCAAAGTTACCTTCTCAGGGATGGTGTAACTCTTTCTGATAGGTCTAACATTAAACACTGATATTTTTCTCATACCTTAAATACATAGTGGATGTTCCGTCTATCAGAACACTTGAGAGCAATGAAAGCTACAGTGTCCAGCAGGGTGTTCTGGAGCATGCATGGCCCAAAAACAACTTCTTCAGGGATGTCTTGTGTGGTATGAACAGTGGCCAATATGTCTGGAAAATGGTGATGCAGAAGCTTGTTGTCATTTGCCCAAAGGAATTTAGGCAAAGATGTAAGTTCCATTATAAACCTGTAAAAAACACAAGAAATCACATTTGGCATAGAGATGGAAGTGGAAGGTGGCATCACTGCTTGAAATACAAATAATTCCAGGAGCCACAGGAGAATTGTAATAGTATGCCAGGACATTGTTGGTTACAGAGTTTACATCTTTATTCATGTCCAGTTCAGAAAAAGAAATATTACTTTGCACTAAACCAAAATCTTAGGTTTGTAAACAAGTGAATTATTCTTCCTAGAATAGGCAGACAGTCCAAGAGTTCAACTGCTGCTCTCTACAGACAGGAGTACGAAGCTTTGGGAACAATAAGCAAAATTTTCAGTGAGTAGAACTCAGCATATTCTTAAGTATATTCTCAGATATCCTTCTTATAAATAATAGTTTGTACAAGTGTGAAGAAATGTAGAGAAAGAGAACAGCAACAAAAAAAAGCAAGACTTTTTGAAACACATTTTGAAAAAGCTGTACGGTTTTTACTTGAGTGTAACATCAGTCTAGTTTCTGGTTAAGCTGCTACAGAACCAGGAATAACCTGAGTCCTGAGTCTATCTAACCAGAATGCACAAAATTTGTGGAAATTCCTGAAAAGAATTATTTTCATCCTGCCTAAAAGTATATGTTATCAGCTGTTACTGAGAAAATCAAATCAGATTGTGACTCCTCACACAATGCTAGTAGAGACTGCTGTCTTTAGAGGATGAATTTCCCAGCCCTGAATGTAGAATAATAGATTTGTCATTGCAGAGGCGACTTCTGCAATATGAGCCACAATTTGAGATCTCAGTATGCAGCAAGGAGACAGGCTTGAGTTATTTTTCATTCTAAGGCTCTCTAGGTTTCTAATAAAGATATTGCCATCCCCAGCTCCCAGCTGGAGGTCATGGAAAACCCCTCATTTATGCCATCAAGAGCTGGATCAGGTCCATTAGGCAGGGAAAATTAAAGAGAACAGCAACAAGCCCTGAAGAGGCCTTAGCCTAATAAATAGTGAGATAGAAGAGCTGAAGATGTAGTCTAATCTTTCTCACTCTCTGCCAACAGAATTGGTTTGTCACTCACTGATTCATGACTTAAACTGAAGTGGTATAAAGTGCTCAGAAGAGTGGTACCGATTTGACTAAATCAATTTCTAAATCAATATAGTTAATTAAGTATAATTTATTCCTTGTAGGCAAGGGCGAAGACCCTACCTTAAAAATACTGAAATATATGGTCATACCTTCAGTATGTAGTAAGCATTTGAAGGATGAAGGCCCAAAGCCAGACAACCAAGGCAAAGAGTGGGATAACACACCTCCTCTATCTCCAACCTCAAGCACCCCTCAAACTCAATATGACAATAAAGTTTGCTTGTTTCTAAGTGACTTGTTAACTTAATCTGTTACCAGACAAAAAATCCCTCAAACCTACAGTGCCAAAGTTACAAAGTGCCACCCTGGCAGCTGTGGAAGCACGGAATTTGACTCTTGCATGGAAGGGTCGCTTTTGTGAAAAGCTGTGGAAAGGATGTGCTGTGATGGTTCAGCAGATGGGGCAGTCACCGCCAGCCTCGCACCAAAAGGTCTGGGCACTGGGAAGAGCCGTCTGTTCCAATCACTTGGCGAATGCACCATCTAGTGTCCCATCCCAGCATAACACAGTGTCCCACGACAAAGCAAAGCAGGACATCCCCAGTCCCGGGTGCTGCCGGGGTGTTGTACCACCGCAGCTCCTGAGCACCCTGCCAGGCAGGGACCGTTTCCCTCAGGAGTGGGTCACTGTCTCTGCCACCCTCTGCTCAAACAGGAGGTACTGGCTTTGAAAGGGTCTGGTCAGGGTTATGTCAGGTAGGGTGAGTAATTTAAATCTACACTGTTGGCTTTTTTACAGTCTTGGCTGAAGATGTGCTGCTGGTACTTAAGAGTGGAGGGTGGGGATACTCTGCAACATCATTAGAAGAAAAAGGGTCAGTCTTTTTCTACAGTCTTGAAACAGCATGAGAAAGCTCTGTCCTCTACATCCACAAGATTTCAGCTTCTGTTACTAAGCTGAATTCATCAGCTGAGGGGTAACAGAGAGCAAACATGACTGTACTGCTTTCAAAAATGAGCTGCTACCTCTGCCAAGGGATGTGCTGCATCCTGTGGGTTTTCTGACCTGCCCTTGCTCAGGGGTCTCCATTCCAAAGTGCAGATTCATTCAGGGAAATACTGGAACAAGTCCTGCCTCCTGCACAGGTGAGGGGTGGTAGAGGGTTCTCTGGTAGCTGCCACTCTTACCACGGAGAACTGAAATACTGACTTCCTCAAAAGTAAAGACTAAAGCTTGAGAAATGACTTGAGAGAAAAAAAAATTCAACTGATTTACTTTCTCAGCTCTCTGGTGGAACAAAGGAAACCAAACAGATGAGCTGAAGGGAGCTCAAAGGACCATGGACAACAGGAGTAAGAGGTGAAGAGGAGGTAAATATCCACAAAAGCTTCACACGGATCACTGTAATATTATGGCTGAATTGTGCAACTCAGCAGCTGCAGCATGAAGCAGGCAACCTAGGTAATGCATTTTTACATTGCAGACTTCTTAAAACTACTTTTCAAAATGACCTTTCAACGGCTATTGCTGTTAAAGAACGTTAACCAGCTGTGTGGCACTTTTAAAGGAAGTTTACTGACACAGATTTTACCTTTGTCCCATGAGTCTGAGGATTGTGGTGCATGGAAAACACACACAGAGGTGCCTTTTCAGCAAAGCTCAGGAAGGTTTAGCAGTATCCCAAGTCTAAATCCACATAGAGCTCTTCCCCCACTACATCCAGTCAAATACTCACTGACACTGCACAGAAGTAAATCTCAGCAGAGTATGGGCATGATGCTGCCCAGAGCCCTGGCCAGCTCTGCTTCTCTCAGTCCTGCCACACCTAATGGCAAACCCAGAGACAGCCAAGGAATGGCTGTGTGCAAGGTCGGGTCCAACTGCAGCCAGAGGGCATCAGCTGGATTCCCTCAGAGGGTCAGCAGCAGTGTGACTACACTGTGGGAGTACCTGCCAGTGCAGAAGGCGGCTGTGTAGTAGTCAATGCATACCCTGAAACCACCACCAGAGATCTCAGAACCAATGAAAGACAGCACCACCTACAGCACTCAAAACAGACAGCAGAAATGAGCTAGGAAAAAAATAAACATCATTTGTAAGTAGGTCAGAATATAAACCTGAAACACCCTTCACTTTGGATGTAAGCTTGAACCTCTGCATGTTTTTCATCTCGTTATAATCTAAAGCCAAAATCTTCAGCCCCAGACAAGATGCTTGGGAGGTTTTTTTTATAAAACCTCCCTTAAGTTTTCAAGAACTTCAGACTTGAGGCTGAATGAGAATTCTACACCAAACTATGAACCCAGTACTTGAACTCTTGTTTAATTATAAAATCTGTTTTCAATGCAAATCTCACATCTTTACTAACAGTCTTTGTAGTCAAAGGAAATTAATAAAGAATCTACAAATGGAGTCATAAGGAGAAACAGACAAGGTAAATGCCTGGCATTTTAATTTGACAGGCTGAAGTAGGTGAATAGCTCATATTCTTCACAGTGAGTGAAGAAGAGAGAAAATTCTTGTAACAGAGAATTCCCCATGACTTCACCCAACTGATTACTCTTGTTTTAATGCCGTTGATTTCCACATTTTGGCTACTTCCTTTAATGAGCAATACATCTGCTGTGCCTTCTCTTCTTACAGATTCACCAGCTGTTGTACATATGACTTCATTCACTCTTCTTCTACTGTGTAGCAAAGGTTACAGAACTCTACCATAAGCTTCACTGTGAAGGTCAGATCTGCAGCTCTGTATCGTGCAGGCAATGATATGCTCGCCTCAAAGTGCTGGGAGTGCCATTGCTGCCCATGATCCCCCCTCACACAAGACAATCTTGCTGCTCTCACTCAGGCTCTGCATAAGCAGTTCCTCTCCCTCTGGGATCACCCACAGAGTCTCTAAGAGGCTGAAATCAAATGAATATTTGTAGTGCTTTAGTAGCACATAAGTACCTGTTAGACGACGGGTACTCTCTGTATTCTATCCGTCACAAATGTGAATTCTTCATATGGATGAATTTAGGGACTTGCTGTTTAATGAACTCTTCATCCCCCAGAGAGTATCTGATACACATATACCATGTCCCTGAGTGATGGATTTTGCATCTTGATTTCTGAGAAGTGTGACAGATCTGTCAAAGAACACGAACCTGTGGGCAGGCAACTCCCTATGGATTATGCAATTGTGGATGTTCCATCAAAAAGCGCATGAAATAGATGGTGCTCACAGCAAATGCTCCCAGCCTGCTTGCCTCCAGAGCAGCACACAAATTGCTGGTCAACTTTTGGTTTCCTGAGTGTTCTTCTAGGCTGGAAGCCTAAAGATATCCTTTTCCTAGTCTCTCCCCATTTCCTAGCACTTGTATAACATCCCATTAACTACTTAGGGTTGCAACCTCTGCCTTCCTGAAAAATGCTTACATAGCTCCTGCACTTCATTAGAAAAACATGTTACCAGAGAGGAAAAGAAAGGAACTTTCAGATCTCTGGTTTTCTACTGCATGGCCTTCAGAGGTCACTGCAAGCTCTTCTAAGAAATGTCTGGAAATTTCCAAATGTAGGAACACCGATTTGAGCAAGGACCCCCCTGCATCCTGTTTTCAGAGGACTTGACCCAATTCTCCTTGGCACAGTAACCACATTTAATTGTGGCATCGTTTGGAGCTTCTTAGGGGCCATAAAGGCACTGGTAGCCCTGCTTAATATAATGATTAACTATTCAAGTGGGAGTGAAACAAATCAATCATATTTGCACAAGGGGAATAATTTCAGACAGAACTTATTTAGCTAGTTCAGCTCCTCACAATCAAAAACAGAAGCAGGTAACAAAAATGGTTTCTCTAAAACTAATTTGATTTTTAAACATGTCAATAGCTACTTCTATTTCACCTTTACTTCCATTTTAACTGTAGATTAATTTGCATATAGTTGTATTACTTTCAAAGCAACTACCCTAGTAGGAAAAAAATGGCACAGAAGTTACTCTTAAAAAATAATTGAAAGTATTAGATCCTGGAAAGCATCATCCCACAGTCTTTCTAACCATTTTTGTATCTACTCCAGACCTTCTCCAGAGCAGGGGTTAATGTAAACACTATAGCTCTGCATTTCCCATGTCAACGAAACTGAAAGAAAAAAAAGAAACAGAAATATTAAATACTGGAGCCTTCATTTCCTTCACCTTTTAACTTACTCCTTTCTGCTCCAAAGTGTGATGGCATTTTCCCTGAAGCACATAACCTGTGACTGTGCCAGTGCAGTCCTGTGGCTGCTGCCAAAACTGCCTTTGATTTCCACAGCAGGTCTGTCGGCCTGAGGAATCCATGATCAGACGTGCAGTGTCATGCACAATAAACTACTGATAATAAAGGAATTGAGCTGATGCAGACAGAGTGGTTCTGTCTGCAGCATTTATTATTTTCTGTTGTTATAAGGAACTGAGGATTCTTAACACATGAAGGAAATGTCAAGGGAATACAAAATAGAAAAGTGAGAAAATCTGTTCTTGAGTTTTATACAATTGATTTCTTCTGTGCCAGGTTTTCTTCTCCCTTTATTTAAGTTGTAAACTGCAAAGGAGAAAAATCAAAACTAAAACTGAAGGAAGCTTGCAGGAAATCAAAATAAGTATTTCCAGAACCCACAAAATAAAACCTGAAACTAGAACCTGTTTCCTAAATTCAATCACAAGCTGAGAAGTCCTTTAAAAGCATGAAAAGTCTAAACAAGTAATTTCTTTTAGCTCACTGCTACTGCAAGACAGAGTTTATGTGCTTCAGCTTGGGTGCAGGTCAGGTCTTTCTGAGCATGAAATGGTTTCTTTGCACCTTCACTGATGAAAATCCCACACACATGAAGAGAATTCTACAAAAACACTTGGAGATATATAGCTATGTGCTGCCATTCCTAGCCTGTCTGGGATGAACAAAGCCATCTGGGGGTTTGCTACCCCTCAAACAGACGTTATACCCCTGGCAGTGTCTGCAAAGGTCTTGGATTACCTTGGAAAGGAAAGAGTTTCTCTAAACTTTAGGAAAAGCTACTCCTATGTCACTCATTTCTGAGTCTCAGGTTTAGCAACCTGTCCGTCTTTGAGACGGACGTAAGACAATACACCCTGAATTCCAGAGCTTTGACTGTGGTCTTGCATCTTCCCATTTTTACTGGTCACACACTTGGATCCCAGCAGTGATCCTGCAGAGAAGCAGAGGGCAGCTGATCCAGAAGACCCCTTCCTGCCAGTGAGCCCAATTAGCACTGACAAAGTAAATGAGAGAACGATAATAAAACCTGTGGAGACTGGAATTTTCTACTTTTTTTTTTGCCGTCCTGGGCTACAGCTGGGGCATATTTTGAGTACCTCTCTTCTCAGGTCCCCACAGCTCTTGAGGTACTGCTCATCTAACATATCTCCTGTTCTCCTGGCATGATTCAGTCATGCTTGCCTGATGTGCTTGCCTGAGCTAGGCATCTGGGAAGAAGCAGAAGGAAATACAACAATGCATCCAGGAGGAAACTGTTGACTGCAGAGATGAACTGTGTCTAAAGAGAGTGGAATAAAATCAGGACTGAACAAGCCTGATGCTAGAAAATGGTCTTCCCTCAGCATTCCAGGCTTCCCCAGCTTTCTTTCATCATACTTTCCTCTACAGCAGCTGCACAACTCTAACCTAACAAGTCTCTAAAAATATTGAGTAGAAACAGGGACTCACTGCCTAGCATCCTCTGGAATGATCAGGAGGCAGCTCAGGGTGAGGAGCTTGGTGTCTATTTTGAGCTTTCAGAAACTGGGCTCTTACAAAGGTTTATTGTGAATTAGAGACCTTCAAGTTTATGGGGTGTTCACCACTTTTGTATTGTATCATCATGATATCTTCAGGGAGCAGCTCTCCAATTCTTACTATTTTAAGGCTCTGTGGTCTTCAGATTGTCTTCCATCATCTGAAATCCCCAGTACATGCAATGTAAACTGACAGCTTTTGATGAACCATCATTATATCTTGGCTGGATACCCAGCCTAGTGAATCATGAAACTGCCAAATCTTTTTATTATGAACAATCTCTCAAACTTCAGTGGGAATAATGAAGAAGACAGAGCTAAAGTCTCTGCTTGGAAATGAACAAATACCTCAAGCTCCACATTCGCCTTCAACAAGTCTCGTGACATACAGGAACTGTTTGGAAGAGGAAACTAAAAGAAAAGCTTTCAGATTTCTTCTTATTTCCTCTGAGAATAGGGAAGTTGAAGTGGCCTCTGTCCTGATGCATGGTAGCTGCCACAAAGGCACGCAGACCTCCCTCTCCAAAGCAAATGAAGATTAAGTCATGTCTCCAAGACCACCACAAGGATGAAATTTCCAGTCTTTACCTGATGTCCAGGAACAAAATGCCTGGGATTGAGCATCACATCTAGTCTGATGAGAAAGTAACTGAGATTTTAAAAAGTCCCAGCAGGGTCACATACTGTCACCCTACTGGCTCTCAAATGGCAGTGCAGCACCAAACTTCCCTATGTTTTTTGGAATTTCCACACTGAACCTTTATTTTTACTTCCCCTCTCTTCCATGGCTGGAAATGTGGTAGGTAGGAAAGGAAGGGGCTACCCCACACAGCCAGAAAGCCTGGTTAATATTCCCTTATTGGGATATGTGATGCAACAGTATCTGCACAGTTCCAAATGAAGCCTTCTTTGATTTAGCTGGAGGTTCTCAGTCTGGCAGAACACAAACAACAGGGCCACTGAGGTCTCTGCTCCACAAGAAATGCAGTGCAGGCACAGGGAGAACTCTTGGTATTTCAAACTGGACAATGAGCAACAGTAATACCATGCTGCATCCATTGGAAAGGATGAAATACATTTATTTTCTGCAATCCCAGTGGTTCAAACAAAGTGGGTCTAGGAATTTGGCTTCACGGTGCATGAAATGTCAATATTCCTTTCCAGTTGGGTTGGTCCCAAGGACAGAATGCACGCTTCTGTCTGGCACAGCATCTGATCTACTGGACTAATGTTGGATCTAATGTTGGATGGCACTGGGTTGTACAAGTCATTCATAAATCAGACAATCCACCTGTGCATAAAGAGGAGATGACTATAGCTCCGCAGTCTACTGGCTTTCAAAGACTTCATTTTTGTGTGAAGGGCTGACTCTTCACTGGCTCACAGCTGTTCTATTTAATGAAGCAGTGCATTTATCCACCACTTCACTCTTGTGTGTTCAAGGCCTAAGACCTGAAAAACAGGGTTTCTGTAGGATAAAGGGAGCATGTTTTATTTCTTCAGCCAGGATTGAGGATTATCAGACTGTAAATGTTATGAATACATAATTTCAGCTGCTTATACATGCCATACACTGTATGGATACATTTCAGTTCAGAGCTCACAGTACTTCATATTCCAGGCCTGCATTTTGCTGGTGGTCGCCTCAGAGACTTGGTCTGCTTTCTACACCTGCTGCTCTGGCATTGTTTGCAATTCAGCAATTGACATAGTGCTCCAAAACATCACAGGAAGTTTGAATTTTACAGGGGACATCCAAAAAGAACAGAAAGCAAATGTTATTCCATGAGAGGGGGAACAAAGAAGGCAATGATTCATCTGTCACACAGTGTAAGGAAGCCACTTGTCACACAGATGTGTGCACCAACTTTCAGCAAAATCCTTGATTCACATAAACAGCAGCCCTGACCACAGCAATCTGTGCTAACACATTGGTTCTCCCTTGCATCTGTTCATTTGTTCCTTCACCCAGGCATCTGTGCAGACAAAACCTGTATGTAGCCACAGAAAATGGAGAAACAACAGCCAACCAAACAATATGAGCCAAACACAAGCAGCAAGAATCAAGCACAAACAGACTGAACCAAACACAGACAGAAAAAAAAGATGGGTAACTCGTGAAAACAGCCATAAATATTTGTCTTCCCTCTTCATAAAATTCACATTCATGTCACTTTTTCCAAAATTTTTTGAAGCTACAATACATGGTTGAATTTAAAGTTACATTAAGATATGCTCCTATTTAAGAGTCCTGCTATTAATTTTGACAGCTTTAAAAAAAAGTATTATCTGTTGAAATGTTTCCTTCTAACAGAAAGCATACACATGTGGTGTGTAAGCACATACATAAAGATGGAAACATATATATACACATACATGCATTCACAACTGTATATATAGCCATATGGGGTTTTTTTGTGATTTTGCATGTTCATCATTTGTATTTAAAAATATTTATAAACAAAGATCAGTTGCTTCCACATGACTGATGCTGAAGGTATCTTCAACAGTACTAAGTGGCATTAACTTACATTAATCTTATTTACATTTGTGCTAAACTTACTACATGATGTCAACTCCAATAAGAGTAAGTGACAGAGCTGAAGGACACTATGCAAGGTGAAACTGTGGGAAGCAACATAAATAAGTTATTTTACGCTACAATGAAGCCAAGAAACCTTTTAACTGAAAGTGATTCTGTAAATTAAAATAGGTCTTACCTAAAATAGTTTGTTTTCCAACAAAATATTTTGTTCTTTGACCCGATGCTTATCAATAGCAACTGCAGGTAACATAAGGCTGCACTGCAGGAAAATCATATTAACAGAATCACAGCATAACAGACAAGGAAATATCCATCTGTAAATACTAGGATTTAGGCAACTGATATCTTTTGCAAAATCTTCGGTACAATCTGTAATTCTTACACATAATTTATTTTTGTACTTTCCCATCTCGTTATATTATGTTCAGCTAACAGGATCTAAACATTTTGACTTTGCATTAGTATTTCTATGGCTACAAACCTATTTTCTCTACAAAATGATATCTCCATAGAGTTCCATAAGGCAGCTCTATCTTGCTTTGAAATACTGGAAAATGTTTAAATACAAAAAGAAATATTGCATTCTCAAAGAACAGCTTATGCTTTGGTGTAGTTTTATACATTAAAAGACATAAATTTAATCGCCCTATTGCCCAAAGAAATTCCTCTAGTACCAATTATACTTAATAAATTGTAACAAAAGCTGTCAAGTGCTACATTTTGCATTTTTAAAAGCCAAAAATAAGGGAAAACTCCCGAGACATAATTTATTACCAAATTCCTAATTTCATGCATGAGTGCAACTGCTTTTTATTTAAAAGCAACTATACTAAAAATACAAAATTATTTTTAAATCTTATCTTCCATCAAGTTTCTATCGACATTTCTTTCAACTAGTAGCTGTCAGTTCTCAGAACAAAGTCATTAAAATGCTTCAAACATTTTCAGTAGACTGAATTCCTACAGAAACCTTTTCATGTAAAGATTTTCAAATATAAAGATCAATGTGACATTTTAAAGTGACAGCAATGGCAGCTTCGAACTTCAGTAAGAAATTTCTACTACATAGATATCCATGATATAAGGAATACATACAAACAGAAAATAACACTGTGAGCTATTCCAAACAAAGTTCATCAATTTCTTAAAAGCAATTAGACCCTTAGTAAGTACCTAAAACAGCCACGATGCTCTGATCACCTGTCGAAGTTGGAAGGATGAGGAGAACCGCAACCAATAAAAAGAGCAACTGATGCTCGAGAGTTCTTGGCGAGAGAAGAGCGCCGGGAGGGAGGAAAAGCGCTACTGCCGGCGGGGCTGCCGAGGGGGACCCGCCTCCCTCTACGCCTCGGCATCGCCCCCGGCACCAGGGTCGGGGCACTCTGCGCGGGGCCCCTCACCGAAGCGGGCGGTGGCAAGGCCAGGCTTAGGCACAAGTCAGCGAGGGACACCCCCGTGCCCCCAGCTGCTCCCCGGCCATTCCCGGCCCCGTGCCCGGCCCGGCCCGCGCTGGCCGCGGCGGCGCAGCGCTCCGCGGCTCCGGGAGCGNTCACCTTAGCTCACCTCAGCTCACCCCACCGCCGGGGCCGCCCGGCCCCCCAAGAGCAGCGCCGCAGCCCCCGCCGCCGCACCGCCCCAGAGCGCCGGCACCCTCCTCCCCCGCCGCGGCTCCCCGCCCAGAGCAGACCCCGGGAAACGCCTACCGCAGCTCCTGCCCCGACCCCCGCCGCCAGCCAGGCCTCCCCCTCCCCCGGGAGCGCTGCCACCCCGCCCGCGGGGCCCGGAGCCCTCGCCGAGGCAGAAGCCATCCCGCAGCAGCAGCGGACAGCAGCGCGGGGGAGCCAGAAGGTGGACGGGATTCCCCTGCTAACGGTACCATAAACCGAGGAGTTTCTTTTAAAGTCGGGGGGAACAACAGACACGCACGCCGAAATGCACAAAACAAAACCATCTCCAAAGCCGCCTTCCCCCTTGCCCTTTACATCATCTGACAACACTTCTGAATAGAGGGCTCTTCTAGGAGCTGCAGGTACTAAGCAAGAGCCACTTAAAATGAAAACTACTGCTTCATAGAAAATACTCGCAGGATAAAAATTAGGACTTTGAGGTATGAAACGATTTATGGCACAGCTGGTATGTAAAATAAAACCATCAAACGTCTTGTCATAATCAAATATACCCTAAATGTGGACTAGCGACATTGCTTTTGAAAGATGTCGTTCCATATAAATGCCTTTAACGCCTGGTAGAAAATTTTTATGAACATGTTGACAAATGAAATAACCCGGGTTATTTGATTAGTGTCCATGTAATCTGAATATGGGCTTGTATCAGGAAAAGAAACGTCAACCTTTTAATGCTTTTGAAAGGATGGATTTTCGCTGCAATTAAAGAGTAATCTTGTACCAATAATGAGAGCGAACCACTCTCGCTGTGTTCTGTGGTATAGGGACTATAGAGGATAAATTCAAGAGTTTCTGTTCTCTTTTAAAATTCACTCGGGCCAGACGAACAACATTGTTGAGGGCAGCGGGGGTTTGGTAGGTGCCCAGCCGCCCTGGAAGCTCTGCATCCTGCCGCCCGCCCAGGAACAGGTGCCATCTCCCAATACTTCTTGGGAAACATCGGCCGATGTGGGATGCGGGTGTCAGGAAATTGGGATGGACAATTCCCACTGCACTTCATATCGCAAGAGTTTGTATTTTTTGCAGCCTTTATGCAAATAGCGGCAAAAGGTCTAAGAAGGGACAATTAGACGTGGTCGCCTACCTTAGGGAGCTTCAACCACTGTGAGGTAACCTGTGCCCCAAGGAGGGTAAGATCCGCAGCTTACGGGCAGCTCCCCTGGTGCTAGGTCTGATTTTCCTTCGAGCAAGACCCGATCAAATGATCCCGGGCTCCCGGCCCGCCCTGCCTGCCCGCTCCCCTCCTGACCCCACACAAACCTCGCTCCTGCTTGAGACCCGATAGGCCTGCCCGGTGTGTGGCAGCCACAGGAGGGGCTCAGGCCGATCGGAAAACCCGTTTTGTCTAAAACAGGAGGCTGTGGCGCCGAGAGGCGGCTGTGCAGAGGCGGCCCGCAAGCGCCCGGCGCGCCCGGCGCTCCTCGCAGCGGCTGGAGGAGCAGGGAAGGGGCGCCAGCAAAGACCAGCCCCACATTCCCCCGGGTGTTTCTGCTCAGCACTGGCCGTGGCAGAGCTCAGCCGTGTCCTTGCTTTTGTATACGCCCACCTAGCCTTCAAACGTGCCCCCTTCGCCGGGCCCTTCGGAGGAGGCAGATGAGCGGGCCATCTCTCTTTCCAGAATCAGAGGATATGTTAGAGATCAGAGCAAGGCAGTGCACGTTATCGGAAAAGAGTGCATTTTTTTCTCGGCAGTGCCGTACTTTGCTTTGGAGACTCAAGTCTGCCGCGTTATTTTACGAAACAGTCTGATATTCACGAGGCACCGAAGCAATCTGACGCTATCAGCATTTCTGTTTCGTTTTGAAGGGCCGCGGTGTGTGCGGGGAAGGACAGCTACCTCGGGCAGGGGGTGGCGGGGGCTCCCGGGGACCACTCGGGCTGCGGACACTAGTGGGCACCGGCGAGGCCGAAGCCCGGCGGCGCGGGAGGAAGCGGGGGATTCCTGCTGCTCAGCAGCCGCTTGCTCATTTTTTGTGAATGTCGCCAGGGAGGATGTGGGTTTTTTCTATTTCTCCATGATCTAAGTAATCGCCTGGTCTCAACTGGCCAGTGCTCAAAAAACCTTTCAAGTGGTGAGCTCAAGCAGTGCATTCAGCTTTTAGCTGTTCATAGTTAAACCAGGCAAGCGGCTGAAAACCGGTGGACCCTCTAATCTTTCCTTGATAATTCCGCGACCGCCGCCGCGGTTGGATGCGTCTGAACTCGGTCCAGCACAGAAACACGCAACTGAAATCGAGATGCTTTCCGCGAAGTGCAAACTTTATTTCAGCCTGCCCCGCACAAAGCACGCCAAGGCTGCTGGAGGGGCCGCGGCGGCCCGCGGGCTTTGCGCGGAGGGGCAGGCGCGCCGCGCACACGCGTGTCCTCGTCGGGCGCAGAGGGAAAGGGCCCGCGGGCTGCCTGGAGCGTCCCACCATTCCCCAACAGAGCCGCACACTCAGGGCGAAGCGGGCAGGGCCCGGGGCAGAGCTGCCGTGTGCGGTGGGGAAACAGCGCACACATCCCCCGCCGCGGCCCTTCCCGCGCCCCGCCACAGGGCAGCGGGCCGAGCCCACCCGGGTGGGCCGTGCCCCCCGCGGGTACCACCTTTGTCGGGGGCAGGAGGTGTCGCTTTTTGCGGCTGGCACGTAGAAGCGGCTCCCGGCTGGAGCGTTGTGCCTCGGCTTCCCGGTGAAGAGGCCCTGGCGAAGCGCTGGGTATTCGCGGGGCTGTGCTCGGTGGGACACCCGCGACAGCACCCCACAGGGGATGGAGTCCCTCCTCCTTGAGTCGCGATGGAAGCCTCGCCCCGAGAGGGAAATGTCTAGCCCCAACTCTGTCATGCAAAGTGACTCTGCTCGCATCCCTCCCCGTGGCTCTTTTTATTTATTAGGGGGCTGCAAGGAGTGTGGGGGAGGGGAAAGCGCCTGGAAGCCACTAATTATTCAAACTTTGGCGACAGCATCCAGATGAGCTGGGCAATCTCTTTAGGGCAGCGCTTTGTAACCTGTGTGTATCAGGCGGGGAGTGATTATGCTACTGTTCAAAGCCTCTATTAAGAGATTTCATTTCATCATTACTCATCGCCTGCAGGATGTATTCAGACTCCAGTGTGAGTAAACCAAGATTTCCACTCAGAAAAACAATTTGCCGTGGCACGAGAGGGCCGTGAAAACATGCCCCTACCCCCGCCCCCAAGCAGTAATCTTTTTAATTGCACTCAGCTGCAAATAGATTTTTCTTAAGTGCCCTCTCGCGTTGTGCCCCCACCTCTGCTTTGTCACAGGTTTTTGCCGTGACGCCTATCGCCTACAGCAATTTCTTTCTGCCTTGGGCACTACCACCCTTCAGCTCTAAGCACCTCTGAGCTCCAGCCGCTCCCGAGCCTGCGGGAGAGAGGCTCAGCAGGACGCGCAGCGATGCTCTGGAATGTAGCTGGGCTGCCCCGGCCCCCGGCCGGCTTCCCTGTCCCGCTCCCCGCTGTCCTGCCCCGAGGGCAGTCCGAGAGGGAAGGAGGGAGGAACGCCCGCCCTGTGTCCCGCTGGCGCCGGGCAATGGTCCCTAACCTCGGTCCCTCGCTAGCAGCAGCCTCTACCATCTCGGTATCCCGGAACAGGAAAGTCCCAGTTCAGCTTGCCCCCATAAGATCCTGTCTCCCTCCTCCCGCTCCCCTCCCTCTGCCCCTTCCTGCCTTTGGCCCGAGCGAGCGGAGCCTCTTCTCTGCCTGCGGGACGGGGTGAGGCGCTCGGGGCAGCGGCCGCGGCGGCAGGGAATGGGGACTGGGCTCTGGGGACCATCCGCCTGGGCTCAGCCCCCTGCCCCGAGCCAGCGCTCCGGCGCCCCGCGGCCAAGGCCACTGCCCTGAGCTCTCCGGGTTGAGCTGAGATCCTGAAGTTAGTGATTTTTTTGTTGTTGTTGTTTCGGTTTGGTTTTTTTTTTTTTTTTTTCCTTTGCTCACGCTGCTTCCGAAGTGCCTGTGAGATTTGCAGAGAGAGAGAGACGGGGGAGGAGGAATTAAGGAAAGGGAAAAGATGGCGAGTTGGTGGAGCGGTGTGGAGAAAGCGGCATTTTTGTGCTGCTTTTTGCTGGCAATGGGGAGCCTAATCGGCTGCGCCCGGCCGGAGGAGGAGGAAGAGCAAGAAGAGCAGCGCTCCTGTCACGGTGCCTTTGATCTCTACTTCGTCCTGGATAAGTAAGTGACAGTCGCATTTAAAAACGTTTATTCACCCTTCAGTGACTCCTTGCAGCAGCGGGGACGTGGTTTCTTTCCCTCGTCTTCCCGACGACTTCTCCTGATGTGGGGCTCGTTCCTTATTTTTGCTCCCCAAAACTTGCACATTTCCCGAGTGGAGCATTTAGGGGAGCTGTATCCTTTATGCTGAATTAGTTGTGCATGCAAACCTGGGAAATCGGGTTGCTTTCAAGTTGTAGCATGTGCGATGTGGGCTGTGAGTGTTGGATGTGAGGGGGTGTTAGTCAGAGCCCCCATCGTTCCTGGAGTTTTGTGTCATGATTCGGGCTGTGTGCAGAGATGTCACCTGGGGGATTTAGCAGTGCTAGGACCATGCAGACCTACCTAAAGTTAAGACCAGACTGCTTGTACAGAGTGGCTGTGTTTTTACAGGTTTGCTAATAAGAACAAGGTTTTATAAAACTTATTTTTGCTCAGCCTCTTTGGAGTTGTCTAAACCTGTGTTTGAGTTACATCTATTAAAATAGACTTCTTTTTACTACTGTGTCAGCTGAATTCAGGTATGCCCGGGGTGTATGATTAAGCTCACATGTTTTAGCAAGCACTAACAAAGCAAGTGGTAAACTGGTGCACCCACAGGTGTTTTTCAGAAGGTACGAATTTCTCTTGGTGGTATGCTCTGGCTTGACACAGGGTTAAAAACAAGGGTTTAACTCAAGCAAATTGTTAGTGGCCCACAGCGTGATGGCTGTGTTATCTAATACATCCCAAGTTACCTATGTGACAAGGTATTATGAAAGATGGAAGACTGTGATTCTTGCCCTCAGGCCAGATATAAAGTCTGCATTGTTTTGTTTCCCACTTGGGAGAACTGATCAATCCGTAAGGGCCTCCCACAGCCTGCAAGAGGCAAAAAGTCACTGTCACTCAGGACGTATATTTCTGTATTCAAGAAGGGGAAAAGTATCATTAAGCAGTGAGTCTGTTTTTAGAGCAAAAGAAGCTGAAGATCAAAGGCATTCTGCTTTTCTAAAACATACACTAATACAACACGTGGTCATTGTTTTGTTTTTCTTTTGCTTAGAACTTGTTCCTGCAGTAACTTTTTTGTCTGTAAATGGCTCTGTGGGGGGCTAGTGTTAGTTCTCGAATTTATTCCTGCCAGGCTTCCCAGAAGTGACTGGCACTGTCATTGTGCCCAGTTCCCACACTGAACTCCCTGTAACAATGAATGTTGGTGATAGCAGTATGAGTTCTCTGCCTTCTACAGTATAACTTCTTCGTTACAGTGACATTGAGTACCCCTAACAATCTCCACACTGCGCCCCTTATGCTACTTTTCATCGGTATTTCAGAAAGCCCTTTATTGGCTGTGCTGTTAACATTCATATTGTATTCGAGGAGATAAAAGCAGAGAAGAGAGCAATTTGGTCAGAGACACTGATCTTCAGACAGTAGGAAGTTGACCATGTGACCAAGTTCCTCTCAGGTACTCCGGACTTGAAATAATGTATTTTCTTCTAGCAAGCCACAGGTCTTTCATTTTGTTTCGGGTGCTGTCCACTGGAAACCGGACCTGATCATGGTTGAAATAAAAAGTCAAAAAGTTTGGGTTTCCATGCTTTTGGGTTCCAGTGGGAAAATTCTCTTTAACTTCAGTTGCAGATTGACTGTTTATGAGCTTTGAGTTACACCAAAGGGTTTCCCTTTGGTAAAATGCTGAGTTAAGAGTCACTTGGGTCCCTGAGTGAACTTAGAATCTATCCCTGCTCCTACCAAGCCTGTAACAATGTGGTGGCAAAGCTGCTTTTGGACTCAATGAGATTGCATTACAATCCACGTGGGTAATATTAGAGTGCCAGACCTTGGGAGCCATAGAGGTCCCATGCTGACTGAGTGTAATGGTGTATTTATCCCAATATTCTGTGACATCTGGCACAACACAAGGAGCTTTATGGAGGCAGAGAGGACTGGCTGAGTGAATAGACCCTGGGTCTTGGGACAGTTCATCAGGAAGGAACTAGATAGTGTTGAGAACTCATGAATGTTGAGGATGGTCAGGGTATTTCAGGTAGGGAGAAGGCAGAAAGCCAGTCAGAAGCATCTGGCAAATCTGTAAATGCAGTGAACAATTTTGGGTTTGTTTTTTTTTCAGAATTGGATCCATGCTGTCATATATCTGTGAAGAATTTGGTCTCTGATTTCAAATGGGTGAAACCCCAGAAAAACCCAGCCATGCACATTACAAAGTATCCCCCTTTGGCTTGGGGATTGTCTCCCTTTGTTGGTCCCCTGCTAGTCTAGAGTTAGGTGCATTCAGTCTTGGTTAGCTGTCTAACACTGGGATGGAAGTGGTGGTTGTGTGAAAACACTGGGCTTTAATCCTGTGAGCCTCTAGTGAGCTGAATGACAGCTCCTGTCTCCAAAGCCAGCCTGGGTGAACCAAAATGGCTTTATGTCTGCTTTGCTTTGCTTCCCAATAGAAAGATGTAATCACACATCAGTAGGAGGCAATTTGGAAGAAGACAACAAACCTTTCTCCTTATGCAGTGTGTGTTACTGCAATGACTTTATTGGGGCATGATTTTTCCTTTTCGTTCTGCCAGGCAAAGTCTGTGGGGATTTAATCCTGCAGGCAACAACCATCAGATGGAAAATAATGTCTTCTGGTGAAGTTATTGGTATAATATATGTGCTGCCAGTTAGAAAAAAAGAAACTTGCTGTTTTCTTACAGTTTTTCTCTGCCTGAAGTTGATTGCAGCCCTTCATGTTAACTCCATAGGATAAGCAAGATCAGAACAGTGCCACTAAACCTTAGATGCCCCAAAAAGCTGGCATATTGAAAGGGAAAAGCAGCATGTGTGGGAGGGAGACCAGCCATCATCCTCCTTTAGGATTGGCTGACCGTGCCAGAGCTTCATTAGGACTTCCTTGTCTCTGGGGATGCTTAAATGAGGAAATGTCCTGAAGCTGGGAGAGCGGGACATTTGCTGGCTGCAGAAGCAGCTGCCTAGAGTCTGCAATCTTGCTCTGTCTCCGTGCTGTGCTTTTTATGAGTTGTGCAGGCTTGAGCCTGTTTGGAGGCATAGTGGAAGACTTGAAAGTATCATAATGGGGCAGCAAAAATTCTTCTGTTTGCAAGTCACTCTGCATGAGGTAAGGCAGTGTACATTGCAGTTGGCACGCCCACCTCGCCTATGGCATGTAGAAAGATCAAGTCACCTGTGATGGCAAAGTTCTCATTTTTACCTTTAAACAACGTAAAAAGCTCTTAAGCTTTTAAGCCAGACATAATGGGTTGTTGAGTAGTTCTCACCTGCTTTGGTTGCTTCATTTGCTTAGGTTGTTCTGGTGGACAAAGAACTTGTTTCAGTCCCATCCCAAATTGTGGCAGACAGGCCCTGTTAGGGATTTGATTGCTTGACATCAGGTCTTGTAGTGCCATACTTGTGCTTGAGAATGTAAATAACTCCCTTTCATCCTGCCTTGCTGTTAACATCCAGCTGTTGTTTGTAATCACATTGAATTGCACTTGAAGAGAAGAAAGGATGACTGACCTCTAGTGTTTCCTAATTATAGCAGTGCCTGGTAGCATCATTATGATTGTTTATTAATGCGACAAATAGAACTCCCTTTAAAGTAAGGACTTAGCATAAATATCTGCTGCTGGCAATCCTTGACATGATAGGTCTGAGCTGCAGAGCTATCTGTAATTTACCAAATATGAAGCAATTACTTGATTATTTTTGACTGTGAGATAGACAAAAGTGTTTTCTTATGTTTCCTAATTTGGATGTTTGCTAAAAGTCGTTTGGATTTTGAGGAAAAATGAGCTGCACAGACTTGGAAAAATGTTTCCTTTTTCTACAGCACAGATCACGGCAGTGGAAATGTATTGATAAAGTCTTGGCTGGTTTTCTTGGGTTATAACTGACATGTTGGGGAGTTTGGCTTAAGTACATTTTCTCCAGTCCTCATCTTCCCCCCAAACTTCTGTATAGTCCCTCTTTGTGTCTTTGAGCCCACAACAATATTGCCTTTCACATCAATTTCACTTTGTCTCCTGTGCTCCCAAGAGCATCCCTGTCACCAGCAACTTTGGTAAAGACATCAGTACAGTGTGCCCAATCTCTCACTTGTAATGCATTTTGCAGCTGCCTCTCTTGAAACTTGGTAAGCCTTGCTCCAGAGGTGAATGTCACTGGTGGGGAAGAGCACAACCTCTGATTAGGTGGGAATTAGCTACTCTGTCCAATATACTTCCTGATTTTGTGTTTTGGATCTGTGTATCCCTTGTCAACTTGCCACTGAGAAGGCAGTGAGTGTGGGAAGTGTCAGGAGGGAAACAGGTTGGTCCTTCCTGATTTGCCAAAAGCTTTCGGAACAAAAGCATTTCAGGAGCTGTTATTTTAGGTCACCTTCCATAATTTTAAGACAACTAGAGGGCATTGCTGATGTCCACGTATGTTGTTTTTTTCACAATATGCTATATTTAAAGCAAACAAAGAGCGTTTGCCAAACCCATTATTTGCGTGTCCGTCCCCANTTTCCTTGCCAATGATTTGAATGAATTTAGAACTCATGAACTACAAGTACTAGTGAGAACAAATATTTTTTGCCTTAGGGTCTCACTACAGCCCTGTGCTTCTTTTCCTGCCTCACATAGTCCCAGCCTAAGATCATCAGGATGGAGCTGGACCTGTGGGAATTTTTGCAGCTTCTGTCTCCATGCTATCTCAGTCCACTGCCATTCTGTGTGCTGGTTTGGCTAAACAACATTGTTGTGGTTGGAAAATCAGACTGCTGGCAAGAATAGGTGCCTGAACACATGTTCTGTTCCATCACCTGCCTTAACTATATTTGAAAAGTTTGTATTGACTGGCTTTTAAACCACTGCTGAACTTCGTTTTCTCTAAGTAGGAATATCTACCTACCGCAGCCAGACTTCAGTTCATTGTAAGATGCAGAACCTGATGCAGGTCAGCTGAGAGGAGTTGCTGTCTAAACAAAAGTATCAGCTTTGTTCCTTTGGTAGCATTGACTTCTGTCTGTGTATTTAAAACTGGTGTTCTGCCTTCCTCCTTTGCTGTCTGACTTCCCTCGCTTATAACTTGACAACATTATCTACATGACACCTCTCATGATCTCCAGCTGCCTGTAAGCACTAATTTTTAAATTGTTTTCAAAATGCAATCTGTTGGTATTTTGCCTTTGCATCTTTCTTTGTTGTGGTTATGTTGCAGCCAGTGCGGATTTGCTTACAACCAGGTATAATTGCTTGGAATGTTCCAAGGCAAATTTTTATTGTTTCAGACATACCTATGTTATTTGAACCAGGTTTTATTTGTTTGCATTTTGTCTGATATTTTTCTGCCAGCCTTAACTTCTGTAAGGAAAAAAGAAATATTCAGGAAAACCAGTTCTCCTTCCTTTAGTCCAAGAAAATAATACTTTATGAAACACAAGGCAAAGCTAATGGGTAATGATTATTTGACATAAAACATGTACAGTTAACGGGAAGAAAAAGCCATGGCAGCTTGTCATTTGCAGTCTATTTATGCATGTAACTAAATCTGATTTATTTGGGGCTTGAGCCAAGGAAGTAAACCGTAAGATTCCCACTGACCTAGGATTTTTATTTGTGTGTTCAGTGATAGAGAATTTAATTACTTTTGTCTGGGCTTGCAGGCCAGATTCACTGTTGTAAACTGTGAATTTGTATGAGGTGTAGTAGGAATGAACCTTCTAATCTCAAATGCAGAAATGAATTGACTCCTGTGAGCTATCAACAACCTGAGGGTTGTATATCCCTACTCCTGGCTATCATTTGCACCTTGTTAAGAGTGCTGCAGCATGGCTGGGACTGTGTCCCCTGCTTTGCTTCCTGTGTTGTGCTGAGGAGAACCGGGATGCTCAGAGTGGGTCTTCTTGCCCTGATGCTGCTCAGAGCATCCCTGGAGCTTTACAGGGAGAGCTGAAGTGGTTGAATGCACTGTCAGCATGGCTCCTGAATTTCACTTTGTGCCCTGTTGTTGGTGAGGGACTTGCAAGAACTCTAGTATGGCACCAGGTGGACAGGATTTGCAAATCAGACTGATGACTGTACAATCAAAGGGCTGATCCTCAAACAAAGTGTTTTGTTTGAGGCATGATTTCATAGAAATCTGTAATATTGCTGCAGACTTCATTCATAGGACAAAAGCTAGATATGAAATTAATGGGTTTGATAATGAAACCTTTTGGATTCAAGTACTTCAGGTCATGTGTTCTGATGCTGGCCTAGGATTAAAACCCACGTTGCAGTCACTTCTCTGCATCTTCCCCTCTCCATTCCAGCCCTTGTCTTATCCATGAATGTTACAAGTAGTCTGAAGCAAGGACTGCCTCAAAATGGATGTCTCTGCCTCTGTTTCTAATTGCCTTTGGAGCAGATGATAGAAACTAATCCTTCCTTGCCTGGATGAATCACTCAGTCAAGGTCCCTTCCATGCTGGCAAGATGCGTTGTTTGGGAGGGGAGGATTCTTGTCACTTTGAGTGCTCTGGTGGCTCAGAAGGGAGCAGAGGGGAGGGTGAACACTTGGGCATGCGTGTCTGAAACCACAACAAACTAGGTGCCCCAGGGCTTGCTTTTATTGCAGAGCCATTATTAGCCGTGTGCAAGAATTCTGTTGTGGCTGTGACCACAGAGAGCCCTCCAGATAACAACAGTGTCACCTTTGTGAGCAAGGACCATGTACAGGGCCACCATTAGCTCAAGGGGGTAGAGACTCACAGGAACCTACAAACTTAGGATGTCTTGTACTCCCCTGACACCGTATTCAGACTAAACTCGGTATCAGTAATAATGCTTCTTTTACTTGCTCCAGGATGTCTGCAATTGCTGCCTTCATCTAATCTGTAATGGAGGCAAATGGGCATGGGCTGTGTATGTGGAACAGGACAAGGGGCAGCTCTGTGCTTTCAAGGGGTTTCACCCTGTCACTTTCAGCAGGGATGAAAGGCTCCTGGTCCTGCTGCCCTCTCTGTGTACATAAGGTAATAAAAATATTTACTGTTTGGACAGTGTTGGGGTTTTAACTTTCACTGCAAAGCTGCGTGACTGCTGTATATTGCACTGGTTGATCCATAAGGGCTCCTGACAGTGAATTCAGCAGTAGCTGTGAAACACGTGTGCTCTAGGACAGACACAACTGGCCCTCCTGCTATTTGCCTGCTGAAGTGACCGGGCTGAGGGTGGCACCCTGTATGCCAGGCTTGTGCTGCTTCGTTCCCCTAGGCTCCAGCTTCCACTGCTGCTGGGAGCCTGTTAGGAAAGGAGACAGTTTTCAACCTATCTTGCTCCTTGTCTTCACAAATATCAGTGAAGTACTTCAGACTGGGTAGCCACAATTCTAACATGCTCACGGTTTTTGTGCTGACACAGAGCTCTGCTAAACCAGAAGGAATCACTCCAAAGTTGGCAGGAGTGGAATCAAGCCTTGGAATCACATCACTTCCTTCCACCCCCAGAAATACTCACTGACCTCCTCTTTTCCCCTCCCATCAAGCAGTAGCAATGTAAAATTAAGGAAAACAGCAGCAGCAGGAGCTGCTGCAGCAGCTGCTCCTCCAAGCCCAGTCCTGATGTGGCCGGGAGGACATTCTTTCCTGTGTTGTGGTTTGCTGACTTCTCTTTGTCTTGTGTGTAATGGGAACATAGCACATGGAGCAGGGAGCATGCTCAAGGCAAATGGCTGCTGTGGGTTTGGTTTTTTTAACTTCACTCGGGCTGAATTCTGGTCCCAATTGCATAGGTATAAACCTGGGAAAATTTTGCTACTTCTCTGCTCCCACCCCAGGTTTATCCAAGTGAAAGCAGCAGCAGAAACAGGCTCTGAGATGCTTTTTTTTTGTGAGCTCACAGCAGCTGTTTATTGCTGTGTACTTTCCTTGCTATGAGAACTGTATCACCCCTGGGGAGTGAAGCCTCACCATCCCATTTGACTCCAAAGGGTGCACAAAGTGCTGGTCAGCTATGGGTCACCATCCACAGAGGTCTTGTTGTGCCCCACTGCTGTGCAGAGAGCATTAGGCTGGCTGGGCTTCTTCAGCAGGGGAAGTGCAGGGAGCAAGGCCAGGGCCCAGCAGGCTGGTGGCAGCCTTTGGTTGATGTGAAAGGCTGAACCAGGTGACTGATGGCTGAAAGCAGGAAATCTCCGAGGTGTGAGCCTGTGAGATGAATCTGGCTGCAACACACGCTTGCTTATTTTGCAGACAGCCAAAGCAACAGTGCTGCAGCAGTGCTGTTGCCATGGTCCTACTGGTACAAACCTCCCCAGCAGGATACATAAGAATCTGTGTCACTTCCCCTTCCCCACGGCTTGCCCCAGATGCTTATGAGTGTGTGTTGCACCCCAGTGCTTTTTCTGCACAGTGCTGCTCTTTTGTGTGCTTCGTTTATTCTCC
Source organism: Chaetops frenatus (assembly GCA_013400775.1). NCBI lineage: Eukaryota > Metazoa > Chordata > Aves > Passeriformes > Picathartidae > Chaetops > Chaetops frenatus. The sequence goes on from VZTR01002736.1 coordinate 111,117, forward strand.
TACTCTGATCCAGCCACAAAGGGCAACAAGTTAGTTTATGCTGACAGCAACAGTGGTTCTGCAGTGTGAAGGATAAGGTTCCGAAGGCAGTGAAGTGGTTCAGGATTTTGAATAGTGCAGGGCAGTTCTGTTTGTCAATGTTTGACAACTTAGTATATAATTTAGCAAAAAAATTTATTGTAATTTTTTGTTTAATATGCCATCAAAGCTGTCACTGCTGGTGGAATGAGGTCAGGCCTCTGGGGCAACAGACAAAACTATCGGGCCAAACCAAAAAGCCTCCAAAAAATATATATATACATATATATGTGTGTGTGTGTACATATAAACACACACAAAACATGAAATGGCAAATAAAAGTACTTTACAAATAGCTTTACAAACAGGGATATTTAGAGGGAAGGGAAATCAGGTTCTTCTATTAGGCAGGCCACTCTCACCGGTGTTCATGAGGGGTTTGACGTGGCTGGCGTTGATGGCATTTTGGCAGCATTCACAGAGGGCGATGACACCTGGGCTCGGAGGGGTGTGGTGGGGAAAGCGATTAAATGCTGACCCCTGCATTTACCCTGACTGGTACTCCCTCTAGGGGATTTTGAAACTAACATTTCCGTGCTAGTATTTTTGTCTGTTCCCTGTTGATAGATTGGGACACTTCCCAGCTGGTAAGCAACATGTGGGTGCAGAATTCCTCTTAGGGGGATGAAGGACACCCACTGCTGTGCTGAAGCAACTCTGCTCTGCAGGGCTGTAGCTCAGTGATGTAGAGCTGGGCACTCAAGAGCACAGTGTGCTTCCTGTGAGGACTAACCTATGCCAGAGACCTCCCTAGCTTTTCAGGGATGGGCCCCTATTGATTTCTTACAGTCAATCCTCAGTCTTGCTGGCTGTACCCTTTCCAAGAAAAAAAAAAAAAAAAAGGGAAAAATAAGAAGTAATTCTGACAGTCCTCAGAAGGTACTGGAAATGTTGGTTTGTTGCAGTTCGAAAGAAAATTTGCTGCTGCTTTCTTTTTTGGATTGCATCAGTGCCTCTGCAGCTGGCAGCAGAAATTTGATGCCTCATCTAAAATAGGTCAGTCTTTTCCAAGTAAGAAACTGTGGCTATTCTGTGTGGGGAATTGACTTAATTGAAAATTTCAAGAGTTGAATTTAAGTCAGATGGCAAGCTCGGAATGAAATTGAAAGTGTCAGCTTCAGGGGAGGAAAGAACTAAAAAAAACTGGGAGCTGTAGGTGCATCTTGGGTAGATTCAAGGAAAATCTTTGACTTCATCATGTTTAGAGATTTAGCCTGGGACTTACATAAAATTCCTGGGGAACTATAGGTGTTGATAAGGTTAATTTGGTAATAGTGCCAGCACCTTCCATTGGTGCTGTTCACAAATGATAAACATGTTGTTGCATAGCACAAATGAACTGGGCTCTACAGAGGATCCAGACCCGTGGTTTGAGCAGTCCCTAGTGTTTTGTTGCCATCTCTTACTGCCTAGAAATTTCTTCATTCTTTGATAGCCAGTTTGTTCTGTGAATGAATCACCAGTTCTCCAGAAGAGCAGCGTGAAAACACAGAGTTACACAAGCCAATTTATTCTAGTTTATGTACTTCAGGAGGCTCCTTTGGCCCTTGGCCCTTTATCTTTGTCCTTCTCCACTCCACCAGCACTGCTGCAGGGCTGGCAGTGCCATCCTGCATTGCACTCGAGGGCTTCTGTGTCTGGCATACCAGGGCAGGAGTGACTGGCATAAGATCACTTGGAAAACCCATAGTAGAACTGAGAATTGTAATAATGTAATTGTTTTCTCATGTTTACACATAAAAATTCCTAAGAGCAGTTAGAGGAGTTCTACTGCTTTAAGATAGTTAAGTTTCTGAACTTTTTTTTAGTTCTGCATCTAAGCCCCTAAGTGATTTTGTGTGTGCGCCATTGTTTCATTTATCTTTCTTTCTTTTTCTCTGCCTAAGACACCTGATAGATGAGTTCAGCAAGCAAGGAAAGCAAATGGGTCATTTTTTCATAAACACCACAGTCCTAGGGAGGGCTTTTAAAACCATTCACTTTCATGCTTTGTAGCCTTTCTAATGTCTTGACAGTGTGTGTATGGTATAGATCAACATGGTAGAAATCTATAATTTGCTTTAGGGTTGCTGTGTGCAGGGCTCTGTTTGAGGTCTCAGTCCCATCAGACAGTGGGGGTCCCTGCTAAGACTTGGTAGAAAAAAGTCAGGGAGTACCAGTAATGTAATTTCATATAATGGAAGCGGCAGCATGGATGTGTAGGTCTTCTGCATGTAACTGAGTTGTCCAGGATTTCACAAGAAATCCATAATGGAGCCAAGTTTGGACTGCCCAGAACGTTAGTCCAGCAAATTAGGCAAGAGTACTGCCTTTCCCTTCACAATTATTTCAAACGCTTTCTCTTTAGAAACAAACAGTAATTCATGGAAACATTCTCCCACACATTCTGGGAGAATAGATCAGTCAAGACTTTCTGTGTGGTGCAAGGGCAGAGCTGTGCTCTAGGAAAGTAAATAACCTGATAGCAGATAATTTAATGAAGTTAAAATTAATGAAACGAGAAGAAAATATTTATATCTTATGCTATAAAAGGAACAAAAGCAAATTGAAGGGTTACTGAGCATGTTTCAAAATTTTATTGTAAACCATTTCAGACCTCTTACTTCTTGCCTTTGAGTCAGTGGGTTTTGTCTTCATGGTTCTTGGTACAGCTTTCAACACAACTCAATGTAATTTGTGTCCCTAACCACCTCTGGAGTAGGCCAGGCTTAAAATTCAAAATGGAACAGGAAATTTCACTGCAAAGAAAGACTAAAGTAATCAATTACGTTTTGTCTGCAGATCTGGAAGTGTCAAAAATCATTGGACTGAGATTTACTCCTTTGTGGAAAGCCTAGCTGAGAAGTTCATAAGGTAACGTTTTTTTTAAGATGATATTTTAATTTCCTATATATAATTTATTCTTTTGTTCAGTGCTTATTAGCACATGAATTTCTGCTGAAATAAAATGTGTGATGTGGATCTGTCTGATTCTTCTCTTTCAGTCCAATGTTGAGGATGTCTTTCATTGTTTTTTCTTCTCGAGGCACAACGATCATGAAACTAACAGAGAACAGGCAAGTACCTCCCACAGCATTTCTCCAGAAATGCCCTCTATCCTTTCTCTCAAACAGCCACTGGCCCCACAGCCAGAATCTGGAGGTCTGTCTGGGTCCTTGGTGTGGCACCAGCTGAAAGCCTCTCCTCCATTCCCAGATGGAGGAGGGCTCAGCAGGCCTTTGGGTGCCCCGTTACAATTTTCTTTTCAGCTTTGTAAGAGGGAGGTAGCACTGGGCTGTCTCTACTTTACTGTGGTATTTCAGGGAGAAACTGCATTTCCAGTTGAGGATCCACGTACATACTTGCTATCCCAGGCTACCCAAATAAGGGCAGTGTTTTGTGGAAGAGATCTCAGACCCTGAACTGGTGAGCAAAGGAGTTTGAGAGATCCCTGGTGCCCTTGGAAGAGACCCAAGGCCCTGACCTTTACACCAGCAGCTGGTTGTCCCCAGTGCTGGAGCAGGACCTCACCAGGCTGTGGCACCCCTCTCCTGGGCTGCCTGCAAACAGCACCTGTGCCAGAGGTGGTTTGCAAAGCCAAGAGACAGGTTTTGTAAGAAAAAAACCTGGAACAAAATTCTTGTTGCCAACTTCACAATCAAATTTTCTTTCTTTAAAAAACAGACAAACAGAAACCCCCAAACTACCACTGAAAAAAGCCCCAACACAAAAAAAAAACCCCACCACTAAAATATTATTTTTTAAATTTAATTTTCATTACACATACAAGTCCCTTTCACTGGGGTGTTTCTAAGTATTTTCTTTCATTTCAGCTTAAAGCCTTCACTTCTGTTGCTGCTGCTGTCTGTGTGAGAGGGCCTCAATAGTACAGGGCACCCTATAAATAATGGGAACTCTGGAACAGAAAGAACAGCTACTCCCTCAACTTTGTACTCCTGGGACTCCTCCTATGCCAAAAGCCCTGCTAGTTTCCCTGAGTTTTGTTTCAGGTCTCCATCATGTCTCTTGGTGGCAGAGCTCAAACTTACTTACTTTTCCCTGGGTGAATTTGCTCTCTGCAAAGTGGAAAGTAGACAGGAACCCCCTGTCAATATGTGGAACATGGTATTAGAGTGTTCCCTGTCCTAAAATCCTGTTCTCTTTATGGATCACTGTGTGCCTTTTCAGCTTATTTTATACTTCAAAAGGGTAAAAATGTGCTTTTTGCAGTAAGGACATCCCCAATCCAAGCTTCTGATTTTTACCTTCATTCCATATGGCCTCCTGTATTCTCTGTAATTGTGGTTGTGTCACCTAAAATACCCAGTTGCAAAATGGAGTTTAGAAAGGTTGTCACTATTCTCTTAAAAGAAAAGCTGCCCCATAGCACCTGGGGCTGTTTTTTGAACTGCCTGTGTCTTATCTGCTGAATATTTGTGCCCTATTTGTGTTCCATTAATAAAATGAAAACTTTGTGAAGGATCAGGGTCTTTCAGTGATCAGTGATCAATTAAATTAAATGTCCCTTAACAATCCTCTTGGTTAGTAGGTATTTGGGGAGTAAAAAGCTGCTATGCAACAGGGGTCATGACATGCAAGTGCTTCTGTTTTCAGGGAGGTTGATCAGTCTCTGGTCTAGGATAGGAAATTCTCATCATTCCCATCCTGTTCTCTTATCTTTTGGCCTCTGTCTTTAAAATGGAAAAATCCTAATCCAGACTGTCCTGGTGACTGATTCAATATGGACTTTTAATTTGTCCCATTTTTGTGACAGGGTCATAAGCTTTTAAACTCTGTTTTGTTCTGCAGTTTGTCAGAGTTTAATATCTGGCATTGGCTTTAATTCAATCTTATCCTGACTGAGAATGAGGGACCAGGGACAGAATTGGATTTTTAAAATATGTTACCCTAATGCTGTACCCTGTGTCTGATTTTGTGCTCTCATGGGTGTTTGGCTGAGGAATTGTGGAATGTGAAAAAAATCTTGGTTCAACCACTTTTTCAGCTGATGTCTATGCACTCTTTGCAGTTGATTGACAGGCTGCATAGCCTAGCCATGGCACAGGAATATCTCAACAAAAGAAAAAAATAACTTCTAATAAAATGTTGTCCTAGGATTTTTTTTTTAAATTTGTGCTTTNTTTTTTTTTTTTTTTTCAATCCAAAGGGAAGCCATAAGACGAGGGCTCGACATTCTTAAGGAAGAATTGCCTGGAGGAGACACGTTCATGCATGAAGGATTTAAAAGGGTACACATCACAGTACCTACTTGCTTTGTTTCACACATATAAACTTTGCTTACTTCCTGCTGGTATGCTTAAGAGCTAACCATGTTCTACACTTCATTGCAGGCAAATGAGCAAATTTACCATGAAACCTATGGAGGTATGTGCTGTATATCATTCATGTTGTACATCTGCCTTGAGAAGATGGGAATTATAGTTCTTTCTATGACCTGCAGTAAACCCACTGAAAGGAGTATTGGAGAAGGAGTGGTGTTATGCAATACTGCATTCCAGTTTGACTACAGCTCTGCTTCTGAACACATGATTCATGGTCTATTGAGATCAGAGAAGACCACTGTGATCCCAGATCTGACCATTGCAGAATACAGACCAAACCAGTGCAGTCAGAGCTGCCCATCTTGCACACAGGAGACAGGAATACCCACATTTTCCTGGTCCTTTCTGTCCTGATGCACTCAGCCCTCTCTGCTTTGTGGTCCCATATCCTTGTTCCCATTAGTGTAGGTGTGAATGAGAATTCTGCATCAGTGTGATTGATCTGTGTTCAGATTCGGAGTTGCTAAAATGTGCATTTTCACTAAATCTTGAGAGGAAAGTGTATTTGTAGTTTTTGTCTGTGCCAAAAGAAGACCTAGTTAGCTAACAAGACTTGCCTAGTTCATACCCTGATGTGAGTTTGTTCTTGTTTGTGGGCTGATGGGCTCTTTGGAAGATGGAGAAACAGGCTGGAGCCTGTGAGTGCATGGGCAGCAGCTCTGCACAGTGTTGCAGCATTTCTCCCAGTAAAATCAGGAGTCCTGAACTTTGCAACTGAAAACAATTGTACTTCCTACCATATAGCTAAGAACTACTCAAGTGTTCTGTAAATTGATTTAGGAAGGGAAAAGAGTAGATGACATCTGGATTTAGAAGCTAAACTACCAGGGAAGAAACAAAAGAAAAGAAAACAAAAGAGGATCTACAGTTTTAAGTGTTTCTCAAGGGTGCTGGGCACAGAAAAAAAAAAAAAAAGGAATCCAAGCTATTTTTTCCCCCCAAGTTGCAGGTCATTTTTTTAAGATTTATGTCTATGTCTGACATGACATGGGAAGGACTGCATGGCATAAGAAACCTGTCAGAACTAATCTGTCTGTAATTTCAGACAGTATGGGGGAAGACACTTGAAATTGTAGCAGATTGTTTTGAAAAAATTACAAATACTTGCCTGAAAGTAACACATATATGTGTATTAGTTGCTTTGCTTAAGAACTATGGACTCAGAATGGTAGGTTGAACCATAGCTTGTATGTTAATTTGGTTTAATTTTGTTAACAGATTGCATCTTTCTAGGTAGCATTGTATTCTGTACTGCATTACATACATAAATCTCTGCAGTCTATGCAGACTTTTCACTTAATTTTAGATGGGATATGAAATGTTGTATCACAAGGCATGACTTTTTTCTAATGAACCTGATATTAAGGTTTTCATGTGCTCAGAATTCCTATGAATTTCACTGGAATTCTTGTTGCTTGAGAGCTGCAGGACTGACCTCCCCATAGAAGCCCATTTCATGCCATGTTCGGTGGGGTTGCTCTTTCAAAGCCTGCTGGAGGGAAAGGTGGGATGGCAGGAAAGCTCCTTTTGCAGAGGTGTCTCTTACCACAGTCTCTGGACAATGTTTATCTAGAGACAAGTTTGTCAAGAGAAGAGGGGAAACCTCTCCTCTGCGAACCCATTTTGTCAGTTTTCCACATGAAAGCTCTGTCTGTGATCTTGGTGGGTGCTCTGTTTTAATCAGAACAGAGAATTCGGTGTTTGGACCTTGTTAGAGCAGTACTGCCCTTGCAGTGATGCCTGTGAGGTGGAGGTGCACAGCTTTTGGCTCATTGCATGCCTTGCGTCTGGCCTCCAGCTGGTGCATCACCAAGTCCATACAAATCAGGCTGAGTCTGGCCTCATGGGTTTGTATTTATTTGTCAGTAAATAGGATTGCCTCACTCTGGACTTTTTTTTTTTTCCCCATTGCTGAATCTTGTGTCATGTGTGTGCAATCTGTTGTTAACTGTCCCCCACGCAGGAGTTCGGGCGGCCAGTGTGATTATTGCCCTGACGGATGGAGAGTTGCAGGATGCTCAGTTTTATTATGCAGAACAAGAAGTAAGTCACTCCTATGTTTATCCAGACTAATTTATGTCAGATCTGTGCACGTTTACTGCTGACTCCAGTGATTATATGGCTTTGCACTTAATGGCAGTTCTTGGGTTTTTTTAGGCCAACAAAGCCAGAAACTTTGGAGCTATTGTTTATTGTGTTGGAGTGAAGGATTTCAATGAAACTCAGGTAACTTGCTTGCTTCTTCTGGTGTGTTTTTCTGTTGTACTACTGCACAAGTAACAGCATCAGATGAAGGCATTTATTTAATTACTTGAGGCATAAATCATTTCATGTCACTGTGATGTCTTTTAGCGAGTATGAAAGGGCCCGGTTTTGTTCACTGTAATTTTGTTTTCCTCATGATTTATGATTGTCTTTCTTTGCAGCTGTCAACGATTGCTGACAGCATCGATCATGTTTTTCCAGTTAAGGGAGGTTTTTATGCCCTAAGAGGAACCATTGATTCAGTAAGTTGGATATTATGAAACACAGTAAAGGGTGCCCTTTTGCTGCATTAATAAAGCATAGATGAAAATGTTTACCAAAACTGCCCTTATCTAAATCTTTTAGATTCTCAAGAAGTCTTGCATTGAGATCCTAGCAGCTGAACCATCCAGCGTGTGTGCAGGAGGTAAGTTTCCACAGGAACAGTGTTTTAAGGCAAATGAATGACACTGATGAAATGTCAGTAGCTACCTAATGTGGTACTGGAGCTGAAGCCTCTGGATGTGTTAGAGCATCCTCTCAGGCCATGGCTAAAGCTGTGCATGTTTCTTCCCAGCTTGAGAAAAACATTCTGACAGTAGATGTAGCTGCTGTGGCTGAGTACCAGCTTGGAGAGCTGACAGAGGTAACACTCAGCAAATTTGGGATACCACTTTTTTAAAAATCTGAGAGAGAGAGACAAGAAAAGTAATGTAAAGCCAGACTGACAGAGGTGTTAAAGGCAATATCTCACAAATTTCTGGGAAGACTGCATTCCTGGGACCTGCTAAGACTTGTCAGCAGTTAGAACAAGATTTTGCAAAACATTTACAGAAGTTTAAGGTTTATTGAACCAAATATAATTTGTTGCATAGGCCAAGATACCTCTTGTGTTTTCCAAAATGCTAATGTTTTACTTATTTGAAAGAACCATTATTCTTTATGGTAGACATGAAGGATACCCAAAGGAGTTGTTGATAATTTCATGCCTTTTCATGTCTAGTATATTTAACTTGGATTTGTTCTGGTTTATGTTAGCAATTCTCTTGCTGTGTTTTTTTTCTCCTTTAGAGGCTATTGCAGCAGAGTAAGAGTGACACCATAGGTTTGCTGGAAGGTACAGTTTTCAGCATGGTTATTTAGCTCTAGTGTTAGTGTCTTGTGTTCATTTCCTCATACACTGTAAAAAGGAGCACATAAAAATGGCAATGATGTATGAAAGCTGACCTTGAAAAGATAGAATATGAAACTCAAGAAAAATTTTGAATCACAGAAGAAAAATTGTTCACTCTTCATTTCCACATGTCAATCACAATCTTACCCTGAATATTTCAGTGTAACAGGAAACATCCTTGTGTCTCTTGAATTATTCCCAAGTAATTATTGTGGACTAGATGTAAAACCTCATTTGTATAAAATTTAAAGCAATGATTTTAATTTCAAAAACATTGTTGAGTTGATCAGAAAAAAAAAACCGTTTTAAAGCTTTGACATTTAAAGTTTTTTATCTCATAATGATACTTTCCTATTTTTTGCTTAGTTACTCTACAACTTAGAGTTTTTTGTGCAAAGCTTGTTGCAAGCTGTCCTGTTCAACAAAAATGCATTTATTTAATGCTATGTGAAAATGTGAGTGTTCCAATAGGAGGGATTTCAGTAGCATTCTTGCAATTGCTTGAGACAATGTTAAGAATATTGCAAAGTTCAATTTGAAACCATTTTTGAAAATGGAATGTTGAAAAAAATTTCTTTCAACAAAATTACTATATTTCAACAAAAAGAGTAAAACTTACGGTTTTTTAAAAAGGGTAAGGAGTTCAACCAAGTTCATTTTTTGCTAAGCTTGCTTGGTAACAAATTATGACAAATGTGATTAAAATTACACAAATATGCTTTAAAAATAGTTTGCCCTTATAAAAGAACCCCAAACAAAGTTGTTACCTTACTTGGATCTGTAGAAGCTTTTCTTTGTCTTTGTGGCTCTCAAACAAGACCAATGTAAATTGGGCAGAATCAGTTTCTGTGTAGTGCTGCTGATTCAGGAAGGCACTGGCACTTTTTTCACTTAAATTCTGATGTTTGCTCTGTCCCTGTTGACCAAGTGAGGGCTGGCAAATGGTGAAGCTTTGCTGCCCAATCTCCACGTGCTTGAAGGTTTGTCTGTAGCAGCTTGGAAATGGGAGGAAGCCAAAGTTGTAGCTGCACATGGTGTACACTGTTTGTATACCATTGTATTTAAAGTATTAAAGTCTTTAGCACTGAGAATGAAGCCTGTAATAGCATTTATTATTGTCCTGCAAGCCACAGCTAAAATTATCTCCTGCAAGAGGTTTTACAGCATGAGGCTACAAATATTTACATTTGTGCTTAGATTTATTATCCTTTATTATCCCACTTACTTCAACGTAGCTGGAGGTTCATCTGTGTACCTGTGTGCAGCACTGTCTCCTGGAAGCAATCTCCTGGGATTAAACAACTTTTTTCATGGTAGTGTGAATCCAGATATTGAGTTTAGTTCACTGGACAGTTGTAGTACTACTCTATATGTAATGTGGTTTATTTTTTTAATGTGTTTCATTTGGGCTTTACTTCATAGGCTTCACTGGTTTTTTGCATTAATGTCAGAATTTTTGGGCATTTTAAATATAGGTAATTACTGATATAGTTTACTGATAATATATTACTGTGTTAAGATATACAGCCACTGAAACCTACATCAAAATATATATACACTTGCATGGTGGATGTACCAAAACTAGAACATAAAATTTCCTAGAAATTCGCCATTCCTTCCCTTTTAGGTTAGGAGTGTTTGTTTGTTTGTTTTGTTTAAATACATAATAGAAATTTTTATTTCAAAATAATGATTGAAAAATAATGGACCTTTGGAGAGAGTGCAATATATTATCACATTCTCCAGCAAAGATACTTGTCTGTTTACAGCCTTGAAATCTGTGTCCATGCTTTTTGTATGAAACTTATCTGAGGGAGGAGGTGATAATTGGTTTAGCCTTTATTTAGCATTGCTACTAATTTTTACAGTTTCGTGCGAGATCATGAGGGGTTTGTGTGGCTCAGCAGAAGCAAATTATGATCAGGGCTTGAAGCAGGGTCTCAGACCCTCCTTGTTCTCCTAGTTATTACTGCATTGGTGATTACTGGTGATCTTGGCTTCATTTTGGACTTGCCAGAGGTTTAGTAAAATGCTAATGGAACAATTTCCCTGTGTTGACAATTCCAGTTGGGGCTCTGGCTTTCCGTGACGAAGCTATCTGGCAAGTCCAGTTACAAATTGATCTCGTCATGTTGTGACAGCTATCTGATGTTTAATGCTTTTTGACCCTGCAAATTCATTGTCCCCGATGTGGAGCAGTGTAGTCAGGTCCTTCCTGTTCCCTCTGATTTAAAGTGACCAAGACATGCAGCCTGTAAACAGGCTATCAGTGCAGAACCAGAGGTGCCTCGTATCCCCTTTGACAGCATCATTGCTTTGATTACGCTTACGGTACGCGGGCGTGATTGAAAGGTTTTGTTGGCCGTGGCATCCTACTGGCCACATCAACCACCAGGTGTGGATGCAAGCAGTCAGCTTCTCATCAGAGTCAGAGAAGCAGAGCCGACAGCCCAGCCAGTGCACACCAGCTTCAACCCACCCTCTCGCTGCCAGCGCCGCCCGCTTCTCTCAGCGCTGACCTTTTTCCCTTCGCTGTCTTGTCAGAAGCTGCAATCTGTGATCTGACAGTAACTAAGGGAGAAAAGGACGCAGCCAGAGCCAGGGCGCAAAATTAAATGGAATTAGCCATTTCAACAGAGCATCACCCAGAACCCGTTAATGCTCCAGAGCAACCGAGGGGGCAGGCTTCTGAACAGCCACAGCAAACCCAGTACCAGCCGTGTGCATTTCCCCTGCGAGTCTGGTGTATCGTCAGCCTGTGCTGGTGGACAGGTTACTGCCCAATCACTTGTTCACAGCTGACTGTGCAGAGTGGCAGTCACAGTGAAAAGAACGGCAGGAGAGGTAAACTGGCCTGACAAGACAAAACTTCTAGATGTAGCTTTTACCTTTAATGTCTCGTGTTGAAATTTTCTTACTGGCTGCACCTTTTTGAAGCCACTGAAACAGCCACCAATTAAGCTTTTGTGATTGCTGCCTTTTAAGGCCATTAATTCATGAGAAGGGGAAGAAAAATTTAAATGAGATTTTGTTTTAGCCACTTTCTTCTGAAGTACAAAATTGAGATGGGGGGAAAAAAACTAGCATCTTGGCTGGGTCACTTGGTTCAAGCCACTGTGAAGTGGGCTGGCTACAAGCAAGTCTGGCATTGTGTGGTCCCAGGCAGGTAGCTCTGATGGGTGGGCAGAGGCCCAGTTGCCCTCGGGGGCTGGTTGTGACTCTCAACTCTGCTGGCCAAAGAAGGGATGCTCATCAAGAATAATTCTCAGTATATCAGCTGGGTTAGATGTGGAATGACTGAAGGCATGAAACTCGAGATTCTCACTGGAGTAAGAAGCAGAAGAATCTGCCCTACAGTCCATTTGTTTAAAGAAATGCCCACTACCCCTAGTGAGAACCAGGATGTATAACCCTTCCCATTAAAATGAGGCCAAATTCCCATGCTGGATTTGTGTCTTTGGCTCTTGGTGTGCTCATTGAGATCTCAAATTTTATCACCTTTTTTTTAGCAAGGTACCTAAGCACATGTTTCCTTTAAAAATGGACTCTAGTAGATATTTTTTTTCTCCTCCCAAAATACCTTCTTTGATTCCCACATACCTTGTGGCTTTTGTCTGTTCAGAGCCCTGCTCTAGAGCAAGTTACCATGATGAAAACCAGAGTGTGGATTTCCAGTGCTTGATTGTAATTTGTCAGTGCCCTAGACCAATTCACCTGGAGTTGCATTAGATCTCAATGCACTGAGAATGGCAATTCCATATCCTTGTGCTCACTTGCCTTGCAGTAGCTTGATCATGAAGGGCAGGCAGATGAGGCTGAATGTATTTCAGCCACCTTTGGGTCTCATGTGTAGTGTTATCCAATAATGATTCCTTCCTCCAAAGCATACAAATAACATGGCAGTGCCTAATATGGAATGTTACCAAAAGCCAAATCTCATGTTGCTAAAGACCATGTGCTGCTCCCCTCAGTCCTACCAACATTGTTTTGCTCTCCTTTTTAGTATGTCATCAAAGTATAAGTGATGATGCATGTAGACCTGGTCATGGTTTTACTTGCTACTACTGGAGTACTATATAATTTATTAATATTTTTCTATGTGAAGCTTGAAGACTAATTGGTCCTGTGTTGTGCTGTTAATACCCCTTGTATTGGGCTGGTCTCAAATGCTGCTCAGGGGTTGGTGTGAGAGCCCTGTGGAGGATTTGGTTATAGTGGGAGATTCATGCATGAAAGTAAAACTTCTATGCTTTCCCTTGCTGTGTGCCAGGGATTTCAGCTGTCAGCTGGCTGCTTGTGTGCAGTATCAAAGGGAGTTTCAAAAGTGTACTGGGGACAGAACAAATTTGTAACATCTCTCCACCTGCCTGCGTTAGAGATGTTATCTCTGGTCAGTGTAGCAGACATGATGGCTTTTCATGTCCTAGAGGGAAGTTTCCCTTGCCACTTCCCTTCCTGGTGCATCTTGTGCCTAGTTTGGCAGTTCAGGCTCACTCCAGCAGAAAGGGGGCCGTGTTGGGCTTCACCTGTGCACAGTAAAAGGGAGGGAAGAACAGCAAACTGTTGTGTTGTTAGAGCTCCAGGGAGAAGTACTAACAACGTAGGTTACTAAGGAATGATTTTAAAAGCTTGCTGGGGAGAAGCTGAGAAGACAAAGCCAGATTTCTTAATACTTTTCTTCCTCAAGTGACCTTTCCTGTCTCTGACTGCACGGGGTATAGCGACAGCAGGGGCTTTCGTGATAGGCATAAACTCAGCAAACCTACTTCTACTTGTCTCTATCCCTTCCCTTCTCCTTCACATTTCTACTTCTAGTAGATGCTCAGACAGGCATTACTGATCTCTCTAGCAATAAACAGAGTTATTTTGTGGGCTTGTGAGTAAGCTCAGTGCACTGCAACATGATCAGTGGTGCCAGTAGTAGAGGGCATGTGCAGCTGGGATCTCACTTCTGATAACACCCTTCCTAGACTGGGTTTACTCAAATGCAAAAGTGCTCTGTAAATAAAGAGGCTATTGGAATTTTTGTAAAAAAAAAAAAAAAAAACCAAACCTGGTGAGACTTCTGCTGTTTAATGAACAAATCATAATTGCTTATCACAATAATGGCAAAAATCACAGTTGCCTTCCCTATCAGGACTAAAGCAACAGAAGTTGTGGCAGGTCTCTCTTTGTGCCACTGGTGGTTTCAGCTGCTGGGGCAGGGATGTGTGGGGGAAGAGCACAAAGAAAGTGGTGGTGCCTGGCTCCTTGGATGTTCCCATGCAGAGCAGATTTTAGTAGGGCTGTGCATGGACTCAGTTATTGCATGGGCACTGGTTTTTCCCAGCGTTTGTACCAGATGCAAAGCTTTCTCTCTGAGTCACAGGAGGTTTAGGAGGAGAGTTCTGTCTGTCAGCATCTGCCTGAACAGAGCTCTGCTGACATCCTGGTGCCATGAAGGTTAGGGGAACGGACTGTAATGTGTGGTTAGCAAAGGTGTCTGTCCCAAAAGCCATGGGGGAACCATGAGATAACATTAGTCAAGTCAGACTTAGTTTTACTGTGGCACCTTTAAGGCATTGCAGTTCTGTGTTACACTTGTGGGAGCTGACTTGAGACAAAGAGGAGACTCTGAAGCACTAATGGGCATTGCTGCTGAGTAGAGAGAGTGTCAGTGTGGATACTTTATTTCAGGCATACAGCAGAGAACAGCAACTGTCATGTTTTAATTCAGGTCACTCTGAACAGAAATTCTGTATTTGAGTTATTTCTTATAAATCTTCTGTATTTTTCCTTACAGAATCCTTTCAAGTTGTGGTAAGAGGCAATGGCTTTTACCATGCAAGAAATATCGACCAGGTGCTCTGCAGCTTCAAGCTCAATGACAGCCTCACCATCAGTAAGTTTGCAGGCTGGTGGATTGCAGTGCCCCTGTGGCTGTGTCACCTCATGGGCCACAGGCCAGCTCTCATCTGTGTTAAGGGGAGTCCTTGCAGCAGATGTGAGAGGGAGCTGAGGTAGAGGTGTGCACTTAAAAGAAGCTTGAAATTCGTCCTTGCTGCACGCAATGAGCTGTGGGCATTGTGTTGTGAGTGCTTACACGGGGCGTGCTGCTCACAGTGACCATTGCAGTGATGCACGTGGGTGCTGCATACAGCAAGAGAGCACTGGGGATCAGGGCTTAAGATGGAAACTTAAAATTGCTTCCTATTCCCTTGTTCATCACCAGTAAAAAGAAATAGCGCTATCCTGATCTCCTGGTGGTGTTTTCAGAGTTTTTATTCACCAGTTCAGGAGACAATTGCCATAAAGCCAGGCCTCCCAGGCGTGCTCTGCTCCTCTCTGACACCAGTTGCTGATCCCATTGCAGTGGCTGTGTAACGTGGAAACTCCCTGTCATTGCTCTGCTGAACAGGGTCTTTTGTTTGCTGTCTCAGCAGCCAGGCAAAGGACTGAATGGCCAAAAAAAAGATGGAGTGTCCAGTTTCTCAGCAATCCTCTCTCATTCCTGAGAAGCCGTGTGTGTCTGGCAGAGTGAAGCATGGTGTGGGGAGGGGAGCTCTGCTCCTTTTTCATATGTGCTACCCTTGTGGCCTGAGCACAGTAGAGGCTTTCATATCCTGTCTTGGCCAGACTGGTGCCTTCCCTAGCAGTGAATTCACTTACAAGAGGGAGCACATGAATTGCTCCTTCATTTCACATCCCAGTTGTCTTTGTTGATGCTGCAGGTAATCAGCTCTGGTGGTCTTGCATTTATTCCACTTAAGATAGGCTTTAACCAGGATTTGTTTGTTGTGGTTTATCAGTCAGACAGACTTTTTGCTTTTTCTTCCCTGACCTCAGTCATTAGCACCTTAACTGGACTTCACACAGTGAGTGCTGACCTGGGTGTGGAAATACACAGGAGGGAAACTACTGTGATTCCATTCCTAGTCTATGCTGTATTTTCCTTGGGTTAAGTTTGCAACAGATACTGTGGTGACATGCTGATCTGTGCTGGCTTTTTTTCCCGTCCCTAAAGCATGTCACTGATCTCCATGCCCTCAACTCTGCCAAGGCAGGGAAATGAGTTCTGTCTTCAGGTGTGCTTGAAGTGGGTGAAGGATGAAGGACCAACTCTTACATCTGTTTATTGCTCAAGTTGTTGGTTTTTTTTTTCCTAGATAAAAAGAGGATACTCTATAAGTAACATGGCAGCCTTTATCAGCCCTTTATTCCCTTGGGTGTGACTCTTGCAGACCTCTCTTTCTCCAGGCAGGTGCCACAGTTGCTTTGCTGGCCGTTCAAAGCTAAGCTGTAGTCACTGGAGTGATGAGTCTGCTCTTGTGCCTCAGCTGACACAATTTTGGTGGAGTGGCAGTGCAGGATTACTGCTGGGCCTCCTGTCTGTACTCAGAGCTTGGCTTTCTAGATGTGACTTCTGAAAGCAACAGGATTAACACTGCTGACTCCTGCTGCAGTGGAGGGTAAAGAGGTCAGGAAGAGATATGTGCCCTTGTGTTTGACTCTGCCTGCACCAAACCCTTGGAAATGTGGCCTGTTTTCAGATGATACTGCCAAAGAGGGGAGTTTGGGTCCAGGAGAAGCAGCTGGTGCAGAGCAGGTCCTCATGGTAACATCAGTCATGCCTGTTCCCTGTAAATGACCAACCATCTTTTAGGTTTGGGGTTTTTTTCCCCCCGCTGTTTTTCCATTTCAGCTCCACCCTGTCTCTCTCCTTCCTTTTTGTTGGGGTCAGACAGTGCAGCCTTGGATTCTCTTCTGTGTGTGTTTGAATGTGGGTAAACAAAAACTGAACCCTAAACTTTTGAGCCCTTGAGTAACTTGAGGGGTCAGAGTATTCAGTGTGAATAGAGGTTGCACGTGATTTTCAGATAGACATATGATGAATATTGCTCAAAGCTGAATTCCAAATGGCTGATCACTGCTGTCAGGAACAGAGATAAGCTTCCAATTCTTAGCTGTGATATCTGTAGCCTGATAGCATCATGTTGGCATCAACATGAATGGTGGTTCTAGTACTTGGATTTGTAATCAGCACTACTGGGGAGTATTGGTACTTGCCAATATACTGAGCTCATCTGTGGCTGTCACTGGTGCCAGTGCTTCTCAGGGGGTTGGCCTGGGTGAAAAAAAAATTATGTTTTTCATCCCTGATAGTTATATTAATTTCTTTTCAGATGAAAAGCCGACTTTTGTTCATGATACATACTTACTGTGCCCTGCCCCAGTGATAGAAGATGCTGGACAGTGAGTATTGCTTTCCAGCATGTGTTGAGAAAGAGTGGACTTCTGGGTGAGGATATCATTACTGGGCCAAAGGCTCAGGATTCTGCCCAAAGTGTCAAGCTAATAAATTTGTGTGTGTGTCATATTGCAGCCATCCCCCTTGTGCCAAATCCTTTCTTAATAGAGGAAGCTCTATTAAATATTGGGTATTCAGCACAGTTTATCCAAAGGTTTTCTTGACCATGGTCCCACATCATAGAATCACAGAATGGTGATTCCTCATGTCCATCTACATCCTGTTTTTTCAGATCAAAAGGTAATTAAATTCAAGACAAACTTTTAGTTTTGATAGAAAGGAGATGCTTGATTTTAATTCCTTTGCTTCTATTGTATGTGTTGCTTCCTGTATTTGATCTGCTGTGCCTAGTTTTATTTTTCAGCCTTTTTAATCCTGTAGACTTCTGGGAGACTTGGCACACTGCCCTACCTTTTCCCTAGGTGATCTTATGAGTGCTTAAATACTGTATTTGGGGCTAAGAGTGAATGCCTCCCTCTCTTTTTGAATTTGTGGGTGAAGGAAATTATTTTGGTGGGGTTTTCTCATATTTCTTTATTATCGCTTTAAAATTTTTTCTCTTCCTTGGACTCTTTCTCTGATATTGGAGAACGCCTAGGGAAGATTATTCTTGAATTTCATTTGCATTTCAGTGTTTTTACCCATCTTGATCTCAGTGCAGGTATTCTGGATTTGCTTGGATACAAAAGAACACAGTCTGACTCGTAGAAGAGTTTCTTTCAATAAATAAAAAAATTCTTCAAGTTTCTTGTGCTATCTACAGTAGTATTGCTGTTGTCTGAGGCATTCTGTTATGACTCCCTGTCCAAGTGACCTTTGCCCCAGGTGGGATGAGGGTTTTTTAGTAAAGAGCATATGTCCCAGCTCAATTCAGGTAATGTGAAAAGGATGGGTCCTGGGCAAGCAGGGAGGCAAATGCAGGCAAGTTCCTGGGGCCATGAAAACGCCTTGACTCAACAGGACATGCTGTCCAGGCATGCTCATAAACCAATGGCTAAAACAGAGACAGAGTAAAGGTAACAGTGGGTGTAAAGATGACACTAAAAATAAACGTATCTGGTTTGTGCTCTAGGGTGGTTTTCCTACAAGTCAGCATGAACAACGGGCTAACGTTCATCTCCAGCTCTGTCAGCATCACCAGCACACATTGTGTAAGTAATTCCAATGGAGCCTGACAGAGGAACCATGAGAGCTTGGAGAGAAATGGTTGTTCTTCAGGCAAAGCCTCCTTGAGTGAGCGTGAGCCCTCTGCAGCTTCTGCATCACCACTGCTGACTGGATGCCAGCAGCTCTTGGGAAAATAACCAGGGCTACTTAAGATCAAATTGTTATTGATGTTGGATAGCTCATAATAGGTTTTCTGAGTAAAAAATTAGAATAAAAGGCACCCTGCCCATTCCTACCTCAGGTGAGAGATCCTCAAAACTAGGATCTTAATAGAAGGAGATCTGAGAAAATTATGGAAGGAGCATCAGGGAGCAACACTTTTGAGCCTTGGGGTCTCTGCTGGGATCTGGGGTAAAACATACAACTGTTCAGACTTGTATCTGGAGAGGACAGTGATGCCTGTCCTGTATCACATGGTCAGAAAGACCAGGTGGAGTGTCAGGGACAAACAGCTACAAGTAATCCTGTATCAAAATCTGATTTTTAGAATCAAATAAGCAAAATTAAGAAACTGACTAATAGATAAGCAGTTGTCTTCCTTGTCTTGGGGTAAAAATAGGCAGTGCCTATAGCTGGAGCAAGCAAATGCAGTAATTAAATATATGTCCTTGTGCTTGTGGTCTAAACCAAGTTGGCTGAAGTACCTGATGGCAGTTTGTATCAAACTTGAGCTTTATTGTTATTAGTGTCAAAAGGACTTTTATAGCCTATGCCAAATGCTGTCATATTGGTTTGTAATCATTGTTGGCCATTTTGACAGCTGGAGAACAGAAGGGCAGGAATGCAGATAGAGGCGACTGGAACTTGTAAATCTAATTTTCTGATGTTTTCAGCAATGAAGGTAGGAAATACCACACCAGACTGCTGGAACTGGTTGCAGGGACTCAATTTACAGAGATGTGTTTGCTTCTTTACTGGATTATTTCTATTTTGCCAAAACTTTCTTCCAAATTTTGCATACTGAGGACTGATATTTTCTCATTTAATTCCACTCCTTTGCCTCAGGTAGAATAAAATCTCTCAAGTCTCCAGTGAAACACACATGTTAACTGGTGCATTTAGTTACCCATATGTAATCTATTTCTGATGAAGACTGAAGTCTCAACCCTAAATGGGGTTCCTGAAGGCCAGAGCATGGATGGAGGAAGCTTTTCCTTTTGATAGCCTTAGGATAAAAAGAGGAATGCAATCTGCAGTCATGTCAATCTGACAGTTTTTGACCAGCCTCTTGCAGATTGAATGTGAAGGAGGCAGGAAGCCTGATTTGCAGCTGATACAAAAATACTGTGTCACTCCTGTTATGTCCCATAAGCAGTGAAGTTGGCAGTTCAGTTTCCAACTTCATCTGAATTTCATGCCTTTCACTCTTCTCGTTTTAGAGACTCCTTCCATTTCCTTTCCTCTCCTGTTTCCTTTTCTGTGGGTGGCAGTCAGCTGGGCTGCTCAGCTCTCCTCCTCAGCTGGTCCTTCTGTCCTTTCTGTACAGTAAGTATCTTCACTACAATCCCAGAGCCTCTGTGTGATCTCTGTGCTTTTTTCTGTTCAGCTGCATGAAGTCTGCTATTTTCTTTTCAAAGTCCAGCTTCACTATGGTGCTTTGTATCATTAAAAGAAGACTCTTTAGCTTCTTGCTGCCAGCAGCTCCTGAGGTACTGCTGGCAAATGTCTCAGCAATTTATATGTGCAGTTAGCATGGGAAAAGTGATGCCTGGGAACAAAGGCTACAAAACAAGGAGGTAATGTGTGTTTGGAGTAATAGTAGCAGTGGCACTGTATTGCTACTGTGCTTGGATTTGTTTTTGAGGAGTGAAGCAATATTTCTTAAAGTTCTGCTTGATTTTCACTCAACCTTTTCTCAGCAAACTGACTTCACTGGGAATTAATTTCTCGTCAAGATCTGCTTTCCAGATGCATTAGTTGTACTTAGGGCCAAGGGAGGGCCAGAGATGGGGGTTTAGTACTAAACTGCAGCTGGGTACTGAGTCCTCTAACAGGACTTGTTTGAGCAGGGAGCCTGGCACATGTTGGAGCAATCCAGCTGCTCCCTGGCCAAATAGCTGTCCTAAAACGGGCTAGTTTGGTGCATCTGCAACAAGAAGCCACAGAGCAGTGTAGGGATGCTGATGCTGTCACACAGATATGGGATACTGGGTTACCTGCCTAAGAGCATGGAGTAGGTGCTGTGTTTGTGTTAGTCCCACATTGAACGTGTCAGTCATCCAGGATCTCACCCAGACTTTGCAAAACTCTTACCAGCTGGTACTTTCCACTTTCAGCCTTTTCATTGTCTCAAGGGAGAACAAATGCACTTAGAACAGTGAAGGGCATCCCTGTTGTAAGAAAGGACTAAGCATCAGTTTTTGGTGTCGTGGAAATTCAGCAAGTACTTTCAGATTTAATAGGGTGAATCTCATGCTCTTTATCATATAGATATCACTTTTGAAATTTGGTTTTTCCCTTTATCCTCCCACATTATCCTTCAAAAATCTCTTAAAGCTTCCTCTCTAGCCAGCTCTTCTTTCCTCAGCCTGATTGACAGACCTTTCTTAAAGTTCTTTTCACATCCTCCTAGCCCCAGACTTTCCTCTAGTTTGCTGCTAAGTTTTTCCTGTTCCCTGATAGCCCTGTTGCTCTTTTCAGATTTTGAAAATCTACCACTGAAGAGGTTTCTCTTCCCAGTATAAAAGAAATAGCTGAAACACCAGAGCTAATGTTAATACCATTACAGAGCCCAGTACAGACCAAGGGCAGGGCATGTCCAGCATACCACTGCCCATGTGAAACAAATGTTTACTTTCCAAAAGCCATGTGCCCTGTATATTCTGCAGGAAGCAAGCAGCATGTGAAAGCATGATTTCTGTAGTCATCAGGGTAATAGAGAATTAATATTTCTTCTGAATGCATTAGCATGAAATGCTCCAAGTGCAAAGGGTCCATGAAGATTTACACAGAAAAATCAGAGCTGTGGTTCTGTTTGATTGCCTAGCTAGTCTGAAAAGATAATTTCAAGTGTTAACACTTGACATATTTTTTTGTTTCTAGTAATTTTAAAGAAAATTTAACTTAGATTTTGAAGGTACAGACCCTTAGCTCTGCCTCCCCCCGAGTCTCACCGTTCTCTGCAGAGAGATCAGTGGATATAAGAATCAGAAATGCTTAAGATAATAGTTGCAGTATCTCATTTTAAATAGTCAAACCAGCCCTAAGAAGCATACCAAGAACAAACAGCATTATTGACTGGTTTGCATAATCACTTAGGCTAAGGTGGTGTGAGCAGTTTGAGTCAAGAGGCAACACAGGCAGGTTTTGAAGTTGATGTGCTGAGCATGTTGTGCTCTGTTCTGTGGTACTGACATGTGAACAGTTACCCATAAGGTCTGAGCTCCAATATTCCCATTCTTTGCATATCAGCACTTACATATCCTGCATCTCTAGGAATGAAAGGTTACTCTGCACACCTGAGGGTCTGTGGTCATGTAGTTTGCAGTGCTATTCTGACAGTATTCAGGGACTCGTCCAGAATAGGTTGTATAAAAGTTTAACCTTCTTGAATCTAGTGGGCTATAAACACACCATGAATTTGTACATAAATTATACATATACACACTGAAAAGAGGAGATGCTTCCCTGGTTTTGTGACTTCAGATACTGATGTTGTCCTAATGATAATAGTGATTGACTGCACAATCTACCTGAGAGCTCGTAGTGAGGGAAAGCTGACTCTAAATGTGTAACTTCAGGACTCCTGCCTTCTTTGAGATGTACAAAGCTAACTCAGAAATAATCATCTTGCTTGCAGCTGACTGGGACCATCCTTTTTATTGCACTTCTGATTCTCTTTCTGCTGCTGGCTCTGGCTCTTCTGTGGTGGTTTTGGCCCCTTTGCTGCACAGTGGTAAGTACAGAGTGTTTTTATTTTATTGACTTGGTTTCATCTATCGTCTGCCAAAGCACAGAGTTAAAGTGTTGGAGTGGGTGGTTAACCTTGCTTAAAAAAAACCAAAATGCTGCCACATTTACAAAGCCTTGATTAAACAATTTGCTTAAAATGCTTTTTGAAGTTACTCTAGTTTGGGTTTTTGATTGTTTCAAGGCCTATGTGATTTTTACATTGAATGAGATTTTTAAATAAGCTCATGGATGTACTCAGGTTTCTGTAGGGATCAAGATGTCCTTCAGACCAGCTTTGAAAACTGCTGCATAAAAATGTAATGGAATTGATTTACTAATGCATAGGCTGTTATGGTCCTCTTTAAAGACAAGAGTTAGGGGGGTTTTTTTCAGTTTTGTTGGCTGTGGTTCCTTTAATTTATTCAGAGGAGCTGTAGATTCTGAGTAATATCTTTACACTAACTTGGTAACTATTATAGTATTTTTCATCTCATCTGTGTTTATTTTATGCCTGCTGAAAAGCAATGGGGCTAATGAGAGGATTGAATGTGAGGGAATGAAGCAGTGACTCATTTGTGACATGGGCAAGAAAGCAGAGAGGACATAGTATTGAGATGGATGAACCCTACTGTTGTCTCAGATTTCTCCATTATTTGTTTATTCCAGGTGATCAAGGAGCCACCTCCACCACCGCCTCCAGAGCCTGTGAGTGTGCTAACTGAGCTGTGGCACTGTCTGCAGCCACTGCTGTGTACTGGGCTGCCCAGGAATGTCAGCCCTGTAGGTGTCTTAATGACACCTTACAGGCTGTGAGAGGAAGTCCTCTGGGTCAGGACAGTTATTTCTGCCTTCTGGCCTCCTTATATACATACAGCAAAACTGCTTCCATCCAGGGTGAAAACAGTTGCATAACTCAAAAATCCACAGGCCAACAGTTCCTATGGTATTTTGTTCCTTCTGCTGTGCATCAAACTGGTGGGTAAGCAAATCTTTGCTTCTCAAGCTGTGCTGACAGCTGTCCCTCCTCCAGTAAAGCTGCCATTGTTCTCAGCAGGAGTTTAACCCAGATTGGTGGTAAGGAACAGTCTGGCAGCTGGAAAAAAGGACAGCAAAGGCCACATTCTTGAGGCTTTGCTACGGGAGAGGAGACAAAAGCCTGCCCTGGCTGTGGCTCTTCTGCAGAGTGACCTTTGGAGGGACATTTAGCCTTTCTCCATTTGGGTTTTGAGCTGTTTGAGGCAGGGTTGTATTTAGCTCTTTTGGGGACATAACTTACTGACCCTGACCTCACTTAGTTTCACCATACTGATTTCATGAATATAATACTGGTAAATAAAAGCACCTCCAGAGAAGACTTACACCTGCTTTTATTTCTTTCCTAGGCATAGACAGTTAAGTGATGGAAAAATAGTTCCCTAACCCACAAGAGAAGCTTATAGTTTGCTGCTAACTTTCTGTAACTTGGCATGAATGTAAGGAGGCAACCACAGCTGCTGTTTTGAGGTTGCTGGAGGTCACCATTAATGTGTGTGTGTGATCCTGTTACTTATCCTTAACAGCAGCACTGTGACCATTTAACTTTAGGATGCACACCAGAACTCATGCTGGGGTTGGTGGGATTAGTGCTGTCACAAAGCCTGCCGCTGCAGCCATGCTGCATTTGAAGGAGGTTTTGGAGAGCATCACACGCTGCAGAAGCTCCAGATGCTTTGCGATTTTAAATGCAGTCAGAGAGAATGAACGGATGTAAGCCTCCAGGAATAACACAGAATACAGATGGTATCCATCCCTTTTCTTGGCCTTGTCTTTATCCAGTATAGGTTGTAATAATCCATCATCCACAGTGTGCATTGTAATAATTGTAACTGTGTAATGGGTTTCATTACATTTAGTATTAGGCTCCCTACGTGTGGTGACCTGCCCTTTAGCTGATACAGTATTGCTACTATTAAACTGAATATAGGTGTGTAAAACTTGTTCTAAAGCAGGAGCATTAGATTTCCATGTGGTAGCTGTCAATGTTGCTTTCCTGTGTGTTCAGTGTGGGGGATATTTGGTATAAATCCTTTATCAACTGGAAAAATATCAGCTGTTACTATTGATTATGTGCTGCTAGAGTCAGGCTTTCAGGCAGTAAGTGCTGTTAGACATGGACACTTGAAATCTGTGTTACATTGCATGAAAGAGAGGATCTTATATAATATTCAGGTTCACAATGAAATAAAATATAAATGAATTAAAAGTGCTGATACAGTTCACTAGGTACTGGTTCACATGAGGTATGAAATGGGCTAAAGTTTGTGTATTTGTTGTACTCTAGGAAAAAAGCTTACTGAAACAGCATCAAAACCACAATGCCTTCATTGTATGTTTATTTCCCCAATTGGGATTTAAAAAAAATAGCAGAAACCAAAAAAAAAAAGGTAAAACAAACAGCAAAAAGCCAAACCACAACAGTAAAAAACTCAAACTCCTCTTGCTAGTTAATGCAAATGTCAACTCTAGTCTTCCCTGGCCATACTAAAGAATTTTTTGGAGGAGTGACTTGTTGAACTGTAATTGAGAGACCACATGTCACTGAATAACTGATGGAAATAACTTTTCTCAAAGGCATAACCTAAGAGGTAATTACAAACAAACAAAAATTAAAGCATGGTTTTAAAAAGCTGTTATTGTCTTTTGGGCTCTTAATTCCATTTCCATTCCAATAGAAACATGTAGGGCAGTTTTGTGAAAATGCCATCTAGTAATGCAACACTAATTTATGTCTCTCTATAGTATTTGGCTTTCAGTTGATTTTTTGTTTGTGTTTTTAATTAAAAATTAAGTTCAGTTCTAGTATCTCTATAAGCATGCTTGTACTGAGGAAAAGTAGCAGAGAGCACTGTGCATGGCCAGTCCAACAGCAGCATGCACATCTGCATAATCAGCATGAGGTACAGTTATTTGAGGAATTAAGGAAATATTGTAGGAGGCTTCTTGTGCCCCTTTCTCAGCTGTGTGTGTTCTTGGAGAGTGTCTTTGAGGTGCCTTGACTTACTGTAATGATGTGGAGTCTGAGAAATCCCAGTTACTTCTCTTGGCTCAAGACAATAGAGCTGGAGATGTGTTCCCAGGCTTGTTGAAACAGAACCATTTGTCAGCTTTTAGTTAAGCAAGGACAGAAAAATGAACCTGAAGTTAATTCCTGATTCAGACTCTCACATGTTCCAGAAAAATAATCTTCAGTCTTTATTATTGCTCTGGTTCTGATCTCCCTGACAATTGTGAGATACTCCTGTCTGAGCCCTATTCCAAACTGCACAGCTTGAGCCAGACTCCACAAAGCATCAAATAGTGTAGGGTAGCTGGTTACAGCTGCCATGAGAAAAGGGTCTGCACATGTTAGAAAACTCAACAGTGGTCACTTTTTTCCTCTGTTAGGTGACATTAAGTTTTAAAAGTGCAATTAATAAATTATTTCTTTGGGCTAACTCATCACTGCATTTTCAGCATAGCACTGTGGCAAGTCAGTATAGTGTACAATTCATCTGTACTCTGCCTTTCCTTACAAATCAGTTGGGATTTTGGAGCTCAATGCATATTTGACTAAATAAAAGCAGCCTGGAGAGAGGAATAGGCAATCCTCTCTGGCTTTCCTAGTTAAAATTGCAGCTGCAGAGAAAATAGACTTTTTTTTTTTTTTTTTT